>LD342614.1:231584-246228 GCA_001465055.1 Ptychodera flava | reverse complement strand
GAATGCTCCCTTATCCTCTAAAATAGGAGATTGCCATAAATAGAAAGGTCTGTACTGTCGGGAGCACAAAATAACGTTTTTTGTTTGTAACATATTTACATAGACTGTATACTGTTGTGTTACTTGTCTTCCAAGCCACAGTCAATCGACCAGTCTCACGACGTTGTAACAAAAATTTTTAAACATTTTTTAAAACTCGCAGCCACTGAATATTCTTAACAATGAATGCTGCAGTTTGTATTTCTGTGTACAGCTGCTTCATGGAATTAAAGCTTAAAATGACAAGATCACATTTTGATGTTTTTCTAAAACCAAACAAAAGGCAATGTGGTAATTTTCAACACTTAAATTGACTGCTTTGAGTCTCAGGAAATTGCTGTAAATCTATTTCCCTTTGTAAATATTTAATTATATAGTTTATTAATCTCGTGACATAAGGCTCGCTTTGAACTACGTTATAACTATAACTTATTTAATGGACATCTCTCGGATATCAGAGGATGTATTTTTCAAGTTTTAGTCAACTTCTTCAATTGTTGGGCCAGCACTGTCACCTGTAGCCTGGTATAGCTTAGTGATGATGGGTTTGCAAATGCCTTCAATTTCTTTTAGCCTGTCTTCATATTCATCCTTTTCTTCAGTCTGTGAGAGGGAATCAGACATACATGTTATTTGCTTGTACTGAATATAATTTTCTTTAAATAAGTTTTTTTCTAAACATTTATGTCACAACAAATTTGGTCGACCATCTTGCCATGGCTGTCAGCGGGGTCATACTGACACTGTGTACTCTTGATGAATTGTGTTGCTCTCTAAACCTGTAACGAAGCTGAGACCGGTGACAATATTATCCATGCTTGTTAATATTTATGTAACTCTAAGTCTGTTAATTCAGTAAGTCACTGCACTCCCTATACTTAGATTATCACGTGACCTGTGAAAAATTCATATACCTGGTTGTTGTTTAGCCAAGTAAAGACTTCTTGACACTTTTCAATTATCTTTGTCTTATCTTCTTCGTTGATCTTGTCTTTCAGCCTCTCGTCTTCAACGGTGTTCTTCATGTTGTAACAATAGCTCTCCAGATTGTCCCTGGCTGAAATTCTTTCCATTTCAGCTTCATCTTCTTCCTTGTACTTCTCGGCATCCTGCACCATGCGTTCAATCTCTTCCTTCGACAGACGTCCTGTAAGACGAGCAGCATAATTGAGGTTATTAGTATTGCACAACGTCCATGTCACAATGCCCTTTGCCTGTATCAAAACATACTATTTGCTGTAGGCGACACCATCAGAAAAAAAAATTACAAAAATCATCTCTCTTTATAGAGAATTCAATAATAGAAAGTTAACAGAGCGCAGTAGAAGATTCAGCAAAAGCAGACTACACAAAGGCTCACGAATACTCACCTTTGTCAATTGTGATGGTGATCTTATTTTCTTTGCCTGTGCTCTTGTCTACAGCAGACACATTCAGGATACCGTTAGCGTCTATGTCAAATGATACTTCGATCTGCGGTACACCACGGGGCGCTGGGGGGATACCAGTCAGTTCATTTTTTCCCAAAATATTCTGTTAGAAATAAATTAAGAGGTTTACAAATAAACTGATACAAGCGAAACTAATCTTGCGAACTTGAACATCAATTCTGCATTAACGTGGTGTCACGGTATCAGTTTACCAGAGGTTCCATTCATCGAATATCATTCATAATTATAGGACTCCAACAATTTTCAAGGTCTTTTGAAAGTCCAAAATACCATTTTCCAGATATCATTTTATGATTTCATGACTGATCTTCTTGTCATTTATGAAAACTAGGGGGGGGGGGGTTATCAATTTTCCATGACTTTCCAGGATGCTTCAAAATTCAAAGTCTTTCTAAGACTGTAGGAGCCTCGGACGTTGTTAAACCTTAACCCATGGGAATTAATATTTAAATGTATCGCTGCAATAATTATTATTAAATATTTTTCAAAAGCAACTCTGTGTTTCAAAATGCACCGTAAATTGCAATTTTACGATTTTTTTGGCGAAAAGAAATAATTTATTCACAGAAATATTTCAGGGGCGACATGAAAGAAATGATGATTCTAATCATCTTATACGCAAATAAAATGACTCTGTATACCTGGGTAATATTGGCTTATGCTATTCGAAGAAACGAAACGAAACGAAATGAAACGAAACGAAACGAAACGAAACGAAACGAAATAAGGAGGTGAACCAGTACTCCTGGCTGGACTTACTTTTTCAGTTTTAACCTGGCTGGACTTACTTTATCAGTTTCAATCTTACTATTTTTAGTTTTTGTTCTAACTTTATTACTGATTTAACAGTATTCAGGTATACTTTTTCAGTTTTAACCTGGCTGGACTTACTTTATCAATTTCAATCTTACTATTTTTAGTTTTTGTTCTAACTTTATTACTGATTTAACAGTATTCAGGTATTTGCTGAAAGCAAAATGCATAAAAGACAATATTACCTGTTAAGTCAATTGCTTGTTTACATCAAAGTCAGGAACATGTCACGAGTTTGTCCCTGGAAGTTGCTTTTACATAAGGTTAATAATTTTTGACAATGTGCTGATAGGGGTGCCATATACTTGTACACAGGTTTTGACTCATAATCAAATCAATAGTGTTTTTGTTTGCTAAAAGTGAATTCAATTACGTAAATCATTTTGCCAACAAGTCCAATGAACATGTATGGAACACAGCCTACTAGTCAGCATTTTTTTCTTCGTTTCATTTCGTTTCGCCAAATAGTAATAGCCATGTGGATACTGCTATTCAGAGAAACGAAACGAAACGAAACGAAACGAACCTAAATGAAACGAAACAGGGAGGTAAACCAGTACTCCTGGCTGGACTTACTTTTTCAGTTTTAATTTTATCATTTTTATGATCTGTTCTAACTTTATTACTGATTTAATGATATTCAGGTAATGATTTTCAGGTAGTCAAGATTTGGACACTTTTGCCAAAAATAGGTATATCTAAGGTATACCTATTTTTAGCACAAGTGTCCAAATCTGGACTGCTGAGGTAGGCTCTTTTTTAAACCAAAGGTAAGCTTATACCTCAGGTAATACAAATAGGTATAATATAGGTACCTTTAGTAGTCCAGATAAGGACACATGCGTCCAAGAAGGTATACCAGAAGTATACCTTACCAAAACAAATAGGTATAATTTCGGTATTACACCTGAAATGTACCTATTTTTTTACATAGTTGTTCAGATGATCTATGTAAACAAAATAGGTAAATTGCAGGTACTTACCTAAATTATACCATTTGTTTTTGTAAGGTTTACTTCTGGTATACCTACTATGGTATGCAAGTGTCCTGAGATGTGGATCAGATCTGACTCTTTATCAGAAAAACCTGAGATGCTGAAAACCAAAGAAACAACATACTCAGTTGACAGCAAAATGTATGCATCATACCATAAGTTTCAACATTTTTTCTCTTCTCTAACAATAAGTTCAGTTCAGATGATATCCACATAGAAGTTGTACAATTGTCTAGACAATTAGCCGATGCCAATGATAATGACATGATTGAGAATGAGAAGCTGACAAATTTAAGGCAGACTGTTGACAACACAAGATATGTTTATTGGATTAAGCTTTGAAATACCAGCATCACAAGAAACCAGGCTATTAGCAAATAAAGTTATTATTAAAAAGACAACAGAGAAAAAAGGTTGAATTCAATTTGTGGTATGATTGATTTTATATATGCCATGTTCATTTCATGCAACTTAAGTGTCTTCAAAAGCCATTCATTTGACACATGACTAATAGTAATAATAATAATAATAATAATAATAATAATAACAGATTGTGAAAAATAAATGGCTTTTGTTCATGCGACAATGTTCAACTGTTGTGAAACAAATGAATTCGGTATGAATCCGTACTCAACAAAAATACATCTGTTGTTAACACAGGCGCTCCTTAGCTGGGTTGTCTGCTAAATAGATCTATTTTCGGCTCGATCTATCAATCCCGTAGTCGATGTGCCCTCAAGTGCAACCGAGTATTTACGTTGCATCGGCGGGCATATTGACTACGGGATCGATAGATTGAGCAAAAAATCGATCTATTTAGCAGACTACCCAACTGAGCTAAGGAGCGCCTGCGGTTGTTAAACATAGCAATACAAGGGTTACAGAACGTAATAGCGATGTGTAAATAGACAGCACATTGACTTACATTCTGAACGGTTCGCAGGATAGATGCTGGACGGTTCCTGGTTTCAGCGAGGTCTCTCTGTTGTGTCATTATCATAAATTTTGAACTCCATTTGTCCCTAGTACTGTTCACACATTTTTGCGACACTATGATATCATTTGGATGGTAACTTCATAAAAAGATCACAAAATTATCCATCAGATAACTTCGTGATCACAAACACACAGCCAACAATACTAAAATCGCGGACATTCACGGAAGTGCGATCTATAAATCATTACGCGACTGATAACATAGTTCCATTTTTAAACGCATGGGCTTGACAGTACATTTGCGCTAATCTGTTATGTGTCATATTAAATATAGCATTTAATTTATTACATGAATAAAAATGGGTTGTTTAAATAATAGAAAGATTAAGAAGAGAGTAAAATTCATTCAGCATGAAGAATAAATATCAATGTTCGAACTGAACTTGATGAACCCGTGACCTGAGGGTAAACAAGACGGCTGGCCGGCTGCGTACAGCTTGGCCGGCTAAACAAAACGCGTTGGACGTTGGCAAAGTAGCATACTGGATTTTCATTTAACAGCTCAGGATGTATTATCCTAAACCTCAAATGCGTGATCGGCAATAACTCTGATGCTAAAACAGACAAAAGCCTTCACCTCAATCCACGTCATTAGATGGCCAGATTTTGTTACCGACATAGCTGTAAGGACATTACCATACAGCGCACCCTAAAATGACAGTAGGCCTTCATATCTTTTGCCCACAGTTTGAGCACGCGCGGCTGCGGTCACATGCCGTGCCTGGAGGTGACATTAACTTGTCTGTTTCTGAAATGAAAAGTTCCCATCTGTCCACATTTTTAAGGTACAAATAAACTCATTCAAGCGACTGAAGAAGAACAAGTACATGGTTCCTCCTTTCAGCAGATTGTGAAAAATTCTTTACATCATGTATAAGTAACTTCCAGGGACAAACCCATGACATGTTCAAGACTTTAATGTAAACAAGCATTTAACTGGGAACACTTTGATACATTTCGTCTTCAGCATATACCTGAATATCATTAAATCAGTAATAAAGTTAGAAAAACATACAAATAGTAAAAATAAACTAAAAAAGTAAGGCCAGCAAGGAGTACTGGTTCACCTCCCCGTTTCGTTTCGTTTAGTTTCGTTTCGTTTCATTTCGTTTCTCTGAATAGCAATATCCACATGGCTATTACTATTTGGCGAAACGAAACGAAACGAAACGAAACGAAGAAATAAATGCTGACTAGAAGGCTGTGTTCAATACATGTTCATTGCATTTTTTGGCAAAATGATTTACGTGATTGAATTCATTTGTAGTAAACAAAAAAACTGTTGATTTGATTATGAGCCAAAACGTGTGTACAAGTATATGGGTCCTTCTATCAGCAGATTAAAGGATAATAATAATAATAATAATAATGATAATAATAATAGCAATAATAATAATAATAATAATAATAAAAATAATAAAAATAATAATAAAAATAATAAAAATAATAATAATAATAATAATAATAATAATAATAATAGTAAAATAAAAGATTGTGAAAAATTCTTTACATCATGTAACAGCAACTTCCAGGGACAAACTCATGAGATGTTCCCAACTTTGATGTGAAAAAGCATTTGACTTAACTGGTAACATTGTCTTTTATGCATTTTGCTTTCAGCAAATACCTGAATACCATTAAATCAGTAATAAAGGTAGAACAAAAACTAAAAATAATAAGATTAAAACTGAAAAAGTAAGTCCACCTAGGAGTACTGGTTCACCTCCCTGTTTCGTTTCGTTTCGTTTGGTTTCTCTGAATAGCAATACCCACATGGCTATTACTATTTGGCGAAACGAAACGAAGAAAAAATGCTGACTAGAAGGCTGTGTTCCATACATGTTCATTGCACTTCTAGCAAAATAATTTACATTATTGAATTCACTTCTAGTAAACAGAAACACTATTAATTTGATTATGAGTCAAAACCTGTGTACAAGTATATGGCACCCCTATCAACACATTGTGAAAAATTAGTTACATCATGTAAAAGCAAAATCCAGGGACAAACTCGTGACATGTTCCTGACTTTGATGTAAACAAGCAATTGTTGTCTTTTATGCATTTTGTTTCAGCAAATACCTAAATACTATTAAATCAGTAATAAAGTTAGAACAAAAACTAAAAATAGTAAGATTAAAACTAATAAAGTAAGTCCAGCCAGGTTAAAACTGAAAAAGTAAGTCCAGCCAGGAGTACTGGTTAACCTCCTTGTTTCGTTTCGTTTCGTTTCATTTCGTTTCGTTTCTCTGAATAGCAATACCCACATGGCTATTACTATTTAGCGAAACGAAACGAAACGAAGAAAATAAATGCTGACTAGTAAGCTGTGTTCGTTTCGTTTCTTCGAATAGCATAAGCCGGTAATTTTCTGATCAGGTGTCAGATTTCCAGTTACCTTCACTGGAAAGTCATACTACCATTGAGACAAGTTGTGTAGATCAGATACTTACATTGTCTCTTGTCAATGCACGTTCTCCTTCATAGACCTGGAAGAGCACGCTTGGTTGGTTGTCAGAGTAGGTTGTAAATATCTGGGTCTGCTTTGTCGGGATAGTGGTATTACGTTTAATCAAGGCAGTCATCACACCACCAGCAGTCTCAATACCAAGGGACAGAGGAGCCACGTCCATAAGTAGAATATCGGAGACTTCTTCCGATTTCTCTCCAGAGAGAATTGCAGCCTGGATAGCTGTAAAAAAATTGGACCAAGTTAAAATTCTTGTTGTCCATTTAGGATGCGACCATAAAAATTCAATCTCTCAATTGTACACAACAAGTGACCAAAGTAGGTATAGCTCCGCCGTGATATTTAAGATAATTAATAATAAGTGTGGCTGGAAATACTGATGAACATGGGAGATACGGATGAAAAATCCTACCTGATATCATTAGCTTACATCAGTGCTGGCTGCGACTGCTTACGCACTTTGTATGAGTACTAACATTTAACCATTTCTGTACAGAAAAACATTGTGTTTGACCAAAACTGGCAAAATGTTTAAAGAAATATAATAATGAAAGTTTCAGCATCATTTTGACTAATTGTAATTTGGTCATCCCTACAAACCTTCATATACAATTTTAAGCAATCGACAAAGAAATTTTAAAACTTAAAATAATTATAGTGAATTTCAAAATAGCTTGGAATTACAACGTGCTTGGCTGATAAGAAAAAAGTTCCTGGCGATAGAAAATGACGCCACCTGCATTCATTACATATGTTCGACTTCGACAAAGTTTGCAACAATTAAACCCAATACGACGTTCACTCTGTCACAGTCAACATCATCAGTGATGTCGCTCTTTAATTGAAAAACTCACCCGTACACTGACTTTTTGAACATTCTTACACTGCCTTTATCATATTTCTCGTCGAAACTGCAAAGAAC
This sequence comes from Ptychodera flava, assembly GCA_001465055.1. Lineage (NCBI taxonomy): Eukaryota > Metazoa > Hemichordata > Enteropneusta > Ptychoderidae > Ptychodera > Ptychodera flava. The sequence continues at coordinate 238,542 of LD342614.1, read as the reverse complement.
GCTAACAAAAGTTTTTTTCTCGGTACAGTGTGTACGGGTCAGTACAACGATTGGTGTTTCCTACACTCAACGTGTTCTGTGAGTGAGAACAGAGGACGTCGTAGCAAAACCAATCAAAGGAGAACGTTTGCATTGGATAGTTGACGTTATTTCTCTCGCCAAAAACGTTTTTCTAATCACCCTGGCAAGTGTAATTCCAAGCTATTTTGAAATTCACTTTATTTTAGGAAATAATTTTTGGAATTTTTGAAATTTTTCGATCCAAACAGCAAAAGATGCTCCAAAATACAGTAATGCAGATTTATTTTCAATTTGTACAAAACTGATGTAGCTCATTACGTATCTTCATATCAAATTTCAGACGAGCAGAATTTTTGACCAAAAACACGAACAATTATCCCAAAAATACAAATACGGAAGGCATAACAAAAGTAAGTAGCCATAATCTACATCATAGTCATAATTCTATAGTGACCCTCTCGATATGACAAACACAAAAAGCAAAGCACAGATAGACAACAAACAAGTACCGGGACAAACAACAAAGTCAAATAAGTAGAAGAAAAATATATGAACCTCCGGTAAAGACTACCGAGAAGTAATGTCAGGTGTTTCGAAAACGGTGAGAATATTCTGCCCCACAAGTGGCACCCGCCATATATCAATCTGTATGACAATATAGGGAGTGGTCTTAATCTATGGATAAATATCACCGATGCCATCAGTGATCCTTTCTTTAAATGATATAGTTCATGGTACCTGCCAAAAAGTGTTTGAGTAATCCTGATTTAAAAGCTTGCAAGACTGATGGCTGTGTCACTCCGCGAAATCACCATATGAACTACATACCCTAGCCTAACGAAAAAGCTTGGAAATGTATACCCCGCATAGAAAGGTGACAGTGGAATTTTGCCATCAAGGTGCAGAAAATTGATGATAGTAAAGTTGAAATCACCTCTCTTGTCACACAGCCTAGCAAAAAGAAGACCATTAGAGTCAAATTTTGTAGTTCTGTTATCTCCAAATTTTACCATGATTTGAACAAACTTAACTCAAGTAAATGAAAGGAACCCTAATACCAAGTTTCAAAGCAATCGGGCAAACTCAGAAAACGTTTTTACCAAAACAAGAAATATTAACCCGAAATCAAAATATGCAGATTCCACAATGATTAGAAGAATCCCGACTATTGTCATCCCTAGCGCCCTATATATGAAATTTCAAAGCATTCTGAAAAGGAGTTTAAGAGAAGAAGTTGTTTACGAAAATGGGGACAATTGACCCGAAAATACAAATATGCAAATTCTGCTTCAATTTGAACGACTCCGGATTGGGTCAACCCTAAAACCTGTAAACTTAATTTCACAGCTATAGAATTGGTGGTGAATACTGATGAATACTGACAGGCGACGGACAGACGACGACGGGGAATCCACCTATCTGTTGAGCTCTGCATCATTGACGGCAGAGGTAAAGTGTAATTTGTATCAGGTAAAATGGGTTATTCCTCATAGAGGAGTTGACTCCCACTCTCTTCATAATGGCCTTTATATGACAGAGTGAACTGGATACAAATCAAAACGTAGGTCCATCTTGTCGGTAAGTATGTATCATGAAATTAACATGCCTGCACCATACGCGACGGCTTCGTCAGGGTTGATGCTATTATTCAAGTCCTTGCCGTTGAAGAAATCTTGCAAGATCTTCTGAATTTTAGGGATACGAGTAGAGCCGCCCACAAGTACAAGGTCATGGATGTTTGACTTGTCTAGCTTGGAATCCCATAGAGCTCTTTCTACTGGTTGTAGTGTGCTACGGAACAGGTCTGCATTTTGTTCCTCAAAGCGGGCACGAGTGATTGAGGTGTAGAAATCGATTCCTTCAAATAGCGAATCGATTTCGATGCTGAATAGCAAGCAGAAATTGCAAATTGGTAAGTTTGTAATCAACAGTTAGTACTTTTGTAAACACTGCTTCTATTCGTTCAAGTTTATTAATTATTCTCACTTGTGACATTTCTCATGAAAATTACTTTATTTGCTACGGACAAAAGCTTACAAAGCAAACACTGAGCAAATTTCAGAGCATGATGGTGTTTATCAGCTTTCAACAGTGTTAATTTACAGGTGTTTGATACATGAAGCATTCCAGTTTAGCTCATAGTTAAAACAAAAAAGGACGACAAAGTGAACACTGCGGACCAGCGACATTCCCTAACATTATCATGGACATTTGTTAAAATCGACAGTTAACGACGGAAGTTGAAAACGAGGGCCCAAAGAAAATTAATTTTCCATTATTGATTAAATTACTGTAACTTGGATATCAAAACTGTATGGCTAGCTATAGTTGTACCAGATATGAACTGAAAATGCTCACGTGTTTCATTATATATTGCAGTTGTGAGTAAATTTAAACTTTTGCCACTTGTTTGCAACTTCAGTGAAAGTGTTATGATCAACATCATGAACATTATGCACCACAGATTAATTCTAAAGGTCATTAAGTATACAAATATGAAACCAGTCGAAATAAAAATACTAAATTTCTTTTACTGCTCTCACTGTATCACAACTTTATTTAGCAAGTGTAATTGCCATTGGTCAAGTTCTTCAAGCTATATGTGCCAAACTGTGAAAACTCATGAGATATGCAAATTACCAAATTAGCTGACATGAAAATGCTAAATGACTGTTAATATTGTTTTAACCTGGCATCCTCAATGTACATGACAATTTGTGTCAACTTTAGTCCAGTAAATTCCGCTATATATCCCTAAACAGGAAAGTTCATTAATGTGCAAATTAGGAATTGGCTGAAACGAAATGCTTAAGGCCTTTGAATACTGTTTTATCAAATACGGATAGTTTTCACTCGGATTCGAACCCACAACATACGGCATCAGTCGCCTAGCTGAGAGGCCAGAGACAGAACCAGTCGGCTAAATCTCCACTCCCAAAAAGAGTGGTTCAATAGCCGGCTAAGTTGTTACATTTTTCTGACTGAGACCGCTCAACACGTTGTAGAGTTCGTGAAGCACTCACGCACGCATGCTCACTATCATACATCGCACATACACACTACATCGAAGCGAAGAAACGAATTTCATCGCTTTAACTGGGCGAACGATAACCTCGGGGACAATTCTGTCCACCAGCAGTGTTACCAACCCAGATTGTGTGCAGTCGTTTTCAATGTATATCCGCCTTTACTAAAATCATTAACTATGCAAATGAGCAAAACGTATGCAAGCCACACCCACTAAAAAGTAATCAGTTCTTGCCATTTGCTAATTGAATCTATATACCATTTATATTGTAATCTGAAGAGCCGTTTTTGAGATATCGGACCAACAGACAGACAGACAGACAGACAGACAGATGGACAGACAGACAGACTGACACGCAGAAACACAGACACACAGACAGACATCGCTGCGACATAAGCTCACGTGTGTGAACACGTGAGCTAAAATGAGCAAGTTTGTATGTACACACTTGTGTTTACTGTACGGAGGAAAATATATGCACATACTAACCCTGCTTGAGTTGAAGATGAAAGTGTCCTCTTTGCACGTTCACAAGCAGTTCTAAGACGTCTAAGTGCACGCTTACTTCCTGTTATATCCTTCTTGTGCTTGCGTTTGAACTCATTCACAAAGTGGATGACCATACGATTGTCAAAGTCTTCACCTCCCAGATGAGTGTCACCGTCTGTGGACTTGACCTCAAATATGTCGTCCTCGAGTGTCAAAATTGACACACCAAAAGTGCCACCGCCAAGGTCAAAGATTAGGACGTTACGTTCAGCACCAGTCTGTTTTATAAAGCAGTATTAACTTTGTCACTTTATCTTGAAAACATATGGGGGTGTTATGTTCCATAGTTAGGACAAAAATTAGCTCCTAACATTTTGAGTGAAATGTATTCGCTTTGAGCTAACCTCAATGCAACCCTCGCTGCTCAATGCAGCTCTCGTGAAATGCATTCACTTTCAGCCAACCTCAATTATTGCCAACCTCACAGCAACTCTCGTAGGGGACATCCGCTTTGAGCATTACGACGAGTCATGCGGTAGACAACGCAGGCAGGCGACACTACTGGATTAGCTACACGGGGCATCTCGTTCGGCAATTTGTCCAAAGGCTCCTTGCGAAAGATAATGTGGCTTATGCTTGAAGAGCGGACTGTGACCCTTCTCTTTAGCCGTGGCAAACTGCATTATGACCCAACCAAGAAAATTTCAATATTTCAAATCGTCGAATTAAAAGAAACTCCAACAAAGTAATCTTACAGATCGAATAAATTAAAAGACATTCTCGACAATTCCGATAGAGGCATGTTTGTCATGTTGATATTGCTTCACGGGCATTCTTCATGGGTATGGGTAACATAGGGCCGTATGAGGCGCCAAATGTGAAAAAATTAATATATATATATATATATATATATATATATATATATATATATATATATATATATATATATATATACACACACACTCATATACTTTGGCCATACATATGTATGCATACATATACATACATGATCATACGCCATACGCGCACGCATATAGTGTATAGTACAGATAGATAGATAGATAGATAGATAGATAGATAGATAGATAGATAGATAGCTACATACATACATACATACATACATACATACATACATACATACATACATACATACATACATACATACATACATACATACATACATACATACATAGAGCCTGGACTTGGAGAAAGGTCGAAAATTTACATAGAGCCTCGCTTTCGAGACATACAGTTGAAAACATTTACATTCAACCTCGTTTTCATGAAGCTGCAAAATAATATAGATATAGGGCCTCATTTTTGTGCAGTTCGCATAGCTGCAAAATTTCATACATATAGGCCCTCGTTTTCATACAGCTGCACAAATTTTATATATATAGGGCCTCGCTTTCGTAATACCACTGCAAAATTTTATATACAGTCTCGTTTTCACAAAGCTTGGACTCGGAAATTTTTATATTTATACATCCTCGTTTTCGAAACATTATAGTGACTTCCAAATGTTCACATAGAGGTTGGTCGCAAGTGGATTTACATAGAAGACGTTGCGTTCACACTGCTGCACACAGCAGGGCTCATGTGTTTCACAAGACCATAGAAGAACCCTAGTAGTCTGTGCGTTCCCTGCATTATACGGTGCTGGACGGAAGGCGGTTGGCGTCGCGCTGCACTGGGAAAACACAGTATTGTACGCAGGCCATGGAGCTAAGAAGATACCGTGTCAGGGCTAAGAATGACACAGGCCAGGTGTAATTATTGTAGCCCACGTGCCGCGCGCCGGCTTTTATGACGTGTTTGTTTTGCAGCGCCAGCCTGTAGCGGCCAGCGCTGCACAGCAACACGTTAGAAAAAGACGTACCGCACACGGCCGCGCGTGAGCTAGACCCTGGCAGACCCTGGCAGGACTAAAGCTTAGTACCCGCATAGTGCTGGCACTTGTGCTATTCGAGTGCATTTGAACTTTCCGGTTTATTTTGTGCTTGTAAGCTAGCCACAACAATGATCGTAGTAATGCTATCAGGTGAGATCACCGCTGATCAGGGCTGTTCGTAGAAGAAAGGACTGGCGCTAGGCGTCAACCATACAGCGCTTGTTACTGCAGTCGGCTGTGCAACCTACTTTCGCGGTCTGCAGCATTAAGAGAATAAAGACAAAAATTTAATACTGAAATTTTGGTGCAATAAACTCATGATCAATGATGGATGAAGGTAAATTTTGGTAAAAAGACAGCAATTTCTTGGTCTTGGGTTTTCCTCAGGGCATACGACACAAGGAGCATGGAGGTATACAAGAGCATGGTGCTTGGTTGTGTTTACGAGAATTAGAAATGATCAGACATTCCAATTCACCAATCAATCAGCGACACTCTGCCGACTGAGTATATGAGATTCATTGAACATGGCATGGAGGTAGAAAGAGATCTCTTGCGACCACTGCAGCCCAAAAGCCCCTCATTTTGTACAATAAAAGGCGTCCCACCTTTTCGCCACACAAACGCGAAGTTAGCTGTGGGTCCATAGCTGTGCTGTTTTCAGACGGGATTCCTGCCTTTTACGGGCTGGTTTTGACTTTTACGATTTTAACTCTGCTACCACAGCTATGGGATATTGCATAGACTAGCGTCCAAATCCGCTGCAAGCACCTTTTGCGCAAGTTCGTTCGACGATATTTCGAACAATTTTTCATCAAAATTACAAATTGCCAACAATCATCGACAGCTTGGTTATTAGGGACTCACAGCGACCAGAAATCCGCTCAAAATTCACAGAAATATCACCTTTTTTCTAGGTTTGCCCGACATGACTACACGGATACTGCCATTTTACTAGCGTAACCTCTCAACTTCTAAACACAAACTGGGGGATTATGGCCAGCATCCGCGCCCCATGAATAATCACAGATCGTAGGACTGAACTTGTTCCCCCAGTAAAAGTTTGATTTTAGTTATGTTAGACTGGCGAACGATGACGAAGACGAACGATGGTCATCGATATCACACGATGAATCTCTCTTTACATCATTCTCTTTCAAAATTAACAATAAAAATGAGGAGTCACAATTCAAATTGTGGCACAAGCCTGAAACAAATTATTCAATATTTAACAAATTACCCGGTAGAGTCAGTTATAGGATCTGAGATCTGAGGATCCGAATCTGTGGATCTGAAAAGTCAACTCAACCCAAATTACCATATCTCTACTTGCGAAAATGAATTTCCTGATTTTCACAAAACTAAGCTAATGAAAAATGTCTTCGCTCCAAGCGCTTAAAAATGACCCCCACAAGTTCGAGAGTCCAAACATCTGTCCCAGAGGCGCATTCTACACTTAATTGAAGAGGGGGGGGGGGGGCGGTGCGCTGTACTGGACACTAGGCAAAATGCTTGATATCAAACAATAT
>LD342614.1:220113-231511 GCA_001465055.1 Ptychodera flava | reverse complement strand
GCTTGATATACAACAATATACACATATTCTGATTCTGTACACATGTCAAATACATTAGGTATACACGTACATATACTAATAAAATGCGAAACTACAGTGTACACTTATTGTGCAAAGATCTGCATTACGTATACTCATGATCTGCATAGAAATACGCTACGCATATCAACGTATTGGAATATTCCATATACTAAGAAATACGTTTGCGTATGCAATTAATATTGTGTTCCGTATACGTCAATATACGTACATATGCTGAGCGCATATCAAGCATTTTTTCCAGTGGGAACGGAAATTAATTGTGCAAATGGCATTGTGAAGAAATTTAGCTTAATTAATAAAACTATTAAATAGATAAAATAACGCGAATAATAATAGGTCTGATTTTCATTAAACTTACACTATACTATGCAGGGATATTTTTTGGCAATGATGTAAAAATGCCAACCTAGTTGAAGGTAAATTTTACGATAGTAACTGTTTTGGCTGTAAAAATTGCAAAATCTTAAAATCGTGATAAAGGAACTGGGATATTTATTTAACTCGTACCATAAAGGTATTAAATGTTTTTTATTGCAAATAAAACATCCATTTTCTGAACATGTGTTTCCACGGCAACCGGTTTGTGCCATTCCTTCAAAATTCAGTTTTTTTTCATGATTTGTTTTGGGTACTCAAATGTTCTTCTATTTCCTTTCTAGTAAAAAGTATAAATTTCTGAAAACTTCAACAATGTGACCGAAAAATCACGTGACTTTATGCAAGGTTTCAATTTTCTGGGCTTGAGCTCTTTGATACAACTCGTTTCTCATAACATTTACAGAAGGAAATGAATCTTCAAAATTACAGACATGGTATTTATTTATAGATCATTTCGCTATGATAATAATAAGATTTACAATGTTTTCCAATTTCTTTGATTTGAAATAATATCCTCTGATCACATCTACAAACTTAGTAACTCAACTGGCATTTGTAACATCTTACTTATTACAGTCTCCTTATATTTTTTGCGACAATACATTCTCAAAATCTATGCTTGTAAGTGCCGTATACTTGGCAACGTTTACATAAAGGAGAATCAATTTTCTTACAGTGAAAAAGCTTAACGCAATTTGGTAATCTACGAATAGTGAATTTCCAGTGAAAACTGTGAAGCTTAGTTTCTTGTGTAACCCTTTTCCTGCATTTGAAAGTTACATTCTCTACTCCAACTTTCCATCGCATTTGGCTTCATCACAAAGTCTTTAATTAATATTCTGTAAACCATTCTTGATGAAATTTTTGAAATACCGATGGTGTTACTGACAGAGTCATAAGCAAAAATATTTAAATCACTCATTTCTACAGACACAAAAGTTTTAACACAATTGGAACTATTTTGTGATTATAAGATCTTGAGCATTTTGTTGTAATCTATTTAAAAATCACGAATCTAACAGTGTTTTTGTGTGAAGACGAGGGCAAATTTTATAAATTATTGATAATTGCACAATCATCAAATACACCTATAACAAATTTTACAATTTTGTCTAGCTTTTCGCACTCTCAGGAAAGTAGAACCCATTAAATATAACTGATTTGTCAATTTTGTTAAGGTTTAAGTGAAAATACAAATTTCCTTTCCAAGGCTGATTTGTAGGCATTTGCTTTTCTCACCGAATGATGCATGATAAAATTTTAAATTTTCGATGGTAAAATGGCCTTCTACCTCTACCCAAATCAGTTCTAATGTAGTGTATGTTTTTTTGGTGATCTCTCTTTGAAATAATTCGGTAGATGTTAAGAAAATGACTTGTACATTTATTTATTTCATATACAAGGAAATGAGACCTGGTAAATTTGATAAAACTACCCTTTTCTTGTGCTTGTGCTAATTAATGCTGGAAAATTTTAAAAAGTCACTGAACTATTTCAGCCCTTCTATTAAAAATGAACACTTTTTGGTAGATGCAAAGAAATGTAATCAATATCATCTGTCTGTTGAAACCTTAAAATATTAACGGCAAAAACCAACAGTTTTTGTCTGGAATCTTTAGGGACTGTGCAGAGATGTTTTTGCAGCTTTCAGGGACCACTCCGAGGAGACCCTAAATCTTTTAGAGACCACACTGACATGACCTTGAAACTTTCAGGGACTACCCAGATGAGTCCTTGAAACTTTTAGAGACCACCCAGATGTGACCCTGAATCTTTCAAGGACTATCCTGATGTGACATTGAAACTTTCAGGGACCACCCAGATGAGTCCCCCCTTAAAACTTTCAGGGACCACCCAGATGAGTCCTTGAAACTTTCAGGGACCACCCAGATGAGTCCTTGAAACTTTCAGGGACCACCCAGATGTGATCCTGAATCGTTCAAGGACTATCCTGGTGTGACCTCGAAACTTTCAGGGACCACCCAGATGAGACCCTGAACCTTTCAAGGACTATCCTGATGTGACCTTCGCTCGTCAGCTTGTGCATTCACAAGCATTACTTGGTAAAGATGACAGGCAGACCAATCACTGAAAAGATTTGGTCCAACTTCCTGCACATACAGCGTCAATATTCATGACGGTCGAAGCTAAGATTACGTAATGGCTTAACACGGCGTCCTCATTGCTCCCATGTGTGACTGGTCGGCCGGCTCCAAAACACGTCTTTGCATATTTATCATGCGACGAGATCTACAAGGCATGTTCTTCCCGGCATAAATGTGATAAACTGGGCAGTGGCTGAACCTTCAGTCGACTTAGACGAGCAAGCCTTGACGATTAATGGTAATTTACTCGCTGGTTGAAGTATGCTGTTACTGGCCGACGCACCGCTGATCTGAACAGTAAACAATTAATTATTCGTAAACAATCAGTTCATAATGGCACATTCCATTTTAACCTACAGGGGCATCTAGGATTGTGCGATTGTGTAAGGTCCCGGGTAAGGTACATGTTGCTCTTTTATGCTGTAAAGTTCCCCCACCATTTAAAATACTATGGTTGTATGTTACAGTCTTCATGATTAATTCTGAGATATAGTCAATGATACTTTTCTCATTAAGCGACACACTGAATCGTACACCAACTAATATGGTCCTTGCTAATTTACATAGTAAAGGTCACGGGTCACATTGTTGTGAGGCTCTGCATTGAGTGTGTAAACAGCGTGATGTTCGAATGGATTTTGACTACTGCACTATTTCCGAGCGGGAAAGGTTGCCGATTCTGAATGTAGGACGTCCATTACCCCAATTATTTAATGACAGGACTACATGGAAAGCAACGGAATACTGGATATCTCCAACGAATTTGATGTCTGTTACCACGGTCCTTTGTGCAGTGACACTGACAGTGCTGTTCCCGATCTCGACAATGATATCAGCAACTGTGATTGTAGCTTGAACATGACTAAGACTATGAGTCCTTGAAACTTTCAGAGACCAACCTGAGGTGTCCCCGAATCTTTCAAGGACTATCCTAATGTGACCTTGAATCTTTCAAAAACCGCCATTGCAAGACGAGTCTTTGAAACATTCAAGGACCACCCTGATGTGTCCCTGGATCTTTTAGAGACCACTCTGATGTGACCTTGAAACTTCCAGGGACCACCCGGATGAGTCCTTGAAACATTCAGGGACCAACCTGAGGTGCCCCTGAATTTTTCAAGGACTATCCTAATGTGACCTTGAAACTTTCAGGGACCACCCAGGTGAGTCCTTGAAACTTTTGGGGACCACCCTGATGTGTCCCTTAATCTTTTTAAGGGACCACTTAGATATGACCCCTAAACATTTTTAAGGGCTGGCCTAGAGAGGCACTTTGAAATAGTAAAGAACCAATCAGATATGATCCCGAAACCTTCAAATGCATCCAGGTCCTCTAAACAATACAGCAATCATCAAGTTTTGACCTTTAATCTTGACATTTTCAAGAATGTGTATGAATGAGATGAATGATCCTTAAAAAATTGTCAAAAAGAATAAATTTACAATTTTTGAAAAGCAGATGGCTTTAAATACTACAATTTTTTAAATACTACTTTAACATTTAATTCAATAATTACAGTTTTGATGTTTTCACTGGAAAAATTGATAATTACTAAATGCTTTGAGTAAACCCTCTCTTAGAGAGCATATTCTGTGACTTTTACTGTTCATCTTATAATCACAAAATAGTTCCAATTGTGTTTTTTATACATTGAATTCCACATAAGATGTCTATTACTTGCGTCAATACTTCTCCGTCTGACAGCAAACCAAACTTTAATGCAATATCTCTATAGAAAGGTGGCAACGCTCTTAAAATCTGAAAAGGTACATAATCTGGACCAACACTTGATCTGAGAATGCTATTTTCCGCATGTGTTTGTAACAAGTAAGAAAAAATTACTTTCCATTTTGCGTTACTTTGATCTAAATATTTGCAAGACCAGGTAAATTTAGAAGCTTATGATAATTCATAAAAACTGGGCACATTTAAACCTATCTGTGCCAATAGTACTTCCTTCTTGATTTTATACTTCTTACAGTCTAGAAATTCATAAATTATTTTATCAACAGTTTTTACAATCTCTTCAGGTACACTTAAAATAGACGCTAAGTACAGTAAATTCGACAAACCTAAACTCTACATAATTAGAACTTTTCCATGCGGGGTGAGATTCCTCATTCTCCATGAATTAAAAGTGTTCTCGAGCTTTTTTATTTTTGGCTCCCAATTTAGTTGGTCACACTTGTGTTTGTTGTACCCAATATAAAGACCCAATACTTAAACAGGTTCTGATGCCCACTTTAAATTACAACATCTGGATTGTGAATCTCTCAAGCTGCCGATCCAAACGGCTTCGCTTTTTTCTTTGTTTATTTTCAACCCTGAAACACTCTGAATTGATCTATTATTTCTAAAACTTTCATTACAGACCTTTCATTCTTGACGAAGATGGTTGTGTCGTCTTCTAACTGTGCTACTCGCGCCTCTCTTCGTTGATTCAGTGACGGAATGTCGATACCTTCTATTTCAGGGTTTTGTCTGATTTTACAAGCTGGTGTTCCTACATAAATGATGAATAGTTGTGCATTTAAAGAACATCCTTGTCGAACACCTGTACATAAGTTTACAAAATTCGTCATCCATCCATTATTTTGATACTACTAGAAATACCATTGTACAGGACATTGAACCATTTTTGAAAGTTTTCTCCAAAATTAAAAATTTTCAATACCTCACGTATATAATCCCAGTCAACTGAATCGAAAGCCTTTTCAAAATCAATATATAAAACTGATCCTGGTTAATTACATTTCAGAAGATCTTGAGTCAATCTTAGTACTTCCCCAGCTTGTCTTGCTTTCATATAACCAACTTGGTCACAGTCTATCACAGATGGTAAAACACATTTTAATCTATTGGCTAATACGGCTAGTTTTCAATCGGATTCGAACCCACAACATACGGCATCAGTCGCCTAGCTGAGAGGCCACAGAGAGAACCGCTCGGCTAAATCTCCACTCCCAACAAAAGTTGTGTTAATATCTTATAGTCTATATTAAGGAGACTTACGGGACGCCAGTTTTTCAATAATTCTGGTTCATTCTTTTATGTAGTAAAGTAATTACTCCTCTTTTCTGAGATATTGTGAGTGAACCTTCTTGAAAACATTCAGTGTAGCATTCAAGTAGATTGCCAATGATTGGCCAACACTTCTTATAAAATTCCACCGTTAAACCATCATAACCAGGTGACTTATTCATTTTCATACCCTTCAGGGCGTTAACACATTCTGTTTCTGTAACTAATCTATCACATAACTGCTTTTGTTGTTCATCTTAAGTTGGTATATTAACATCATGTAAAAACGTTTCTAACGAAATTGTTCTTCTTGTTTTGGAATATAAACTTTTATGAAAACTTATCTCACTTAAAATTCCCCTTTGACTTGTTGTATATTTACTATTTTGCATTTCTAGCCTTTTGATAGTGTTATTTTTTCCATTTCGTTTTTTCTAAACTGAAAAAGTATTTTGTATTTTTTTCATCCTGCTCTATCCATCTTGCTCTAGAACGTACCTGCGAACCTTTAGCATTGTACATATGTTTCTCATCCAAATCGTGTCTTAACTTACCATATTCTTCACACAATTCATTCCTCAGTGAAATACATAAAAGTTTGACAATTTCATTGAGTCTATCAATTATCTTTTTGAAAGAACACTTATTTTGGAAAGGCAAGTTTGTTTAAATAAGTACAATCTTCAAGAAGGCTGTTATTAAATTTCCAATGACTTTTTCCCCTTTCCGAAGTGGTGATACTCAAGTTCAAGACTACGGTATGATGATCCGATTTTACTGACCGCACAATTTGTATGTAAATAATACTTAAGAGAAGTGTATTGCTGACAAGGTGATAATGTAGTCGACACTGAACAGACGGTTTTGTCCTTCACCATGTGAAACCTTTTTCTCTTTTGTTGAAATACCTCCATGCATCTATCAAATTATTCCTCCACATCAACTTTTGAATGAAATTACTCACAACCTGGTTTTCATCAGTGATCAGTGGTATACCTTCTTTGTCTTTATCAATACTAAGGTCAAAAGGCACATTGAAATCCCCTGACAAAATCACATCTATTCCAAAGATTTCAAAATCAGTACAGAAATCATTAACATACTTAAAAATGCATACTTTGCCGTTGGCAAATTTGGAGCGTAAATATTGATAAACCTACACACTTGTTCCTCTAAACTGAGTTGTACAGCAGCTAAACGATCATTCTCTTCTCTGTACTTTTTGTTTACACCAACATTTATATTTTTCCGAATAGAATTGCAACTCCTCTGCTGTGTCTGGAGCCATGGCTCCAAATGATAGAATTTCCCCATTCTTTTTCCCAAATTCTTTCATTCGAGTGAGAACTATATGTCTCCTGTAAAAATACGATATTAAATATGTTTTTCTTTGACAAATTGAAAATAGCTTTGCGCTCTGGGGGATCACGTAGTCCCCTCACATTCTAAGTGACGATCTTAAGACAAAGTAAAACACCTTACACTGTCTTTTAAAAAATCAAGTTCCTCTAGGTAGCATTAGTGTCACTCAGTCGGAACTGGAAAATGAATTAGCAGAGTCTGGAGACCAGGCTTCGCATCTTCTCTTTTCACGTCCTCGCTCGACCGGAGACGGAGGCGATCTAATATTGCTAGTTTTTTATTTTTTCCGTATAATGTTACTTATACTGAAATACCTTCGAAGCCCCTTTCTTGGGTTCTCTGCTTCTGGCTGATTTGCATCTCCTTCTTGATCTGCTTTTCCATCTGACTCTTCCAAACTCTGTCTTTGTTCCCCTTTCGACCCTGACCGCGTTAATTACTTAGTCTCTGCATCTTGGGCAGCAGTCTTGTACGACGGAGTCAAATTTCGTTGGTCTTTGGGCGTTTCCGACATGGTTGCGTCTGAAGAATGATTTATATCAGCTTGCACTGTCATTTGTCGTGGTTGCTGAGGTGACATACTCTTGTTCAGTGCTTTTTCAATCAAGTCTTCCGCTTCCTTAGCTTTCACGGAAATAGAGTCCATGAACTGATCTACCAGCTCTGTACCAATTTTCGGACACATCCTCGCAACATGACCGTACTGGTTACAGTTGAAACATTGCTTTTGCTTTTGCTTTTCACAGTCTCTACCAAGATGACCACTTTCTTTACATTTATAGCAAACTGGCGGAGATTTTATCGGGCATTCTGGGGGTTTGTGTCCATGTTCTGTACAAATAGAGCATTCACGTTCTTGTCCCGTGTAGAAAATTCGTATGTTGTACCTCTTTTCTTACCACTGGAGCCGACACACTTCATCTCAACGAAGTTTGGAATGGGTCTTTTCAGACGTTGTACGTAGCAGTATCTGTTGCCGTTGAAGTACGTGGTGCCATCGTCTGGATCAGTGACAGTGCATTTGATTACTGGCAACTCTCTGTCGCAGAAAGAGTCTAAAAAGCTACCAACAGCAGTGTCGTGAACGTGGAGAGGGATGTCATGAATTGATATTCTAATTCTATTGTCCGTTTCAAGCTCAGCTGAATTCAAAACGACGTGAATACCAGCAATGTCAAATCCAGAAACCAAGAGTTTCCTTTTCGAGTTCACGTTCTTTGCATATATTATCCATTGTTTTCCCTTCGGTAAAAATTGGACGCCAAAAATTCCATCCTTACCAACCACCTGTTTACAACTTCCTATCACTTCTAACTCCGTCAGATTTTGTAGATTTTTACAAACAATCTTAAATTGTACACCCAAATCGTTATCAGTAAAAAACTGTTCACCTTTTTCTTCACTTTGGAGCTCTTTCTTCCTCATTTCCGTGTTTTGTGTGTTCAAATCTGGCGCAGACACGACTTCAGGTGGTAATCTTGAAGATCGCTGTTTTAGTCTTTTTCGTGCACAAGGCATTTCTCTTGCCACTGCAGCAGTAGGCAAATGAACTAAAAGAACTTGCAGAGGAAGGAAAGGTGGTCCTCGAAAATAGATCACGTTGGTTCTAACCAAAGAATCCACAGGTCTTGCAGTGCCAGCAAAGCAGAAAAACTCTGACGCTATGAAAAATTTGATGAAAATTGAGAGCACGGCTTTAGCAGTGTGTTGCTTCGAATGCCGGCATCACGTGACTCCGTTTTTTTCATGATCACAGGAAGTTGGATTTTCATAAAACTTACAGCATTTTGATGATATTTGATGGTTGTAATTGCAAATGTACGATCCATTTAATGATCACCTGTTTAAATTGCATCACAAACATTATATTAATTTATATAGTCATACGTTGCCATAGCAACCGCTTCAGTTATCAAAAGTGGCTTTTTCTTATGACAATAACAGTGATGTAATTATTCTGCCCACAACATTGATCTCATCCTAAAAGTATTTGAATTTGTTGATTACAAAATTCGTATTTATGTTATGGTTTTGTATACATAATGGCCATCAAAATTGCAAAAAATATTTCTCATTTCACCTGCATTGTAACGACGCAAAAGGAATGAGTGGTCATTAATCATAAACAACACCCGGAAGGGATGGGGTCGATTGATTTTCAAAAAGTTCCTCCTTGTCAAAAGACTTGCTTCAGGGTATAATTAGGTGATTTCCTGTTTGGTAGTTCTCTGAAGTCAGTACAATGATGGTAGGAATACAGCAACATGTACTTTCTGTAAATCTCTTGTTAACTTCTTGTCTAGGCAAATCCAGACAGGCTTAACAGCAGCTTTTACCAGCATGGTGACAATGGCAGCTTCTTGACATGCTTTGCCTTGAGGTACGTGCAAACTATGAGGCATGGCTTAGCATATACCTTACATTTTCCGAAATATACTCATAAACATGTGATACGTACTTGACAAAAATATGTATTTTACCCCATGGCGGATCTGTATCAAAGTAAGATCTAATTGCCATGGTTAGTAGGTTAATAGGCAATATTCACTTCAAGTTTTAATAGTTAAAGCCTTCTAATACACCCTTTGTGCCTGTCGCAAGAGGTCATGGAATTAATGGAAAATACTAACCGGAAGTGCGGTAAAACATACCACTCCTCCTATACTTTGACATCGAAAGGTGCGATTTTCGGGCGAAAAAAGTGAAATATGAAGTGCATACTTATGCTACAACAAGAAAACATCTAGTAGTGCATGGGTCTAGCTCTGGTAAGTGTTCGTGTGCATGGTTTAGCACCGTAATATTTCAATATTTTTAATATTAATATTTATAACTGTAGATACCGGCGATTTTCGGCCCGCGAAGCGGCCGAGTTGCAGGCTCGATACGAGAGCGGGTGACGCGTACTGTGTTAACAAATATTATATTACCATGCCCTGTCCATTGCCTTTTAATTGGTCGAGCTGAACCACGTGACTGCTCACAAATACACATTAATGATTTGTTTTCATGCTCGTGAATATGAATAATATCGTAAATACAGTAACTTTACGGCTAAAACAAAAGTTGTGATTTGTACAAAGATCATAATCTACCACAAAATGAAATGGAGCATTTGTTGGCCAAGTTTAACGCTTTTTTAAAAAAAATCTCTGGATTTGCAAAAATTTGCAGCACGCACTACTCACTGTCAGGTTCTGGGACCCCATTGTCGTTCGCACGAGAAATTTTCGTAAATTTTGACGGTCTTTCGGTGTTAATTGAAAATATAATTGAAATAACAGACTCCGCGCTGACCATTAACGTTTATTTATGGGCGCGGGCGAGAGGAAAGCCAAGTAAACGGGCTCGACAGGCCTCGCCCGATCACTTTTGACTCCCCTCTCGCCCTTGTCCATAAATATACGTTAATGGTCAGAGCGTCGTCCGTTATTTCTATATTATATTACCATGCCCTGCCCGTCGCATTTTGATTGGGCGAGCTGAACCACGTGACTGACCACAAAGACACAATAATGGTTTGTTTAGATGCCCATGAATATGAATAATAAGATTAACACTCAAAGTATCGTAACTTTACAGCTCAAACGTAAATCATAATCAATCACATAATAAACTGGAGCACTTGTAGGTCAAGTTGAGATACTTTTTTCTGAAAACATCGCCGGATTTGCCAATTTTTTACAGCGCGCGTGACAGTGCGTCGTGTATTGCTCAGTTTCTGGGGCCCAGTTGTCGTTCGCTCCTGAAACTTTCGGAACTTTAGACGGTTTTCTTGGGTTCGCTGATAATATAATGGAAATAACAGACTCCACTCTGACCATTGACGTTTATTTGTGGGCGCGGGCTCGAGGAAAGCCAAATTAACGGGCTCGGCAAGCCTCGCCTGTTAATTTTTGGCTTTCCTCTCGCCCTTGCCCACAAATAAACATTAATGGTCAGCGCGTCGCCCTTTATTTCTATATTAAACGACCAGAGAACGCGTTACATCATCAGAACATATCAAAGAAAGCGCAAAAAGTGACGACTTCTCAATTCACGTTTCGTTCACGTATGAAATTTTAATCTAAATACCTGCTACAGAAAATTGTATGGGTAAGTGCGCATGATACAGTGCGGACGCAGATACCCGAGACGCGCAAAATCGATTTTCCTTCGTGGGTGGTATGGAACGCGAAAATTTCAAAAAAAATCACTAAATCTAGCGCTACACATTGTAAAGAAATATCGCCTGTAGTTCATCGAGAATTCAACTTATGTTAATTATAACTAGGCGAATTGAAAGATAAATAGTTAGATTTACCAAATCGTACATTATCTAGTGTCTTATTAGTTTATATCACTGAAAATCGCGAAGTCAAAATGTTGTCTCGTGCGTTTTCACAGAAAATACAACTCATTCACTCCTGAATTTTCCGGTCATGCTCATTACATGTTTCTTCTCCAAGTTTGATTTTGTCACTGTCCTTTTACACAGACATCCAACTGA
>LD342614.1:204116-217912 GCA_001465055.1 Ptychodera flava | reverse complement strand
CATGGTATTGTTTTTGAAATACCGCGACGGTTATAGCTATTCTGCATGATAATACATTAAGTAAGCGACAGAAGATTGTCAACTTAATGCTTCCCTAAAACTGGATTTAACGAGCGTGATATTAAATATGAATATTGTGAACGAAGTTATCATCAATTATATCGCCTGGAAAGTTAATGTAATTCCGGTTTTCAGGTGTCTGCATTTTATACGCTATCGTACTGTCAAATGACCTCCTCCAGAAGCGATATTCACAAAATCTATTCCTATACATAAACTGTTACGGAAATTACCAAAATTGTTCAAGATAAGGCCGTGAGACGGAAATGTTAACATCAGAAAGCAGGACATAATACTGACAACTTTCTCCTAACGGTGCAATCCACTATCGTCAGCAATGTCAATTTTCTTTGGGCATATTTACATTATTTAGAGGAGGATTACTGCATGAATTGTCAATTTTGATCGGAGACCAGTATTCTTAAAATAAGACTACTTAAAATATTCGATCTCAAACTTACTTGGCGAAATTAAACGAAAATTTGGAGAGCTCCACCTACCTGAACCGTCACACAGTCAGTCTGATGTTGCTCTGAAGCGCACGCCAGGACCCCTTGGCAACGATGGAATTTGGCATAAGCATGCTTAGCAACAACGGAAAAATCGCATATCTGCGTCCGCACTGGATATGACCATTGATTTAATATCCAGTAATGGACTCAAATCACCCTGTTGCAAGTTGTATTCTGCACCTTTATGGAAAAATCACGAAAACTGCTGTGTGTCTCAAATCCCTTCATTAGCATTATCATATCACTATATATAAATTTTTGTCCTTATGCTGCAAATTCTGACGAAAATTGCAGCATGGTGGTATTTTTGGTCTAAACAAACAAAAAGAGTTATTCATTTTGATCCCCGTCTTTCCACGGCAATCATTTTGAGGTTTAAAGTATCAATCTTTTGTCAAATGCCTAGAAAATGGCTTAGAAAGCAACACTTTCAAAATAGTTTTTGCTGAGTCGTTATAAACAAAAGCGATAATATTTGTATTCATGGAGTCCGTTTCCAAGGCAACCTCTAGATTGTCAGAAGTATATGTAGGACATTAAAAAACGAACATCAGTTTTTTCGTTTCGACCAGAAATACTCCTTTACCGAAATTTTCGTGAAAATTGAATCTATTACATTATTCGGATTATGACGATTATATAATTATTCCTTTATTTATGTATTGTTATAATTTATTGATTCATTAACTAAAATACAATGTAAATTGAAAATGAAAAAACAAACAAACAAACAAACAAAAATGCAGATTGAAATTACATTGAGACTTTACCAGACGTGAACTGAATATGCTCACGTTTGATTATATATTGCAGTTGTATGTCACTTTAAAGTTTGTCCAACGTTTGCAACTTGATTGAAAGTGTTCATGATAAATATCATGGACAATATGCACCACAGATTAATTCTAAAGATCATAACGTATACGAATATGTAATTAGCTGAAATAGAAATACTGACTTTCTTTGACTGCCATTATTGTATCACAACTTTATATAGCAAGTGTAATTGCCTTTGGTCAGGTCTTTCAAGCTCTGTCTGCCAAACTGTGAAAGCTCATGAGGTATACAAATTATAAATATACCTGACATTAAAGTGCGAAATGACTTTGAAATATTGCTTTAGCCTGATATCATCAATGAACATAGCATGTTTCACCAACTTTGATCAAGTAAATCGTGGTAAATGTTCTTAATTAGGAAAGTTCATTCAATATGCAAAGTAGGAACTCGCTTTGGTAAAAATGCTAAATGACTTTGAATGATATTGTAACATAGTTTCTTCAATGTACATAGCAAGTTTTGTCCACTTTGGTCAAGTCACTGAACATATATATCCCTAATTAGGAAAGTTCATTAAATAAGAAAATTGGGTATTGCCTGAAATAACCAGATACTAACTGAATATGCTCACGTGTTTTACAACAGGTTCATTAATAGTAGTGTGCTTCACAGAACAATGAGATATATGTTATCACTATATGTAGCAGGTTTTTTCAACTTTGCACAGTACTCTCAGAGTTTAATCACTAATTACAAAAATGTATTTAATATGCAAATGAGCTGGTCGTTAACTTGACACTGCTCAAAGCTTTATGGGACAATTATATATCCATCAGATCAACATTTGTAGCACGTATTATTTAATTTAATGCTGTAATTTTAGAGAAATGTCACTAATTACAAAGTTCATTAAATATGCAAATAAACCTTAAATTAACTTGACACTGTTCAATGATTCATAGCACAATTAAATATTTATCAAATCAATATCTGTAGCACGTTTCACAAAATTTTGGTGCCGAAATTTCAGAGTTATATACCTAATTACAAAGTTTATTAAATATGCAAATGAACCCTTAATTAAATTTACACTTCTAAATGCTTTACAATACAGTTAGATATACGTTGTATCAG
Source organism: Ptychodera flava (assembly GCA_001465055.1). Classification (NCBI taxonomy): domain Eukaryota; kingdom Metazoa; phylum Hemichordata; class Enteropneusta; family Ptychoderidae; genus Ptychodera; species Ptychodera flava. Next base: position 215,426 of record LD342614.1, on the reverse strand, counting down.
TATGTGCAGCAGTTTTCATCACATGTGATGCAGTTATTTCGGAGTTATATGACTAATTATAAGACTTCATGAAATATGCAAACGAGCTAATTATTAACTTGACACTGCTCATTGCTTCTTAGTGCAATTGGATATTTATCAGATCAACATCTGTAGCAAGTTTCATCAAATTTAACGCAGTAATTTTGGAGTAATATTACTAATTACAAAGTTCATTAAATATGCAAATGAACCCTTAATTAACTTCACACAACTAAATGCTCTACACCACAATTAGATACATGTCTGATCAGTATTTGCAGCAGATTTCATCACATTTGGTGTAGTTATTTTGGAGTTATATCACTAATTACAAAACTTCATAAAATATGCAAATGACCTATTTGTTAAATTGACACTACCAAATGCCTCTCAGTACAATTATATATTTATCAAAACAATATCTGTACCCAATTTCACTGACTTGGGTGCCGTAATTTCAGAGTTATATACCTAATTACAAAGTTCATTAAATATGCAAATCAATCCTCAATAAATTTCACACTACTAAATGCTTTACACTACAGTTAGATATCAGTCAGATCAGTATCTGCAGCAGATTTCATCACATTTTGTGAAGTTGTATCGGAGTTATATGACTAATTACAAACCTTCATAAAATATGCAAATGAGCTATTTATTAACTTGACACTGCCTAATACTTCTAAGTATTACTAGATATATATCAGATCAATATTTGGTGCAAGTATCATCAAGTTTGGTGCAGGAATTTCAGAGCAATCTTACTAATAACAAAAGTTCATTAAATATGCAAATGAGAAGACAATTGACATGACACTCACAGTATCATCATAATGTTGTAAGATTGTCATCTGTGAGAAGTTTCAAGAAATTTTGTGCAGTATTTCTCGATATATATCTACACTGTCATTACCGTCTCCATAGGGAAACCATTGTACGGAAAAAAAACGATATTGCATAACTTCATTAATATGCAAGCCACACTAACCAAACTCTTGCAAGTAGCATATGGTACCTGTATATCAAATCTGACTTGAATCCGTTCAGGCGTTTTTGAGTTATCGTGTAAACAGACAGACAGACACACACACACACACACGGACAGACAGACAGACATCGCTATGACATTAGCCCACGTGTTTACACACGTGAGCTAAAAATGCTTGATAACTTTCGAAAATATTAAATTATAGTATCTTCAATATAATACTAAGGTTTTTGGTCAAGGAAATTAAGATATATATCCGGACTGAGGAAGTTCATTCAATATGCAAATTAGCAATTATCTTGCATGTCACCATTAATACCTTTCACGGCTTATATATACTTGTGTGATCAGTATTTGTAGCAAACCAAATCAAATTGTGTGCGGTTGCTCTGTATGTATATCAGTTTTTTTCTATTAATTATGCAAATTGGGCAAAAGTATTCAAAACACATCCACCAAAAACTAATCCGTTCTTGCCATTTGCAAAGTAAATATATATACCAGATTGGATTTTGATCTAATGGGCCGTTTTTGAAATATCGGGGGCCAACAGAAAGACAGACACAGACACAGACAGACACACAGACAGACACACAGATAAGCAGACCCACAGAAAAACATTTCTGCGTCATAAGCTCACGTGTATGAACACGTGCGCTTAAAATGCAAGAGATTAAGAAAATGGATATTAGAATAGGACATAAAAATTCCCAAAGGGTGAGACACTTCAGCAGATTTTTCGACCGGATTCCAACACACAACGTACGGCACCCATTTACCTAGTGAAGACATCACAATCACGAATTGAAAGTATACCAGATATGAACTGAAAATGCTCACGTGTTTCATTATATTGCAGTTATGTGTAAATTTGAACCTTTGCCACATGTTTGCAACTTCATCGAAAGTGTTATCATGAACATAATGAATAATATTCAGCACAGATTAATTCTAAATCCAAGTATATATCCCCAATCAGGAAAGTTTATTAAAATATGCTAATTAGGAATTGACTGAAATGTTCTCATTAATATGGAAATTAGGAATTGGCTGAAGTAAAGACTTTCAATGATGTCGTATCATAGTATCTTTAATGTAAAACGCAATTCGTCAACTTTGGTCTAGTCAAGAAAGATAAATATCACTAATTAGGAAAGATTATTAAATATGCAAATTAGGAATTGGCTGAAGTAAAAAAGTTTAATGACTTTCAATAATGTTGTTTTATAGTATCTTCAATATATGTTGCAAGATTCATCAACTTCAGTCGAGTCAATTCAAATGTATATCCCTAATTAGTGAAGTTCATTTAGTGTGTAAATAAGGAATTGGCTGAAGTGAAATTGCTTAATGATTTTCAATAATGTTATGTTATATTATAGTATCTTCAATGTACATGCAAGTTTCATCAACTTTGGTCAAGTCATTTCAGATAAATAAATCTAATTATGAAAGTTTATTAAATGTGCAAATAAGTATTTGGCTGAAGTAAAAATGATTAATGACTTATATGAGTTTATATGACTTATATACCTAATTACAAAGTTCATTAAATGTGCAAATGAACCTTTAATTAACTTCACACTACTAAATGCTTTACAACAAAGTAAGATATTTGTCGGACCAGTATCAACACATTTGATGCAGTTCTTTCAGAGTTATATGACTAATTATAAAACTTCATGAAATATGAAAATGAGCTATTTATTAACTTTACACTGCTCAATGCTTCCCAGTACATTTGGATATTTATTAGATCAACATCTGTAGCAAGTTTCATCAAATTTAATGCTGTAATTTTTGAGTAATATCACTAATTACAAAGTTAATTATATACGCAAACGAACCCTTAATTTACTCCACACAACTAAATGCTTTACACCACAATTAGATATTCGTTGGATCAGTATCTGCAGCAGATTTCATCAGATTTGATGCAGTTATTTTGGAATTATATGACTAATTGCAAAACTTCATAAAATATGCAAATGAGCTATTTGTTAACTTGACACTGCCAAATACTTCTAAGTAAAATTAGATATTTATCAGATCAATATCTGCACCCGATTTCACTGACTTTGGTGCCGTAATTTCAGAGTTACATACCTAATTACAAAATTCATTAATTATGCAAATGAACCCTTAATGAAATTAACACTACTATATACTTTACACCACAGTAAGAAATCACTCGGATCTGTATCTGCAGTAGATTTCATCACATCTGGTGCAATTATATTGGAGTTATATGACTAATTACAAAACATCATAAAATATGCAAATGAGCTATTTATTAACTTGACACTGCCCAATGCTTCTTAGTATAATTAGATATATATCAGATCAATATTTGGTACAAGTATCATCAAGTTTGGTGCAGGAATTTCAGAGTTATGTCACTAATAATAAAAGTTCATTAAATATGCAAATGAGCAGGTAATTGACATGATACTCACAGTGTCATGATAATTTTCAGAGATTGTCATCTGTGAAAAGTTTCATGAAATTTTGTGCAGTATTTCTTGATATATGTCTACACTGTCATTACCGTCTCCATAGGGAAACCATTGTACGGAAAAAAACGATATTGCATAACTTCATTAATATGCAAGCCACACTAATCAAAATCTAATCAGTTCTTGCGAACAGCATATGGTACCTGTCTTAATCTGACTTGAAGCCGTTCAGGCGTTTATGAGTTATCGTGTAAACAGACAGACAGACAGACAGACACACACACACACACTAACACACACACACGAACAGACAGACAGACAGACATCGCTATGACATTAGCTCACGTGTTTACACACGTGAGCTAAAAATGACAGATGCATCATGCTTAGAGTGCATAATATATTGCAGTAAAAGAAAGGCAACTATACATGTTGCGTGAATAAATGAACCAAGAAATTTCTCATACACCACAACAGGAATGTCTCCAAAATAAATGAACCACTTTTTCACAAAATGTAACTGCAAAGTTCTATTTCTCAATGGAACACGCACGGAGAAAATAAAGCGAACACATTCAACTGTTCAATTTAGAAACATGAATTTTACCGGACTTTGAAGAAATCATCATGCCTGATAATTTTCATCGCGTGTCATGTACATGTGCCATGCTTGTTTTGTTTGTGGAAAAGAAACTAAGTTGCAGCTGAGTCAGTATGATTGAAATTACCGATGAGCAGATGAAAACTCATTAAAACACTGTTAAAAGGCAAGTCAAACTTAGATGCAGCTAGATTTTCTGCCGCTGGTATTCTTTTGTTATAGGTGGTTCATTAAAAGAAGAAGCTGAAGCAAATATTTAAAGGGAAAGTCCACTCAAAATTTCATCAGCTGTATACGGGTCTATACTTATGTTATAAAAGCGTTTGTCGTCTCTGAACAGGAAGTACGGGTTTATTCTCTTGTCGTTTACGTCAAGACAACCCGCATCTATGTCATCAATTTTAGTGCGGCGGAACTTTCTTTGCGTCCGCTCGAGGTTCGAGGTCCTCGATAATGTAAAACAAACAAAATGGCCGCCCGTACTTCTTCCGCGATCAAAATTCGTATGACGTGAAAATTTGTAAAAATTAGTCATAATTTCTGAAGTCTGACAAAATACGTCCATTTCACAAATTTTGAGTAATTTTGTTTCAGTTTTGTAGTCATTATGGGGGTTCTTATCCGTGTAAGACCCTACCGCTGCCTGAACTTTCGCCGCACACAGAGTAGCCTACTGCTGTAAGTTCAACAAAGGGAGTCAAGTGTTCATCCAGACCGCACGCTGAGTCTAAAAAGTCGTCTAATGATATCATTATTTTCTATTGTCTACTACAATAATCACCCGAACTACGGACATAACGCTTGTATCTTGCTAAGGAATTATGAAGAAACACATTTGCGTAAACGACAAACTCTAAGCCAGTCGCATTACCGTGGGTTTCGTACATTGCAACCAGGATACGGTTAGTCGGGCGCGACTTTGCACAGTATTTATGCCAAGTTCTGTCGATTTTTGTTCTCGAAAAATAACGTGTCTTTGTCTGGTTTAAAATTCTAGGCCTATTAGTCAGGTAGCTTAACAAAAATATCGTTACACGAATGACAAAAGTGCCAAATTTGCTACAGAGGTTCGCATATATGTGAAGATCAAAATTAGCTATTGCTCCAAAAATCTGGGCCAGCGGAAGGGCTCGGTGACGTCATAAATTCAAAATGGCAGCCATTATATTCCTTAAAAATGGTAAAATACGGCTAATTCAGGCAGTTTTCAATATTTTTTTGAATAAATAGACATAAACATTCCAAATATTACAAATACATTATAAAATTGATGCAAATCAATTATTGTGATATGACGTAATAAGCCAAAATGGCCGACCAAATTCAAAATATCCACTTAATATCGGCTGATAATGTTCAAATACTGTTAATTAAGCCTGTGTCCAGCATTTTAGTGCCTGAACTAAAATGAACACCACAAATTACAGACAAAACTTATAATTGATGCAAATTAATTATTGTGATGACGTCATAAAACCAAATTGGGAACCGAAAATTACAAAATGGCCTATTATGAAGTTCACTATGCTTAGTACAATAGCCCCTTTACAGGACAAAATAATAGTTTAAAGGTAATGGAAAATTTGTCTTGATGATCCATTAACTGAAAATTAAAGATAAATGTACCAAAACTTAGCCAATAAGCTCAACACAAGTTACAAACTATTATGAAATTATTGATTATTTAACAATGGCCTCTGTCTGAAAACTGAATCCATGTAAAGAAAATGAGGGCAACTTTACGCATCGGTCCTACCTTTGAAAGGGCTACGATATAGTGAGTAGATCAATAGTAGTATGATTTCATGATAACGAAAAACATGGCGAGGAACCGGTGAATAAATCATGCCTTGACCTTGGTCATGTGACCTTGGTCCCTGAAAATGTTTTTATGTTTGGGATTTTGGTCTTTTGCTTCCTTTGTTTGAGAAGCCTTTTTCGTTTGTTGAATTTTCTGTTTTTTTATGTCTCGATGTGTGGTGACAGATACATAGTTTTGTGCAACAGTAGTTCTTTTTTGGGGGGATGTGCTGGCCTAAAAACACCGTTTCGTTAGGGTTTTATGAACAAAGAGAAAACTTTTTTTGCCTTTTGAAGCTAGCTTAGCTTGTGTTTTTGCTTCTTTCGTGAATTTTATGAAAAGCATCTTTGCCTTTCGTTTTGGGCCTCGTTTTGCTGTTTGGAAACCAAAAACATAGAAAAACGCCAGGAAGTACATAAACAGAAATGGAAGATTAAACAAAAACAGGAACTGAGAAAGATTCTCAGATTCATCAAAAATCGTGCAAACCAAACCTTACCAAATGATTAAATCAAAGCATTAAGCAAAGGCTTGAAATGTATTCCCACTCTGAAGGGCCTATACAGAAAAAAAGTCGTATCAAATGTCAACAAATTTATTCGCATCATAAGATTGTGGAATATCATGAGAAACAAACAATCAATCAGTCAATCAAACATCTGTTCTAAGATAAGTCCAATGTCGACACTACTAACAGCGGAAAACTCAAAATTATAAACTGTCTTGAAGCAACTTAGATCGATAGAGGAAATTCCATTCGCAACCCACATAAAAAAAGAACATAACTCTAGCAGAAAAGCCTGCCCTGAACAATCTGTCTAAAAAGAAACAAATCACAATAAAACCCATTAATAAAGGAAGAGGCATAGCAATTGTGAACATGACAAATGACCTTAAAGAAAGTTATAGACAGCTGCGAAATGTACACTGTTACTGAAAATTAAGGCATGGCGACATTAACTACACGGTGGAAATTGTATATGAAATCATTGATCTGCGACAAGAAGATCATTGACGAGGTGATTTAGTTTCCCCATTCCCATAAGTAGAATAATTTGTACACCAGGATGGTATCTCCTGCCAAAAATACACAAAACTCAAGCAGAACGAACAATCATCATCAAACGTCTCAATAGAAATGGGCGCTCGAGCCCATTAAACCATATATCTCGGAATTTCTAGACTTGTCATAAAACCAATCGTGCAAAAACTTCCTTAACTAGTTAGAATTAATAAAAAAACTAGCAAACTCTATTCTGGTAATATTAGAGGTGGTATCAATGCAGAAAAACATGCCAAAACTGAAGCCATAAATGCAGCGATCGTCGCGTTTGACTCTGAAACAGTACCAGCCAACTGATACGATACAAAAAACCCACCAACAAAGTAAATGAAAGCCTTACTGCCGGTTATTCTGAAACGCAACATATTTTTATTCAACCGAGAAAAATATAAACAAATCTACGGATGCAGCACTGGCTGGCCAGAAATAGCTGATATCACATACCATGAAACGAAGAAAGTTATATTAAATCCCAATCCGGTCAAATATTCGTATTGAAACGTTTAAAAGATGACATTTTCATGATTTACTTAGAAACAGAACATAAACTTATAAAATTCAGAAAATTTGTCGAGGAGTGCAACACCCTGTACCCTACGTTCAACTTGGGAATTCATAATTGAACATTCTATCGACAAAATCCCATACCTTGACCTTGTGGTCTTCAAATGCCAGAGACGCAAGCGAGAGAGATGGCTCGACTGTAAAGCCCACACAAAACCATCTGACGATATTTATCTGCCACCAAACTTCAAGTGCTTCATTAAAGGTGAATTACTCAGATATGTTCGCACATGCAACAACAATATGGACTTCGTTAAAAAGGGTCAATTTCTCAACGCAAAAACTTCAACACCGCGATTACAAAAAGAAGGAAATACGTAGCTTGTATCTAAAAGAAGTTAATGTAACAAAACGTCAGCCATCCTTCATCAACAAAAATAAGGGTAATGATGTAACAAAAAAGTTGTCACAACCTCATCAAAACCAGCCTAATCAAACAATGTGATAAGAAACTGGAAAATAATGAAGGGCTATTAAACGCTGGCCAGGGTTTTCCAGAAAACCTGTAATAACGTATAAAGGGAAGAAAAACATACAAGATCTCCTCATTCTATCAAATTCAAATATAAGGAGAGCACAAATGAACGGTCTGAGCGACAATTCACTCAACAATCGGACCAACAAAATGATCTTAGCATCTCTCTTTGATGAACAATGGCGACCATCAAACTCAGCATGTGGGAATACAAGACTATTTAAGAGACTGAAGAAGGGACCCCATTTTGGCCCGAAACGCCGCTAGAAGGAATCACCAACATAAAACCTTTTTTCTGGGACCAAGGTCACATTACCAGGGTCAAAGTACTATCGATTCACTTGTTTCTCACCATGTTTCCCTTATCACGAAACCACATTGATCTACTCACTACACCGTATCACAAACAAAGGTAGAACCGGTGTGTGAAGCCTTCGAATTAATTTCATTATATCGATTTGATTTATAAAACACAGACCATTGTTTAATAATAAATAATCTCATAAGAGTTTGTTACTTGTGTTGAACTTATTGGCTAAGTTGTGGTACATTTATGTTTTATTTTGAGTTTAAGGAATATTAATACCAATTGAACATTACCTTAAAACTATCATTTTGTCACGTAAATGGGCTATTGTACCAAGCATAGTGAACTTCAAAATCGTATATTATTCTTCAATAATTTTCTTCTTTCAGCTCTGAAAATACTCGTAACGTTACGTCATTCGTATTTTCCTTCGTTCAACGAAGGAAAATATTAGGGAATAATATCTAATTATCATTACTTTTTTGCATAGATAGAGCGATTTGTTGAAGTTATACACGAAAATAAATATCAAAATCAGGCAATATGGCGCCTTTTCGAAGACCATTTCCAAGAGGTCTTCGCAGGCAGTTTGACGATCCATGATCAAATAGGGATTTTGCTGTACCACAAAACTACACTAGAAAGTAAATGGCTCGGTGAAAAGAAGGACGTCAAGGACGATTGAGAGAGACAATCTCCTGAACAGAACAGAGGTTTAAAGTTTCGAATATTTATAATTTTTCTGAACCACCGGAATGTTTTGTTGTGATCACCTTTCTTGCAAAGAGTTTACTTATTATTCTTGTTATTCGAATGACATCGCATAAGTATTCAAAACAGAATAAACTTTGCGTGATCAACCGAAATCAGAACGTTTGATTTTTGCGCGAAAATTTAAATTTCACCAACGCATCTAGCGTCCACGGAACAACACAGAAAAGGGATCCATGTGTTAAAATACGTTATCTAGAATTAAGACATGGGACCGGTGCCAAAGAGTTCGTGCTAGAATTCGGTCGACTTTCATAAAACTAAAAATCATATCATGCTTGAGTTTGCATGTCTTTTGCATGCTGAGTTACTGACACATTTTGTTAGTAGACGTTTACATTCTGCTGGTGCTACATTAGGAATTTGGCGTCGATATCAACTTCCATTGATCACGGTAAAATTTAGCATTAAAACAAATTTGCATGTTTGACCACAGAAGGCGTCGTTCAAGAAACTTTCCTGAAATAATCTGTAACCCAGTAATAATGAAAAATAAAGTTTGCACAAAGTGCTCAGCATGTCACCAAACATGCAATAGCGTGGTATGTGCATTTCTAATTTCCTAGAGCACACTTTGCTTTATTTTTGTCATAACTTGTTTTCATAAATGTTATACTTGTCCAAGTTACCTTTTTGTCAAGACCATATGCAATAGCTGCAGCTGTGGGCTCGTTGATAATACGGAGCACATTCATGCCGGAGATTGTACCAGCGTCTTTGGTGGCTTGACGTTGAGAATCATTGAAATTTGCTGGAACAGTTATTACAGCATTATTGACTTTCTGTTGAAAGAAAAGTAACATTAGAAATTAAACCACCATCATTCTAAATACGAGTGTTCTGTTTAAGAAATTATTCTTATGATTAATTTGGACCCATATTTATAATAAGCCCTTTCTTTTTCAATTTACAGAGCTTTGGTGAAATGTTATCGTCGTCTCTGTTACGCTAAGGGGAATGTTGCTCGGTGTGACCATGGAAATATGTTTATAAATTTGCCTGTCTTAACAAATACAAAGAATTCTCCTGGAAAGGGAATCAAAATGGTTACAACCTTGATATTTATTCCACCGCAGGGTTGGGGTCAAGGTTATGCAAAATGTACGTCTGAGCGGCATTATAATACCCTTTGATAATGTAGCGCACTGCTGTCATCACAAATTAGATTTCTGTCATCCATTAAATTTCTTGATCTCATATATGCGTTTACATTTCCATTATCATAAAACCTACATTTTCAGAAAATAACATATATGTACATTACAGGAAAACATTGTGTAGTAATAAGTCAAAAAAGTATTATTATCCAAAATCGCCGTTTGCACACAAGCACTTTCAGCAATCATATATAACGCTTTTTTGCGTGAGTTGCCTATCTGTACACAAAGCACCGTTTTGTCCCGTTTCTTTTAAAATATCTGATACTTATTATACTCTTTGTTCAAATACAACAGTAAGGGATATAGAACATAGTATAGATCACACCTCTGAAATGTAGTCAGTATTAACATACCTTTCCAAGATATGCCTCGGCAATTTCCTTCATCTTAAAGAGAACCATTGAACTGATTTCTTCCGGGTAGAAGGTTTTTTCTTCTCCTTTGTACTCCACTTTGATCATAGGTTTACCCTCGTGATTAATAACTTCAAATGGCCACAGTTTCATGTCTTGTTGGATAACTGAGTCTTCAAACCGACGACCAATTAAACGCTTCGCAGCTTGAAGAGACGGATATGTGAGTTAAGGATGCTTTGAGAAATCACAGTCAACTATAATTCCCACTTAAGCACAGTAAAGTCAAGGCAAGAAAGTCTGCCTGCCGACGTGACTTTTTGTTTATGCCAGGTTATAAATCACATTTTGACCTGCAGCGGCATATTGCAGTTTAAGAGCCAAAGAGACAGGTACGTTAGGATGGAAGTGTTCCGTTGCAAATACGCTATGCGGCTGAGTCAGGTCAGAGGTCGATACTGACGTAATTATATAGTCTGCCAGGAAATAACGTCTTTCACTCGTATGACGACATTACAAATGTTAAAATCCTGGAAAATGATTCAACATACTTATATTTCTTCCAAACAAAGTATCAATATGCAGTTTACAAAAGAATGATTTATAAACTTAAGATAAAGATAGTCACAAGATTATCTAAGGGACCGTTCAGTTTTTACGGCCGGGGGGGCGGCAAAATCCAGGGGGTCATCGTAATTTTGGAATCCGCAAAGGGGGGGGGGGTCATTGCTTTTTCACTGGTAGGAAAGG
>LD342614.1:151139-203213 GCA_001465055.1 Ptychodera flava | reverse complement strand
CAGATTTCTTCGAAAGTTTTCATTTTATCGTGACATGAGTGTGTTTTTTGGACAGCCGAGATCCTTCCGCATCTAACTAGGTAACTCAATGAAGGATTTGTGTTTATTTTTCGACTAGAACGTGCAGTTTTCTTGGCAGGCCGGATAATTCTGTTTCTTACCTTGGTGATTAGGCTACGGAAGAGAACGTCGAAACGTAGAACTACACTTATAAAAACTACCCAGAAAACATCACGCCTGTGGGCGGACCACCTTCGGCGGCCCACTACAATCAATATATATTATGTATTACCGATGACCCTCTTAACGGGCAGACGCCTTTGGCGGCCCACTCCAATTAGGTTTACTTCATGCAATGGCCATGATCGACCCTCTTTACTGGCGGGCCGCCTGCGGCCGCCCACTACAATAAATTTACTTTAAAAAGTTTACTTTATACAATGTCCATGGACATGAGTTGTCTATGGAAATGAAGTTAAAAATTGCCTTACAGTCGTCCTAATTAACAGACGTTTCAATGGATGTGGCTGAGAAGTTTGTGCTCTGGCATCTCTGCTACACGAATAAAGTGCGCCGTGTATTGGAGTTCAAATCCAAACCATGCGGGTAAATTTGACATATGGGTTTTGTTTATTTTTCAGGGGGGGGGTCATCAATTTTTTTCGTCTGACAAAGGGTGGGTCATCTTTTTTACACAAAAAATGCAGGGGGTCTATATTTTTTTGAACACCGGCGACAAGATTTTGCCGCCCCCCCCCCCCGGCCGTAAAAACTGAACGCTCCCTAAGATCAATGACATTAGCGTGAGAAGACATGATTTTCATAACCTACCATACACAGTATTCTTTGGGTTCATAGCAACTTGATTCTTGGCAGCATCTCCGATGAGACGCCCTGTATCTGTGAAAGCCACGTAGCTGGGAGTCGTACGGTTTCCTTGGTCATTGGCTATGATTTCAACTTTGCCATGCTGGAATACACCAACGCAGGAGTAGCATGTACCCAAATCAATACCAACGGCAGCCATATTTTTTGAAATCTAGAAGAGGTAGAGCACTGCGTGTCGTAATTCTGAATCATCGTTAAGCATATTTCAAATTGAACTTTTCGATGATGGGAATATTTCTGGTATCATTTAAGTAATTTACTGTTACTCTGTATGCATCGAAGAGATTTTGACAATAAGAAATGCTTGTTACCCGAAAGGCGATAGCAATACAGATGCACTGCTGTACATGAGAAGCACAACTAGAAACACGCAGACACAAATATAACATTTTCTCTGCTGTTATTTATACAAATATTGTAATACAAGGTTATTCACGAAATACCGGAATTTATGTCCGAGGAAATCGTACGGCGGAAGTATTGTCCGAGATGCGTAGCATGGAGGATAATACCGAAGCCAACGATGCTCGTCAAATCCCGGTATTTTGTGAATAAACTTATTATTGTACACCTTTAAACCCACTTTCCCGAAATTTTAGCCTTTTGAGGAGCCTGTCGCGCAAAGCATCGAGCTATCGCTAGTAGACTGGGAACACGTTCAGCGCACCTGCAAAGTGCACAAAACGAAACTTCAATCCGTGCAGTGCCGAGCACTTGGTAGAAATTGTAGTAAAACATAATTTCACATGAATTCATGCATGGGTTTTGACTGACCATTGTTCATGGTGTAACGTACTGAATATTTGGATGTGTCCTTTTTGTACACTAGGAAAATCTTATCTTGTTGTTTGTACATGTTTTATGTGTCGACATATGAGGTCAAAGGTCAAGTAGCTCAAATAAGACCTCAAGTAATTTTACTGTGCGGCAAAGTTATTGAAGTCCCGCATCCTCTGATTACAGATGCTGGTGTATAATAATGTTGCTCATCGCTTCTTCCATACTTCCAAGTCCCAACTTATATGCTTTCACAGTGTCATCATTGTCATTTGACATAGCCAGAATAGTCTTGTTAAGTTCTACCTGAAGCTCCCTATGTTGTCTATTCTCCTTCTCCGACAGGATAACTTCGATGGTGAAGAGGAGGGAACTTCTGATTGACCGAAGTGCTTGGCTAACTTGTTAACGAGTTGCTGGTAACTGATGTTTCCTTGCTATTCTATCAGTGAAGAGTAAAGTTCACGAGCCGTTCCACCAAAGTACCGGCACAAATAATGTTTTTGTTTATTATCAGACCAGAATATTTCGTGAATTAAGAATAGAATCTACTCCACTTCACTTCATGCCCTCAGAGTAAACAGGATTCTTAGGCCTGGATTCTTTCCTAGGGGTAGATCTGTTATCACCGGGTTCATCAGAATCTGACATAAACCTCCCCTTCATGTAGTCTTACACAGCCTCCCCCTTGATGTTGGTTGAGTCTGCATGACAGCCTGATGGACTGATTTGTGACAGTTTGATCCCTGACCCCCTTAGGTGTTTGTTTCTTTTCCAATTTGTGAGATAGGTACTATTTATATGGCGAGCCCCTCAGCTGCTCACTTGGGTTAGGGCATTATGGGATACCACATACACTGTGCGCCCGATTCAGAGAGTTCTGATCTCACCCTGGGGAACCTTTCCTTCGAAAATATTGGTCTGACACTCCAGGGTCAGGATTGCTCGTCCGCCGGCATCACCCCCTTGAACAATAGGTTTCCCCCTCACTTCCGCTGGATTCCCCCCAGGACATAACATTTGATTTTCTCTTCGGTGGGCCCTCCCCATACCCATTTAAGTCTGACCCTAGAGGTTCTGGCATATTCAAGTTTCGGCGAAAGTCTTCAGATCTTCGCTGAACATCTCCATATCTCATATCCAGGGTCAGGATTGCTCGTCCGCTGGCATCACCCCCTTGAACAATAGGTTTCCCCTCACTTCCGCTCGATTCCCCCCAGGACATAACATTTGATTTTCTCTTCGGTGGGCCCTCCCCATACCCATTTAAGTCTGACCCTTGAGGTTCTGGCATAGTTCAAGTTTCGGCGAAAGTCTTCAGATCATCGCTGAACATCTCCATATCTCATGTCATAATCATACCTAGTGGGCTCCCTTGTATTAAGACGTGTTAATTTTGCACTCCATCTACCTGAATAATTGAGCGACCATCAGTTTTGTCAGGGATAGTCGGATATATTTATATCCTCATTCACGTTCCATTCATTGGGGTACTTTTTACCTGAGGTCAGATACTTCTTATCATATTGGCTGATATAAGGGTCTCTGTGGTAGTCAGAAGTGTCACATGACGGATGGGATTTTAGCGTTCTCCTGTACACATCTATTGGGTTTTTATTTGTAAAACCCTCACCCTCCTCATCACTGCTGCTGTAACAGTAATTGCCACCCACCCCTTTGGTTCTTGCCTAAGTGGGGCTGAAAATTACCCTTTCACAAAACTTCTTAGATGATGTGAAATTCTTAAGGCTCTTCATCAGTTTTGGTGTCAGCCCTCGAAAGCTGTAACGCATTTGCAAAATTTCCTGGACTTCTTCTTCACATACTCCTAGTTACTTTCTAAGAGTTTTTGCATCAAAGATATTTATGTCAATCTTTCCCCAATGGCTGTTGTGCTCATGATGGTTTTAGGGACGGGAAGTCAATGTAAGATGTCAACAGCAGTGAACCTTAAAATGGGGGCTGCCTTGAGTTTGTTTTAACAAGTCCAAAATGAAATGAACACAAAAATATACGGTATGCAAGTAAATCAGGCTAATTGTATACACTGAGTCTCAAATGAAAGGTAATACAAAAATAAAGGAACAAGGTAAATCATATACACTGAGTCTCGAATCCCTATTCTCCACAAAGATTTGCTTGGAAAGGGCAACAAAGAAAGGCATGCGGTACACAGTTGTTATAGCAGTGCCACACGAAATGCCTACCATCCACTCTCACGCTCCGACAGTTCCCACTCACTCTGCTGGCTGCCATTTATAGCGACACTAGCTATGGTTTTAAATAATACAGTTCTTTATTGTAAAAGCGTCAACAGAAATAAACGGTGTTGTACTAACACAAGGCGAGCAAAAACTAATATGAAACTCTGAGAAATAATTAGAGGTAATTACCCTATATCGCCTGTTCCTGTGTCATATCAGCATGAGTGTCATTTGTGCTGCGTCAGACACGAGACGAAGTCGAGTGTCTGACGCAGCACAAATGACACGAATGCTGATACGACACAAGAAACAGGCGATATTGGGTAATAACCGATTTATCATATACCCATGCCCATAATTTTAGGGAATTTTTACAAATAGAACGAAAAACCTTTAATTTTGAGGCTTTACTTTATTACACCTTGCGCATAAATATCAGAATGTTTATGTGAACAGGCTTCATTCATAAAGTATACGACGAAGATGTCAACATCACGCGCGACATCATTGCAAGTCGTCCATATCTCAATGAAACCCAAGAAGAAAGACACCGGGATACAAAAATCATCATACATAAGGAACATTTTAAGGTGCAATATGCTATTACAACTGTAACCGATCAAAAACTGCTCAGCTTTAAATCTATCCTGATTTCGATCGTCATACGGCACGGAGCTCGCATGGAGAGGGGACGCCATTTTGTTAGTTTACCTTTAGAGTTGCCATGTCAACAGTTGTCGCGCGCGCGACATCGCTGTCACGCCACACGCTCACTACCTGTTTGGTGGAGACCGTGCACAGTGCATGCGCCGTGTGAACGGCAGAATGTTTGCTAGAAGTTGACCAAAAAAATACCATGGGAAATTATTTCAAGACTCAACGTGATATTTCCGTATTTTGCAACAAGAAATACCCGTGTTCCTCGAAGCCCTTCAAGTTTTTACGTCAGCGACATTGCTTCGCAGGCAGGGAGCGGCAGCCATTTTGTTGTTTACGTTGTTTACCAACACACTGCTAATGTAGTTCGGGAAAACTCTAAAACTGATGACGTTCATCGTGCATATCTCAACATTTACCGTGAAATATCACGGCTGATATTTTACGTTGAACGTCACTAGGATGTAGCAATATGGGCATGGGTATATGATAAAATTTCAAAATAAAAACACACTTCTCCCACCACTCTAGAAAAAGTCACGATCTTATTGACCATGGACACAATGCGAAGACCATGCTGCTCGTTGATGGAATTTTCCACAGTGGGGGACCTCAGCAGTATTTTTAGAACCTCCGAATTTGCTGACTTTTCAATCCCGCGGTCAAGTGGGCAGTTCGGTAGAAAACAGATCCCAACTTTTCCGAATAACATCACAATGACGTAATCACAACGTTGCTTATAATAGTGACTTCACAGTTGTAGTGACTTCACTGTATAGCAGTTTAGTATTGACTTCAAGGTAATAGTGACTTCACTGTAGTTGTGATATTCCCAGGCAAAATGTTCTTTTACATTAGTGGGACTTCACCGTAGTTGTGACTTTACTGTAGTTGTGATATTCCCAGGCAAAATGCTCCGCGGAAAAGCTCCTTATGCCACAAGAAGCATAATGCTGAAAAACCAAATGAGAGTTTTCACGGCAAAATGAAGACCAGCATACATTCTACCCTGTTCCTAAATATTTTCCACTTCTTCTGCCGCAAGAAGGGAACAATTTAATAGCTGTTTCACTGAAAAATCGAGCGAAATTTCACGTGGCGGATACGTCTTCTACCACGAATAGGAAATTATATGCAAAACTGACGAGCGGATCAAATTTTTTGTTATGGTATTTTTTCACTAACCGTATTCTCACCCCACTCTGGTTCGCAAGTTTGATCTTAGCGCCAGTGTTGTGAATTTGGCTTAGTATGTGACCAACCTGTGGACATCCAAAAGTCTCTTAAAGTCACAATAAAGGACTAAAATATGCACGAGTCTAAGGCTACAAAAACAGCTGTTATCGGTTCAGGGTACAGAATCGTTCTGCGTGTCTAGAGGAGTGTCCAAGGTCATCGGTTCCTGCAGGGATTGTGGAGGGAGCAAAGCCTATTCACACTAGATGTCGGTTATAGTTAGGGAGCCGCTTTATAAATTCAATTTCATCAGATTTTTTTCGCCCTGTGAATGAGCCATGACTTTTCCTCATTCGTTTTTTGGTCAACGTCATTCGTGACTTTGGCGGATTTCTCCAAAGGAAATTTAAACCATTATTCAATGACTTATATTAGGGGTAGAACGTACTCCTACCTTAATAGCCTGCCAAACTTTAAAACCTAGGCCTAGACGCACCAAGCCGAGTCCAGCCCAATCTATTATCTGATTTAAATCCGAGGTCGAGATGGAAAGGTTATATTGCAGTCTGTTTTATCTAAGGTCACATCCTCAATGAGGAATGTACTGTAGAAAAAAGTCCGTTTTTAATCAGAATGAGCCTTGCCTAGCCGAAACAACAAATATAGGGGTGCCAAGCCATATGCCTGAAAACAACTTGAACAGCAAAGCCAAACCAGAAACTACACTGTTTGTCTGGTGGAATTATAAGATCACATGTCACCTGGCCGGTAACTACTGTGGCGAGTGACACGGATTTGGCTTTTTGAGTAGAGATCGGTTTTGATAAGGTTGCAGTATATATTGTATGCCAAGGACAAGGAAATATTAAATGCCTAGTACAACATACTTTAGTATTTAGAGAATCTTCTTATCTGGCATAGATTAAAAAATGCTCTGAAAATGACTACAAAAACCTCCCTCCTTCAAAAATACCCCTCTGTAGGTTAGGGTTGTTTTGCGACTGACTTAGCCCCAACTAACTAACGACTGTGCACATACACTGACTGAGTCACGTCCATACGGCTCATTTCCGCATAGCAATGGCTGCTGGCTCAGTCAGTGACCTTTGACCTGCCTGTGACGTCATGACATAGGTTTGTCACTCTACAGCAGTTATATTGCTATAAGTTTAGAAATTTCCTAAAACCTCAAAATGTGTGAGAAGACCATTATTTCAAACAAAATGAATGAATGATACTGATATCTATAGCGTTTATACTTGAGTCTTTGTAAACAAATGAAGTTGTACTATCCTCTACCTTATTCCCACTAACAAAACACTCAATATTTAATTCTCTATTATCTTTATCGATATTAATGATAATAGCACAAGATGTTCTGTTTACCGTTTTCATGGTGAAAACTCCAATTAAATCGTCAAAATCTCCTCCTGTAGTTATTTTTATGCATGCAATAAACAATGTACCATTCTGAAGTATTTTCATATTGTCTGTAATCTGTTGATTGGCTGTCTGTAACGTTAATACAGCTGACTCATCTCCTACACTCTTCAGTCCCAGGTTCTTCGAAATTGTGTTGAAAATTCAGCTTGCTTGGCCCCCGCTAGCAGTATATGAGCAATAATTTGCCCCGGAATTTACCCATCTTCACAGTGTATAATCTGATTTCATTATTGTAGAAAGAGGAGTTATCTTAAGGTGAATTGATAAACCGAGTAATAGGATGTATGGGTTCTCAGGCGTAAGCCAATGGCGAAAATCTAGCAACTTATATTTGTTGTCATTACAGTCGAAATAAATTAAATTTGGAGTAACTGACAGTTCAGGCACTCTGCCTGCAATCACACTATCCAATATATCCAAGATGTCACGTGGCACATTATAGGGTGTAAATTTCAGACTCGTTTCATCCTATGACACAGCAAAGGGGCTAGGGTCATTTGTAGCCTTTGTGTTGGCTATCGTGCTTTCATCTACATCTTCCAGTCTAGAAAACTCTAGAAAGTGTTCATGTTCTTGAATAGCAGCAGCAGCTAAGACAAACTGTTTCTCTCTACCTTTATATCAAAGGACGTAATCTTTATTATGGTTACCTGCGATCTTAGTATTCTTGTTAACTTTAATATAACACAGATCTTCAAGCTCAGAATTAAGCCTGTATAACAAAACATCAGCGAATAATGTAATAAAATATCAAGAAGGCAGACAAACGAAGAAGACCAAATCAATATATCCAGGTAACTACAACATAATTTGATACCCTAAATTAAGTACTTGGGATGCAACAAAAATCAATTTTGAAAAAAAGTCTGCCGACAAGCCACGTTTATCTAACACTTGGTAAGATGTTAAAGTCTTTGTAATGCCACGGGTAGGTTTGCTGACCTCGTCGGCTTTTCAGACAGGCCAGAGAACAACCCCATAGTAAAAAGTACCATGAGTCCAAAGAGAGCAGATTTCATAAGAGTCTCTAAACACATAGTTCATTTCGATGTTATCGATGTGACTGGAAATTATGTTTCAAGCAGCTTTGGTGAATACATACAGGGGAAACCTCAGAATGTCTACAAATACTTCCCGTCTGAGATACAAAAGAAATAAGTGAAAAGGTACTCTACGACTTAAAAAGTGGCAGCTCAATTTCCATGCCATTGAGAAAGGGCTCAGAAAACATGAGTTCAATGCGTATAAGGATAACAGATCAAAACGGAGATATAGTCGATTTCAATAACTGGCCCGCTAGCGTTGGTATTAAACTGCTATGAGGCTAGTGTATCATCGCAAACCATCCTATGATTAATCCACCAGCAATATATATCATTTCATATTTTTTCCATTCGGGACTGGGCTGATAATAATCACAGAATTTAATAGCTGATGCTTGCGCAATAGCCTCTCTCTCGCAGACGCTTCTTCCAGGATTTCTGCATCTGTATCTCTTAGTTTGGCGCAAGCATGAATATCTTTTGCCCAATTTTTTCCTTCCCAATTAGCTTTAAGTTATATTTTTTCTGACAAGACATTGCGGTCATGTTCAAATTTTTCAAGGGCCTTATCATGTTGGATATTTTCCTCAATCAGTGCACTGCCGCTCCTACTAAGTTTTTGTCCAATTATGTTTCTACCTGTGAACGCCGTTGCATTTAATACAGCACCCAGAACTGTCATTGCTACTGCTGCAGCCATAGCCTATACTACGGCATGCCAAATGTTTCAAAAATATTTATCGTCATAGAGTAAAAATAAACTGTCAAATTTTCTTTCTAAAAAAGTCTTAAACGTGTATGAATAGTAAAGGAAAAAGTTCTTTCGTCCATATCATTGCATTTTATTAATGTACCTTTTCATAAAAATAGCATTCATTTGAAAATACGTGTCATTAAATATTTGAATGTGCCTGTACAGATAAAGATGACGTGCAACCATCTTTCTTGATTGAAATAAAAATTCGATGGAATTACGGAAGAAAATAAACGAGAAAAGTATTATTGCAAAAAAGGGCAGAATGTTATGTAATGCTTAATTGTAAAATATTCTTTAAACCATAATGAGAAGATAAACGTTTCAAAAATTTGGAAATACCACACTCCCATACTTATTGACGTACACATACACGTGTATTTGATATAAAGGTGCAATGAATGCTGATTATAAGGGAAAAAAGAAAAAAGAAAAAAAAATTAATCAAGCACACACACTAAAAATATTGAAATGATTAAAAACAAAACCAAAAATAGTACTTGCACTACTACCAAAAAACAAAACAAACCACCATTAGGTATGACTAAGAAAAGAAAGAGAATCACAATTGAAAAGTCGACCGAGATCGAGCCGGCGTTGAGGCTGTAAAGAAACCAAAATGAGGTCAGCTTGGAAAAAAACCAAAGCGAGGTTACAAAAAAAACAAACAAGAGGTTACCAAAAAAAAAACTCAGTAGAAAAAAAAAGAGGCCCGTTCGAGAAAAGAAAACAGAGTGGGACACCCCGCAGAAAAAGCCCAACTTGAAAATTGAATAATTGTCAAAGTCATGATTGTTACAGTTTAATGCCAGAGCGAGGGTTTTTGATCATCACACTCGGATGTTGGACATGATCTTCGGGGTATTTCAGCGATAACTTTCAGCTTCTAGTCTTCAATATCATCTCATGGACGTCCAAGTTACCGACACGTCCCATTCTATATTAAACAGTTACCAGTTTTGGTTAAAAGTGGACAAAACACTCGTGGTGGTTCGTCGGCTGCCAGCAGTCCCCTCGCTCCAATGTACACTCGAGGTGGTAAGCCAGCGGCTGGCGGTCCCGTTGCTAGTACAGTAGGCCTACACGCCGGCAACCAGCGATCCCCTCGCTGTAAAGTGTAGGGCTGCATCTCCCAAATCATAGACAGTCTGTGCCCAAACACCAACAAAATGATGGCTTGCCGCTAGCCCACGGTTACGTGTGGTTCGATACACAGCGGCCGCCGTGTGGGTATGCATAGTAAAATTGCATACCACGCAGCAAGCTGCGGCCTAGTTCTGCATGGCAGGGCTGGTGTGTTACCGGCGTGACACGGCCTCCCGTATAACGCCGGTAACACGTACACAGCCCTGCTATACAAAGCTAGCAGCGGCCGCTATGTATCGACCCACACGTATCCCGTGGGTTTAACCTCTAAACGGAGTATGGCAAAGGCAAAAATACTCGGGCTGAAACACTCCGTTTAAATTCGAGGCAACATTTTCACTAGTACCTGTAGAACGCGAACGCGCCCGACTTGACAAACACTGATCAAGCAGCCGCTATTTCTCTGTACACTGTAGCTCAACACAACCAGCAAAGGGAGTGGTAGGGCTACGGAACCACAGCAAGGCCGGGCTGTGAGTTACCGGATATGGCCAGGCCGTATAACACTGGCATTATATGGCCAGGCCGGTAACTCAGAGCCCTGCCCTGCCACCCAGAGCTATGTATAGGCTACTGCACAAATATCGTAGCTCCATATATTGGACTGTGTGGATATAAAGATTTCTGCAATGGGGATTGACATGTCGTGTATGTGCCGGTCTAGCCCTGCGAGTATAGTGAGAGTGTCTGGCGTTGCGAAGGCCGGACACTCTCGCCATACTCGTAGTCGTAAGACTTGTACAGTTGCGTCGCTCGTCTTGTCGAACACAGAAAACGATAGACGTTCTCTAAACACGCGGCAGATTTCTTCAGAACTATTCATTTTCTCATGATTTGGGTGATCTTTGAGGATAGACGAGGGATTAGCAAACAACGAGGTGGTTTATTATCATGGTATTTGAACCCGATGAATCGAACCATATGTATAAAACTGTGTAGAAATCATGTAGGCCAAAAGGCGATGACAGTGCAGCTCGGTGGAAGGCCTGCAGTGGGCTCCCTGCCATACCGCGCCTAAGGCATCGATATGTTCCACAGTGTTGCTATGTAGGGTGATGGGTTGTACGTCTCGCTCGTGATCTGACCTGTGGACTGTCTGAAATTGGCTCAGTTAACTTGACTCTCTGGAACTATTCACTGTTAACTTGGACGTTCTTTAGGTGATATTGCTCACTTCATTTCATCAAGTATGGTTTCAAGTAGAGCAGGGCCCAGCCAAACAGAGCTAGGTTTCAAGATGTCACGTTATCACTGAAATGCTCAATTAATATTTCGTCAAACATTGGAGTATGTGGTGATCGGATTCCCCGCTGTTGCTCGTTTTTTTCTTCTTTTTTGTTTTCTTTTTTCTTGCTGTGGCGAGTCCTCATTTATTTTTTCTTTCCTGAGACCCACGCGTTTTTTTGTATCTCTGTTCATGGCATTTTTCATTTTTTTCATTTTTATTTTATTTTATTTTATTTTTTGTAGATGAGATCCACTTTTGTCTAGAGCCATCACTGCCGAATTTTTTCACCGATATTCTCTCTTTACTGTCAAAGACGCTGGTGATTCATATTATATTTTTGATTATCTAGAACACGTTTATTATGAGACGTAGTGCTTTTTAATTTTCTAAAGTACATAAATAATTTTATGTATGCATGGCTTTTTTTGTCTGATTCTTTTACAATTATTTTCTGTATGTGGTTCACGTTTTTATTTTTTATACTATTTTTTCCGAGTGGTAGTAGTGATTTTTAGTGATTTTCTTGTGAATTTTGTGGACGTATCACTGTATAACATATTTTTCTTTTTTTCTTTTTGTAAAATCAGCACTCATTGCACCTTTTTCGCGAACTATTATACGTGTATGTATGTCGATAAGTATGGATGTATGACTTTTTCAAATTGTTGAAAATTTTTTATTTCCTAATTACGCTTAAAAGATTTTTTCTCGAGTTCAAGTGAAGTATTAAATGACATTTCTGTCTTTTGTTTTTTAATTATACTTTTCTTACTTATTTCCTTCCTAATGACACCGAAGTTTTATGTCAATTGAGAAAGACAGTTTATTTTTGCACTGAATCGATAAATATTTTTGAAACATTTGGCGCGCCGTACCTATACATTACAATGTATAAGGTTCTGCAGGAATAACATTTTCTGTTCAAGAAGGTCTTTGGTTGCAACCACAGCAGTAGTCATTCACCCTAATTTTGCTAATCGAGTGAGATTTGACAGGCTTGGATCACCCAAATCTATCTTCAGAAATTTGCTACAGATCATAAGAAATCCCATCGTAAATCCTACGATCACAATACCATCATACAATGTGTTTACAATTTTTTAATGTCGATATTTGGTTGTTGTGTATATAATAGTCATAGAAAATAAAAACAATACTTCTAAAAAGTACAATTAGTTAATGAATTGCATCCAGTGCAGAGGGATGGGGCCCTCTCTGCTCGGCTCTGGTAAGGCGGGTGCCACAGAGGGAAGCGTAGGTGGACAAATATGCGGAGCGGTGCTGCCCCGCCCCGCCCCAATATAGTCCTAGCAGTTGCAGTCAATGAAACCCCTATAACACCTAAAATAAGATAACATTTATTATACCAGCAATCACACTGTGCTTCGCTTAGCTGTCGTATGAGCAGACGGGGCTGACACAGTCCGCCACATCGTTATCAGTCATTCCTACATCCTTTGTCCACTTCTTCATTAGCTTGTTCTGTCTGTTCCATTCTGCAATTTTTTTTTCCCAGCAGACACTCTTCCTGGGTGCTTCATCGGTAATGTAATTTTCTCTATGTTGCGCTAGTTTGTCAGTTCCGCCTGCATTTATGAAGCTGTTTGTGGGGTTTGTGGCTCGGCCGTTTTGGTTTGAGGTGTCAAAGTGGCTGTTTGCAGAGATGTTATCAGAGCTGTTTGCGGAGCTGTTAGAGACAAGATTAAATCGTTGATTTGGGGCATTCTATTTTAATTTTTTTTTAAATCTACATGTTTACCTGTTATTAAACCAGTAGAAACTAGAGAAAGTAGTGGTCCCCATGTGTAGGCTATGCGTCATTTCACTGTTTAGTCATAGTTTTCTTGGTCGTCGATTGGAAATACCTGACTGATTGAACGGGCTTCTAGGTCTATGAAACTTTCAGTGACGGTATCACTTATCAGGGAATTGTATTTTGCTTTATAGAGTTTAAAGGCTCTTTTTATCTTATCACATCCCACTTTTGCACTTCTCCAATTGAAAACTCCTTGCCCAAAATATCTTGCAACGATATAGAGTAATTTTTCTCGCTTCGTCTCTGTTATGGGTCTGGTAGCTGTCGCAGACGCTGGCGTAGCCGCCACTGTCGCATGCACATTGGCCACTTGTATGATATTTTCCATTGTTTGCGATACTTTATCTATTCTTAGTAAAAAATAAAATGTAGGTTTATACCTATACCCAAAATATATCAGCACAGTCGCCAATGGGAATGTGACAGGAAGAAGAAGAATATGTACATAATTCTCCATTAAAATTATATCTGTATATATAAAAACACATAAGTAGTCATGAGTTTGGGCGCATTTCCAATTGCCTTTCAGCTGAATATTAATAAAGGCAACATGATTAATGACTTGGACAACATATTAAATGCCAAGGACAACACATTGAATGCCAATGGCATCATGCTGAATGCATAGTACAATATTGTAAACGCTAAGGACAGTATATTAAATGCCTAGACAGCATACTAAATGCCTAGGAGGGTATATTAAATGCCCAGGACAACATATTGTTGCCTAGGACAATATCCTGCCTAGGACATGATATTGAATGCCTAAAACAATATTTTAAATGCGTAGGACAACATATTAAATGCCTAGGACAACATATTGTTGACTAGGACAACAATTTGAATGCCTAGGATATCATATTGAATGTCTAGGACATCATATTGAATGCCTATGGCATTATATTGAATGCCTAGGACAATATTGTAAATGACTAGGACAGCATATATAACTCCTAGGACAACATATTCAATGTCATTCAAATGTGTAGGCAATATATTAAATGCCTAGAACAATATGGTTATGCCTAGGACATTATACCGAATGTGTAGGAGACTAGTGTAAATTCCTAGGAGAAAACATTAAAAGCGTCGGACAGCATTTCAAATGCCTGGAAGAACATAGTAAATTCCTATGACAACATATCTTATGCCTAGGACAATATGACAAATGCCTAGAACAACATATTGAATGCCTAGGACAACAGAGTAAATGCGTACGACAATATATTTTATGCCTAGGACAACATGGCAAATGACGTGGACAACATATCAAATGGCTATGACAACATGTTGCATGCATTAGACAGCATAATGAATGCCTGGGACAACATATTAAATACCTAGGACAGCATATTGAATGCCCGGGACATCACATTGAATACCTATGCCATCATATTTAATGCCTTGGACAACATATCGAATTCCTAGAACGTCATATTGAATGCCTAGGACATAATATTGAATGCGTATGGCATCATATTCAATGCCTAAGACAATATTTTAAATGCGTAGGACAACATATTAGATGCCAAGGACATGTTGAATGCCCAGGACATCATATTGAATGCCTAGGAAAATATTATAAACGCTTAGGACAGTATATTAAATGCATCGACAACATACTAAACGCCAACGAGGATATATTAAATGCCTAGGACAACATATTGTTGGCTAGGATAACATTTTGAATGCCTAGGACATCATATTGAATGCCTAGGACAATATTGTAAATGACTAGGACAGCATGTATAACTCCTAGGACAACATATTAAATATCTAGGACAATATGGCAAATGCCTAGTACATTATATTGAATGCGTAGGAGAATAGTATAAATTCCTAGGGCATTATATTGAATGCGTAAGAGAATAGTGTAAATTCCTAGGGTAAAACATTAAAAGCGTACGACAACATTTTGAATGCCTGGAAAAACATAGTAAATGCCTATGACAATATATCTTATGCCAAGGACAATAAGACAAATGTGTTGGACAACATTCAATGGCTAGGACAACATATTGAATACCTATGTAACCCACGGTTACCTTGACATTGATTTCCGTATTGCTATGTAGCCAAACTTGCGATTTTCCCTTTATAGAGGGCGCTTTTTAGTTTGTATTTATTATGCTAATCAGTATTTTATGTTGACAGTATTCAGCAATTACAATACTTACCTGTCAGCAGTATGATTTGTAATGCAATAATTACACTGTATTTCAGAAGCAGTACCTTTATGTGTAATAATGGTTTATTTCCTTTTCAAAAAATGTGTGAAAAAGCACACTCACAAAGACAGTTACATGGAGAAAGTGTTGATATGTGTAGGAAAAACGAGAGTTAAAAATAGTTGTCTTGCAACTAATCGGGTCACTCCCGAATACCTGGTAATTTGACACATTCACTGTATGGGCTGAAAGTTATCAATGAATTACATGGAAAATGCGGATCAAAAATTTGCAGCAGTAACTATGGAGGCGTGAAAGCTCTCAGGAAGACAAAAAAGATACACAGCATAAACTTGATAAAAGAAACCGTTTCCAAGTTTCAAATTCACACAAAGGGAATTTATGGAAATAAAAACCAAGGATTAATGTACATCAATGACCAGTGAGACTATTCTGAAGATAATTTTTGTATTCCACTTTAAAGCGATATCTATGGTGTATTCCTCTTATGTCAATGGGTATAGCATTCCAGACTTTCGTTGCAGCATATTTTACAGTAAATTCACCTGCCTTATGTCTAATTTTTGGTATGGCTAGATCGTTACGAACACTTTGTCTTGTACTATATCTATGTTGAATCGGGACAAAAAAGTCTTTAAAAGTATCTGGTAGTCTGTGGTTTAAAACATCATGTACAAAAATTGCAAGCTGTAGTTTATGTTGCTTGAAAACATCTAAAATACCAAGTTTCTTTTAAAGTAGGGACGAGTTTGCGTTATAATCGCTGAAGGTCATTATACGGACCATCTTTTTCTGAACCAGGAAAATATCATTCAAATAAGTAGGATAAGTATTTCCCCACACTTCAAGGCCATACATTATGTGGGGTAAAACAAAGGAATTGTATAACAATACAAGTGTAAATAGCGGTACTACATGACGTAATTTCAGGAACACACCTGTTAACTTACTGATTTTCATTCTTACTTGTACAATGTGATGTTTCCATGATAAATTACTGTCTATAGTTACCCCTACAAAAGATGCACTGTCTACTCTTTCTAAAATTTGATTTTTCATTCTTAGTGAACCTTCACATATACAATCTTTTCTATTACTTTTTATAATTGCATATTTAGTCTTTTTAGAGTTTATAGTCAGCCTGTTAGCATCGCACCAATCAGTCACAGCAGATAAATTGTTAGTAACCACATTCAAATCAAGTTTACAGGATTTTTGCATGGTGTGAAAAAGATTTGAATCATCGGCGTACAGTCTAAAATCGAGAACATCTGATGAACAAGGAAAATCATTAATATAAATAAGAAATAAAGTAGGCCCTAGAATCGATCCTTGGGGAACGCCACAAGAAATATGTTTTTTACGAGAATGTACGCCATCGATGCTGACAAACTGACTTCTGGAGGACAAGTAATTTTGTATCCATCGCAAAGGTAAGCCTCTGACACCATAGTACTCTAACTTAGACAGCAAAATATCATGATTTATGGTGTCAAAAGCTTTTGAAAAGTCTATAAAAATACCAGTTGTAATATTACCTTTGTCGATTCCTTCCAAAAGATGTTGAGACAAGTTAACTAACGATAATTTTGTGCTGTAATTTTTCCGAAAACCATATTGGTGTTCATATAAAACGTTATTCTGATCAAAAAAGTAAAGCATCTGTTTGTTAACAATTTTTTCAAAAATTTTGCTGAACACTGGTAATATTGATACCTTCTATAACTCATATAGTGAGAAATTCCACTTTCGTATTCCAGATGCTGTTATAATGTGAAGCACAGTGTTTGCAAATCGCGCGAGTGAAAGAGTTGTTTCATGTATCATTGTTTGCATTGTAAACCTTCAAAATGACATGCTTTATTTCTATATTGTACTCTCCGTTCAATATCAGTAGGCAGGAACGTCTATTTTGTTTGAATTTTAGCAAAGTTTATTATTCACTACGGCCCAAAGGCGCCCCATTTTGTACGGTAATAGCGTCCTGAATTTTCGCCACACATACGTCGAGTGAGCGTTCGCAGAGAGTCAATTTCACCTCCCGCGTCATGTTGAAAATTTCGCCATATTTCCTTGCTGCACAGCTAAATAGTGATGAAAGAGTAACAGGTCCTACTTTCCGTATATGCTGCCCTTACAATTATAATATTCTGGGAAGAATTTCACATGAGAATTCCATAAATACGTAAGCGATAACAACCATATGCAAAATTAAGTAAAAACGCAGTCAACAGCAGAACGATCAACTCGTCATTTCATAAAAATAAGAGTGAAACTCAAAAAATAAAACTATAGAGTTTAAGTTACCCTTCATGATATTGTGTCATACCAAATATTATAAAAAATAACAGAGAAATGAAAAAGTTAAACCAACGTTTTTTTCAGATGTATTTTTCATTTTACGATGTGTCTAATCAGCTCCATTTCCCATAGAAAACAATGGTGTTTAATGTACTGAACAGACCGTACAACTCTCGCTCGTTCAAATTTCTCAATTCTGAACCAATGATAGTGAAAAGTGACACGGTGTTTCCTTGATTGATATAAAAAATTCCTGTTGTTTTAGTTTTTTGAATTTCTGGAGGAAACTTGTTTTTGTTGCATTTTATTTTTCCGATCGCTGAATTTTTTCTCTTGCCCTCGATAAAATGGCGATCTTACGGCGTTTGCATATGCAGAATCAGGGTCTTATATTGACGCATTTTAATCGGTTAGCGTTTCTTAAATTGTACAGACCAAATACATGTCAGGTTGTTGTTATTAATACCAATTTTTTGCGAATATTAACTGTTAAAATTCCAGTAAACTGCAAAAATAAATGAGAACAGAGGCTAACGGGCGTAGAGTCTCCACTCTAATCGTGCAGTGAACGTTATCGATCGATATTCTTTTGTCCGAAATTGATAAATTGTTGTCTCGCTCACTCGCGTGTAGTTCCCCGTTCACAATGGCGCCAAAGTACGCCGAAGTGCGCCAAAATGTGCTGGAACGTACGTTAAAGTATCACCAAAACTGAAAAAAGTGTCATTGGTTTAATTTCAGTACAGGAAACCAACGGATACCTTGATGTTAAAGTGTATAAGTCAATATACGGGTTATTGTGGAAATGTTTATGACGTGACCTCAACAAATGAGCGCCCAACATGAGAGGCACCCAAGCAGATTTTCGATCAATAATCTATTGAAAATAAATTGATACAATGTTCGCCATTGTCAAAAGTGACCGGCTGAAAGCGCTTTTCCATAGAAATTATGCTTCGCGGAATACCGTACACTGAGGCATACTTTTGGGCCGTAGTGATTTCTGAAGAACTCATTTTGCGTATGTATTTCAAAGAGTTGTTCAATTTTTCAATTTAAAGGGACAAAAGAAAATTGTCCGTCTCTTCAGTTGGAGATATTTTCGCCAAATATTGTGTGGTCAGTCTGTTTATCACATGTGGTTTGATTTAGTAATTTCAGAATTGAGAAATTCAAAGTAATTTCATACGGTATATGGGCTATAATCAAAACTGTTGTAAAGTTTATAACTTTATTTTGAAAAGTCAATCGTGGAAATCTTTTTGTTCTGTTACTTTGATATCACAATTTGCATACGTATTACTAGATGTTGAACTGTATTGCAACTGTTAAGACATTTTTGCAATAGTTACAGTATATATTGATCATTGGTTAACCTGTGTGTTGTAAATTGGATCAAAGTGTTATTACAGTATGGCATCTGGAGGAGAAGAATTTTAGGAGGACATGAAACCACCTCGCAGTGAAGAGCAACAGGAAATGATAGAAAGGACACGTTTGACTGAAGAGAAGGAACAGAGGGAAAAAATTGAACAAATACTTGATGATGAAGAGAAATTGCTGGCAGAAGGACTCAGTATAGAAAGAGAACGCCGTAGAAGGAAAACAGAATTGGAAGCAGAAAAAGAAAATATACAAGGATATCCAGGCAAAGATGTCTATTATGGAACAGTTATGTCCAACCCAACAGACAGCCAGTCCATGGCAACTTCAGGGCTCCCTAGTCAACCACAAAGAGACACATCCAGGGTCAGAGGTGAGACAGAAGTTACGTTTAGTGGTGTGAATACTGATGGTACTAGGAGGTCTCAACAGACAGTTTATTTTAGACAGAGGTCCAAATTATCCACTTTTTCTGGTGAACCGTCTCGCAAAGGAGATGCAGACTTTGAAGTTTTGAAACAAGAAGTTCTGTGGTTTGAGAGAAACTTTTTAAGTTCTCCTTCATTGGTACTGCAAACTGTCAGAGAGTCAATAGGTGGTCGAGCTGCTTTATGGGACTAGATGCTACAGTTGGTTATATACGGCTAGTTTTCAATCAGGTTCGAACCCACAACATATGGCATTAGTCGCCTAGCGGAGAGGCCACAGAGAGAACTGCTCGGCTTAATCCCCACTCTCATTAAAGAGTGGTTCAATAGCCGGCTAAGTTGTTACATTTTTCTGACTGAGACCGCTCCACACTTTGTAGAGTTCGTGAAGCACTCACTCACGCATGCTCACTTTAACACATCGCACATACAAACTTTATCGAAGCGAAGCAACGAATACATCACTTTAACTGGGCGAATGATAACCTCGGGGACAATTCTGTCCACCAGCAGAGCTACCAACCCAGAGTAGAAAATACGGCTAATTTTCAATGGGGTTCGAACCCACAACATATGGCATTAGTCGCCTAGCGGAGAGGCCACAGACAGAACTGCTCGGCTAAATTCCCACTCTCATTAAAGAGTCGTTCAATAGCCGGCTAAGTTGTTACATTTTTCTGACTGAGACCGCTCCACACGTTGTAGAGTTCGTGAAGCACTCACTCATGCATGCTCACTTTCACACATCGCACATACAAACTTTATCAAAGCGAAGCAACGAATACATCGCTTTAACCGGGCGAACAATAACCTCATGGACAATTCTGTCCACCAGCAGAGCTACCAACCCAGAGTAGAAAATACGGCTAGTTTTCAATGGGGTTCGAACCCACTACATACGGCATCAGTCGCCTAGCAGAGAGGCCACAGAGAGAACCGCTCGGCTAAATCCCCACTCTCATTAAAGAGTGGTTCAGATCAGATAAGTTAAAAGGTCACTTTGGAGAAATGGAGTCTGGTGATGATCTTTTGGCACGTTTCTATGGTAACAGTAAACAGAAGCCTGGCGAGTCCATTTCTGATTTTGGGACCAGATTAGAGTTGAATTTAGATATGGTATGTAAGAGAGGTGGACTTGCGTATGAAGAGAGAGATCACACATTACGAACTGTGTTTTGGACAAACATAAACAATGATCAGGTGAGAGAGATAGCACGAAATGGATACAGAGAAACAAGGACTTATGATGACCTGCGTATTGTGAGAAGTGCCGAACAAGAAGTTATAGAGCGTTCTGCCTTCAAAACAGTCAGTGAGTGCAAGTGACATTGCCAAGATGACAAAAGCCCTTCAGGTTAATACATTGATAATGTCAGAGATGAAGGAAAAACAGAAATGTTGGAAGAGAGACAAAAGAATTTTGAAAAGAAAACTGAACAGTTTCAGCCAGTATCAACACGATCTACTGCACCAGTTGACATCTGTTGCACATGTGGAGGTAAAGGTCACTACTCAAGACAGTGTCCTATTAAGAAGTCAAAGAAGTCTGTTGTCTGTTATAATTGTGGAGAAGAAGGTCACATATCAACGGGATGTCCCCATCCCACGACTGAAAAGAAAGATAAACAAGTCAAGAAGTCTACACAGTCTGGCAGTAAGAGTTAACGTGTGCAGCATGATGCGACTACAGTTTTGTGCTAAGCTTGTGGAGGAAGAGGGCATGTACAAAGAGTCTGTCCATCTGTTAGTCATCCAGCCTCAGAGAAATCAGCATTGGAGCATAATTTTCAGCATAAGAGGAAGTCTATCACTAAGCAAGTAAAGACTGCTACACAAAGTAGAAATCCAGTTCTGATGAATAGTAGACAATGGCACAAGCTTGTTGGACCAACGCCCGAGGAGTATGTTTTTATAAACGGAGTGAAGTGTCCTCGTTTGATTGACACGGGATCACAAGTCGATCACCACAGTATCATATACATTTTATAGACAAAATTTTTCTGATGTACCACTGAAACTGTTAGATGATTCTTCCGTAGTAGCCAGCGCTGGAGGAGAGTATCTACCATACCTTGGATACATAGAAGCGACTATGTCATTTCCCATGTCTGTGTTTGCATCTGAAGAGCGCCATGATGTCGTAGTGTTGGTTGCTGCTGATAATGACTACAATGTACAAGTACCTGTGACTACAGGCACTAACTTGTTGAATTTCTTCATGGACAGTGGTACTCTGATCAGGAAACAGAAGAAAATTCGGTATGTCTACAACTGGCAAGAGGACATGTGACTTATTGATCAGAAGGGAGACTTTTGTTGGAAAGTAAGGCTTCCTAGGAGGTGTGAAAGCTATGTGCAAGTCTCCAATAACTGTCAATTCGGAGTGTGATTGGGTGGTTTAGGGAAGAGTTCGTTGTGGTACTCCTAATGATGAATATATTGTTACAGTGGAACCAAGTGTGAAAACTTCATGTAATATAGCAACAAGTCCCACTGCCAGAGTGTTGACATGCCATTAACGCAAGTCTCAAGTGCCAGTGCGTATAAGCAATAAAGCTGATAAACCCATCACTGATAGACCTGGCTATATCATCGAATAGCGAGAGCAGTTACATGGATAACACAACCAGGACAGAATTCAGCTTAAGCTTCAATTGAAGATAACTCAGATGCTGAACAACATTCTGAGGCCAAGTTTATATAATTAATGGTGTACAGTTTGATATGACGAATGCTAATTTGACTTCTGAGCAGTTATTGCAAGTGAAGAAAATGTTTACACAGGAACAGGATGTCTTTTCAAAAGGTAAAAATGGCCTTTCTACTTGTGGATTAGAATGAAATCGTATCAGACTTACAGATGACACTCCTATCAGTGATCGTCACCGACTTGTACCTCCCGTAATGTATAATGAATTGAAAACTGTTTTACAATGCATGGTTGACAATGGCGTGATTAGGGAATCACACAGTCCTTGGGTAGCCCCTATCGTACTAGTTGGTACGAATGATGGCAGTATAACGCTTTTTATTGACTATCGCAAACTTAATGGTCGTACCGTCAAAGATGCCTATGCGTTACAATGTATTGAGGAGATGTTTCATGCTTTAAAAGGAGAAGCTCTATTCAGCCCAATTGATCTGAAGTCTGGTTATTGGCCAATACTGATGGATGAAAATGATGTTGAGAAGACTGCATTCATCACATCTGTTGAACATTATGAATGTTTGAAATTACCTATGGGATTGACCACAAGTCCAGCAACATTCCAATGGAAAAATGTCTTGGAGACCTAAACTACAAGATATGCCTCGTATACCTAGATGACATTATCATATATTCTAGCAACTTTAAAGAACATTTAGAGTGGAGATTTGGCTGAGCGGTTCTCTCTGTGGCCTCTCCGCTAGGCGACTGATGTTGTATGTTGTGGATTCGAACCCGATTGAAAACTAGCCGTATTTTCTACTCTGGGTTGATAGCTCTGCTGGTGGACAGAATTGTCCCCGAGGTTATCGTTCGCCCAGTTAAAGCGATGTATTCGTTGCTTCACTTCGATAACATTTGTATGTGCGATGTGTGATAGTGAGCTTGCATGCGTGAGTGCTTCACGAACTCTACAACGTGTGGAGCAGTCTCAGTCAGAAAAATGTAACAACTTAGCAGGCTATTGAACCACTCTTTTTTGGAGTGGAGATTTAGCGGAGCGGTTCTCTCTGTGGCCTCTCTGCTAGGCGACTGATGCAGTATGTTGTGGGTTCGAACCCGATTGAAAACTAGCGGTATTTATACAGACTACAACAAGTGTTCAGGAGACTGATTGAAGCTTGATTAAAACTACAGACAAAGAAGTGAAATACTTTGGACACATCGTGTCAAAACAGGGTGTAAAGACAGACCCAGAGAAAACTAAAGCACTGAAGACCTGGCCAGTGCCTACTAATGCAAAAGAAGTGAAAACTTTCCTCGGTGTAACCGGCTACTTCAAAAGATATGTGAAGGGGTTGTCAAAGATTGCAAAACCTCTGAATGATCTCACAGTTGGCCTGTACAAGCGGGTTAACCCTGTCGGTAAGATGAAACTAATCAGAGAAGAAGACAGACCAAAGTTTGAGTGGACTGACGAGTGTCAGCTAGCATTTGAGACTCTTATTCAGAGAGATTAACAAAGCCACCCATATTGGCATATGCGGACTACGAAAAGCTATTTGAATTGCACTTCTGTTTTTTGTACTGTTAAACGAGGACTTCAAGTATGCTGTGATGTTGTCTTTTCTCGGAGTGGTTTAAATCAAATGCGGATATTAAAAAATTCGAAGGAACTCTTAGAAAATTTGAAATCAAGATCTGTTTCAAAAATAACATCTATTAAAACTTTTGATTTTTCCACATTGTATACCACAATACCACATGATATATTGAAAGAATGCTTAAAAAATATCGTCAACCAAGCATCTTTCTACAAAAACGGTTCACGCCATTACAAATATGTAGTATTAGGTTATAATTCTACATATTTTGTTAAAAATATTACTAACGCTAAAGTGTTGTATACTGAGGAAGACATTATCAGTATACTTGATTTCCTCATTGACAAAATATTTGTTGAATTTGGAGGACACATTTTCCAACATTGTATAGGAATTCCAATGGGTACTAACTGTGCTCCCTTGCTTGCTGACTTCTATCTGCTCTCATACGAGGCAGAATTTATCCAGAACTTAATAAAACAGAAAAAGGTCTGTGTAGCTAGAACTTTCAATCTAACATTTAGATACATAGACGATGTTATTTCAATGAATAACTCTGAATTCAGTCACCATTTATCCTCCAAAATTGGAGATTAAAGAAACTACAGAAACGGCCTCTTCTGCTTCATATCTGGACAATGTACTTGAATTTGACTCTTATGCTTACCTTTCAGTCCAGTCAGAAGGTAGGGTTCCCATGTACCCCATGAATATATTTTTAACCTACATTTTTGTAATCCTTAGGATCTATATTTAATGAATTTTGATGTTCCCAAAATCAAGTATTGTCCCATAGGGTTCATTTGGCGCCATCTTTGCCGCCATCTTGGCCACCATCTTGGATTTCAACAATGGGGTAGTGGTCACATATTTACCGCTCAACAGAAACAGAAACAATAAAGTACTACAAACGTTACATTTTTAGACAGCCAAGATCATGGCCTTTTCATTGATATATAATTAATGGGGATAAATAAATATTCAAACGTCAATTAGACTTTAGACTTTATATCGGCCATTGACCATAAATCGTAAAATTTGCTAAATTTCACACCCAATAACTAAGTTCCCGATCCTCCAAAATATTTTTGATAAGGTTAAATGATGCCTATACTGACAACATACAGACAGACACAAGTGTTGGGGGTCAAGGTCAACAACTTTATTCCGATGTTGACTGGCTATGAGCCAATTTCCGCCACTCTAGGCGTAATAAGATACATATTTTAAAGACGGCAAAGCCGAAAGAGAAAAGGAAAGAGAGAGAGAAAAAAATCAATCAATTGCAAGCTATTCGGGTAGGGAGGGAGGGTGGGGAAATCTCTGAGGTCGCAGCCAATAATGATTAACTATTAGGTAGCCTCGTCCGAAGACCGTCCCCTTCACAGCCTCGACCCAAGGCCATTTAAACTACAATAAAATTGTTCACTTAATTGATGCCTATACTGACAACATAAAGACAGACACAAGTGTTGGGGGTCAAGGTCAACAACTTTATTCCGATGTTGACTGGCTATGAGCCGATTTCCGCCAAAAGCCCCCAACACTATAGTAGGCATTAGCCCTCCGGCGCCCTGGAAATAGCGTCCTTGTCGCTAAATGAGTCCATGCTTGTTAATTGGTTTGTAAACTTCTTACTACAAAGGTCCTGGAGCAATAAGGCGTGTGTTGAAGCAGACATGTGGTAGTGCCATTCCTGTAAAGGGTGTGTCTCGCGACATTGCAGGGTGTCTAAAGCTCTGAAATAGTGTTTAATTTCGTGCAGGCGCGATAAGGAGCCCGTGTCGTTATCATTAGTTCTGACGTATCTGGCAGTAATCTGAAAGTTGGAGATTGCCGACAGCCAGAAGAGTTCCCGTAGCCACTCCATGGCTGTTGCATTACGTGACGTGCCAGAGTTTATTATATACATTGTGGTGGTATTGTCTGTGTATACCACTATGTGGCGTTTGTCCCAGAAACCATGCCACCGCCTGCACGCAAGCAGGACAGTGTAAAGTTCTTTGAGGTTGATATGCGCATCCGCAGTAGTTGGATGATCCGCTGACCATCGCATGTAGAACCAGCTCGTTAGCGTAAATGCCCCACTCCCGCTGCTGAGCATGCGTCAGTGGTGAAAATCTGCCGGGGCAACGGAGTTTCCTCTACAAAGAATGCCGTACCATTAAAAGTTTTGCTGAGATTCGCCCACCAGCTGAGGTCCGCTCTCGCTTGCCTGTTAAGGCATATGTGATGAGACTGTTGTGAGACCGAGTTTGTCACATCGATGAGTCAACGCAAAAATGTGCGCCCGCCGCGAATAACTCATGCCACCCAGCTGAGTTTGCCGATTAGTTGCTGAAGTTCGCGTTTCGTCGCTCGCTGCTTTGGAAGTAAATATTCCAGGAGTTTGCTTACTTCTTGTAGCTTGGTACCGTCTAGGGACAAAGTCCGTGTGTGCGCGTTTATCTCGATCCCTAGAAATGTTAAGCATTGCGTAGACTCGACCACCTTATCCAAGTTTATGGAAAAGCCAAGTTGCTGAAGTAGTTGTAGCAAGGCCTTAAAGGCTTGTTCGCACGCTAATTTAGAGTCCGCGATGATTAGGAAATCGTCGAGATACACGATTATGACATCATACCTTTTCCTGCTCATCATTCTGGTAATACTTTGCGTAATGCGAGTGAAAATTTCCGGGCTCTTTGCTGCACTGAATGGAAGGCGTGTGTCGACCATGTATGTCCAAGTTTTATGCTGCGAGAATTTGTAACGTAGACCCGTAGCACGCTGTGAGTCAACACTTATGGTTACAGAGTGATAAGCGGATTTCAGGTCGACTTTGGCCAGGTACGATCCTGGCTTGCACATAGCGACAGCGTGATCAATAGTTTCATATTTGAACGAGTTTGTAGATGCATATGAGTTCACGCTTTTGCCGGCAGGTTGACTGCAATCATGAATGAGTCTAACCTTGTTTGATTGTTTCTTTGGTATAACACCGAGGCTGCTTATAATGTGCGGTTTACTCTTCGTGATCTTGTAATTTCCTGCTGATATCTCTTGCAAAATTTGTTGTTCGACAGCTTCGCAGTAAGCTGGATTGGTGCATGACAAGTAGTTTGTTCGTTCCACTTTTTGAAGGGGGGTGCCAGGGTTGATGATGTCGAAACCGTATTTTATGCAGTTTAGAATGTAGTCGCGATCCATGTCATATTTGAGTTCGTTTTCCCATTTTTCCAGGCAATCAGTCAGAGGGCTAGCTACCTTATGCTAGGCTTGATCACCTCATTCTTGGCTGAGCAGCGAGTTGTAGTGGTGGCGTGGGTGGTCTTTGCGGCAGCCGTCCTCTATGCACACGTGCGCGAAACGGCAGGAAGTGCGGATGCAGCCGGCTGGTTTTGGTAATTGAAGCAGATTTCGGTTTCTCGTGTGACAAAGTTGCGGCGCACAGTGTCCTTCGTAGTGTTTTTCTTGGGAGTATTGCTGTTTGCCTGGTCAATAGTTTGTCGTTTATCAAGGTGATACACTGATAAATGGAGGTCCACGGAACCCCATGTGATTGAGTCTGTCGCATGTTTCTTGCGATACTCGTGATCATACGATAAAACTGATGGTGTCGTAAAAGATTGTGCGTAATCCCCGATATTAATTGTATGATCGAGGTACGCTAACGTGTCCTTCGTGGACAAGCCCTGGTTAATGTGTGTCTTTAAGATTCGGGCGTTGGCCGATATCCACTGAGGAAGGGAAACTTGGTCAGGTTTCGGTCTATGCTTGGTGGTCCGCATAATTAGCTTCATGTCCCCTTCAGCTGCTAGCTCCATCTTGTCGGAAGAGTACAGCGAAGCAGTCTTTGTGGTTATATAGTCCGGAATCAGTAATGGTTTATGCTCATCCTTCGTTAGATTCTGGGATGTGATACTCTGGTCCGATACAATGTCTTTTAGCGCGTCATTGCTGAAAGCTTCGAGGAGTTTGTTCAGTTCTGCATCTTTGGCAAGGGACTTTGTAGTCACCCCTGATGTTTCTGTCCCAGGTGCGGGTTGGTTTTGAGGGGGCCTGTTGTTTTTTTGGCTTTGCGTCTAAGTTGTTCCATGACCAGCGAAGCAGTCCGCGTTGGCTAATAGGAAGATTAAGTCCGATGATGTCTTGATTGTTGAGGCACTTCAGGACATCTGTTGATGGGATGCCTTGTGTAGTTAGCACGTCGTGTGTATCCTCCGTTAGGCCTAGCCTTATACCATTCGTGGAAACTTGTCTGACATTGTTGCTATTCGTTGGCGGGAACAATAGCTTTGTGGACAAAGGTTATCCACATGTGAACGCTCTGAGGTCGCAGCCAATACTGATTAACTATGAGGTAGCCTCGTCCGGAGACCGTCCCCTTCAAAGCCTCGACCCTGGCCCATTTAAACTACAATAAAACAAGTATTATTGTTCTCTATTTATATATTTTTTGGAAGAACTCAGTACAATAAACAAGAAAAACAACATTAAAATTATGTGTCTTGAGATTAAGAGGGTGCATGAGCTTGTTTTCTGAATAAGTGGTATGCCATATATCCGTGTGTAATACAAGGGGTCGGGGTAATGTTTCCCTTTCTGTTTCGAATCATGAATGATGAAACCATAAAAATGTTACATTTTATGAAAGTGCTGCATCAGTCCTTTCTAAACATGTATAGTTTTATTGGGAAAAGCCGCATATTTGTAAGTTTCAAAGCTTAAACCTTTCAGTTTGTGTCGATTTTAAGGGATTTTTTAAAAACAAAATTATAATATATGGGGTAGGGGTAATGTTTCTTTCTGCCTCGAACCATGAATTATAAGATAACAATTTTATACTGATTGAAAGCTCTGAAAAGGGCCTTTCCAAATATGTATAGTTTTATGTGGAAAATTGCATATTTTAAAGTTACAAAGCTTAAGCCTTTCAGTATGTGTCAATTTTAAGTGATTTTATTAAACCCAATTATAATGTAAGAGGTAGGGGTAATGTTTCCCTTTCTGCCTCGAATCATGAATCATGAAACCATATAAATGTTATTTTGATTGAAAGATCGGAAAAGGGCGTTTTTAAACATGTACAGTTTTATTGCGAAAAATCGCCCATTGGAAAGTTATGAAACTTAAACCTTTCAGTTTGTATCAATTTTAAGTGATTTTTTGAACAATATGCACAAAACAGTTGGCCAGGTATCGAAATCATCCCCAATAATGCATTTTACCCACTATGATTTTCTGTTAGATAGTATTCTTAGCTGTCATAATCTGCTTATTTGCCATTTAACTGATGGTGTGTAAGAGTGTAATGACTTGTTTGGAGGGGGCTGTCACGCCCTCACTAGTAAAATAGGAATGGGTTAGGGGTAACATATTTACCGCTAGTCGGAAACAAAAACAACAGATTACCATAAACAATACATTCTTAGAGAGCCCAGATAATTCCCTTACCATTGGTATGCAAGTTTATGGGGATAAATCAATTTTCAAACATCGATTAGATTTTATACCGGCCATGAAATGTAAATTGTAAAATTTGCTTGATTTCAAAATCAATAATTAAGTTCCTGTTCCTCCAAACAATTTTTACAAGGTATTTGTATATTATTTGAAAGATATTAATGCAATAAAGAAGTAAAAAAAAACATTAAAAGTGTGTATCTTGAGATTTATGGGATGCGTCGATTGGTTTCCTAATATATGGTATGCCGTACACCCCTCTATAATATACATTTAAGGGATAGGGTTATGGGTAATGTTTCCTCTCCTACCATACGCAGCGAATAAGGAAGCCTAATAAATAGCATATCTCTGAAACACTAAGGCAGTTGTTTTTTCCAACAAGATATGGGTTGATGGGGTAAACTCAAAAATTATGAAGTGACAATGCCTAAACTCAAAAGTTTGTTACTTTACTGACATTTACTTGTTAAAAGAAACATAGAAAAATACTCAATATGGCATTAAATAGCACTAAAAACGTTAAAATTGTGGTAAATAAAAGACGTTTTAGACATTTTAATAACTCAAACTAGGGAAAGAAAGTTAACAGCTATAATATGTCAAAAATTATATATTTCACACCCACAAACACTTAATTGGATTTCATAGTCTTCATGCTAAGTTGATATGACAGAAGCAACAATCAATCCCTTTTCTTTAAATGTATCGTGAGAGATATATAAGCAAAAAAGCACCACTTGGAAGGGATCCCACATGGTTTAGACCGGTAAACAACAAATACGCACGAACTCCACCCGTGTGTATAAGGAGTGAAATGGTCAAAACCGAGTGGTGTACCCAACTTATAGGGG
This sequence comes from Ptychodera flava, assembly GCA_001465055.1. Classification (NCBI taxonomy): domain Eukaryota; kingdom Metazoa; phylum Hemichordata; class Enteropneusta; family Ptychoderidae; genus Ptychodera; species Ptychodera flava. The sequence goes on along the minus strand of LD342614.1, from coordinate 173,233 downwards.
TTGTTTATCGCTATATTATATCGGTATATTGGAACTTGTGGTGAAAATAAAAGGAATGTGAAAGAAACCCACTTTAGAGATAGGAATGTCCAACTTCACAGTGTATCATAAATATATGCACATAGCTCACTATTAATAGTGTTACTTTTAATACCATACAGGAACACGAGAGAATCTTTTATCGCTCAAAACCAATCACCATTAATCCACAATATAGCTTCTCCATACTGAGATAGATGGATCGACAACACTTTACCTTCCTTACCAGAAAACAAGAGATCATAAGCGATTTGTCGAAATTATTTTACAACGCAGAGCACTATATACTCTCAATGAGGTTTAAATTTTCGACTGGGTTCTAAAATTTGATAGCAAAATAATTCAGGAACTAAGCCCCGAAAAGCCAAAGTCACAGAACGCATTCAAATTATGCAACAAAATAGTAAACAGAAGGCGAACAAACAATCTCTACACCAGGCAATAAGAAGGCGAGACAAAACCTAAGAAAATTGCTAAAAAGGCTTATATTCCCATTGACACCTTGATGAGGCAAATGCAAAATATTGGTCATGCTGAATCAAGGTGTGATCAAGTAATAGCTTATTTATAGATTGAAAAAATCTCAATCCTGACAGTAATGATGGAATACAAACTTTATGAAAAGTTGAGAAAATTTGCCACTTCTTTGATTTGTATGTTTTACATTCCATGTTGTACAGTACTGCTTGTACTATACATGAACAGTTCATACATTGGGCAAGTATTCTGTGCTGTTTTTCCATAGTTAGGTCCCCGCAGTCCGAGATAAGTCTTTCAATAGTGTCAACCATTCTCTTCGATTACTGTAATTTACTCCAATAAATTCCCACTTAACTCATTTGTATGATTACAGGGAAGTCTAAGCCTATCTCTTACAATCTAAGATTTGAGATATTTGACAACAACATGTATGCAATTTTAATATTTTTCCACGGTCCCTCCACAAAACGGTCAAGAAACGCCACTACTTTCTTTTGTTATAGTCCGGGTTTCGATTGGGCTGTCTGTTGATTTTACTGATGGGGTTAATCCCTGATTATAATGCGCGTGGCGGAAGGTGTTAACAGTTACGTGCATACAATTATCGTAAGCAGAAACTTAATTCTCCCAAAATGCATTCTGATTATTGTATGCGCATGCGTCTAAAAGATCAAAGTTTATTTACATCTGCGTCTTCTGAGAGAGATCACCTGGAGTGACGCAGCGTGGGGGACATTATGTACAAGTTCAGAGACGATTTCGTCAATTTTGACAACTCCCATGTTGATTGGAACTTCATTTTTGAAGATGAAAATCCATGACAGAGAGTTAGGCGCCCAGGCATGGGAAGGTTGTGTCATCAAAACATATCGACACTTGTAGGGTTTCTAGGTTCTATAAATTTGGCGGTCTGAGAATTCGAAAGGTCGACAAAATCAAAACATTGGGTTCGGCAGTAACATGCGTTTATAGGAAAGAACAGATTCCGTAAAGAACATGATTGCCTACTTTTGAGAAGACTGAACGATCGATAGGGACGCACCTGACACCTCTGAACGATCGATAAAGGAGAAAAAAAGGGGAAAAATCATTGCACTATTGCCATAACGCCAACTCTCAATGGGTCGACGCACGGCCGACGGGAGCACTTTGCAAAAACAAGGTCATCGTAAGAGTTCCTTGATTTTGTGTATTGACTTTTGTTGAGAACGATTAAACTTTCAAATCGAACTCTCTAAGTTTAGAACTGAGGAATTATCATGTTAAATCGATATCAAAAGGGAGTTAAGGAGGACATTTCAGGATTTTCCTATGTAATGCAGATAAGACTCGTCGATCCCAAGCGACGCCATTTTGTTTTCAGTTGAAAATACAAACGCGGCAAAAATGACGAGTTTTCTTGTCGAATTAAGTTTCAAAATAAGAACACAACACAATTCCCTATTTTTCGAAGTCTTTGCCTTGTTAGGAGGTGCATGACTTACTTTTTTGATGAAAGGTTAAAAAAACAAACAGGAGAGTAAAATTCACAGTGTTTCCGAAATGCTTGGCGTCGGTCAAGATCATCTCATGGCTGAACTTAGCCGTAAAATACTATCCCAGATTTCTCGATAGCGACCTAGATCTTTAAGAAACTGTTTTACTCATCTTACGTAGACAAAAAAGTCTTCAAATACATGCGAAATAGTGCAGAAAGATGAAAATGAAGTAGATTGATTGATGAATATCATAGGATACCAGAGTGGGACCGTATAACAAGACGCTGCTGAAACAAGACGCTTACATGCCTATGACGTCATTCGCTTCCTCCGTCCACCGCAACGCGGACTGTTGCAACTGTGTAGGTGATTAGCACCTTTGAACAAAAGCGTTTCTTGACCGTTTTGTGGAGGGACCATGATTTTTCATAGGCCTTAATAACACACAGAGGAAAGTCATACTCAATGTTTTGTAAAATGTTAGTCAAATTTTCACCGAAACAAGTAGAGGTGGCCATCTGTAAGCCAAACGAGAATCAATATCAACAAAGATGGATATTAGTTGAGCCTTTCCCATTTCCGATTTAAGTTACTCATACAATGGGATATAAGCGAGATATGGTACCTTCATGACAGCCAAGAGTATCGAATGTGTTGAAAGCTAAGTGGCCCCTATTCAGTACCACGTAGCCTACAGGTACACCTTAAATGCATACTTATCGGGCAATAATATCGAGTGTTGAACTCCCTCAAAAGTGGCAACACCTGGAAAGACGCCGTGGCAACGAATTTATCACCGTGACCTACAATGTATAACTGTTTACCTATACACCAAATAAAGCACTGGGACACAAGACAGTTGTACATCACAAACTTAAGAGAGAGATCAAAGACACTCACTACACAGAATGAAGGATGGAAGACTGCAAAGACGATTTTTCCAATAGGCAAAAACGAGGCTAAAACAATACAAACATTCACAGCAACGACGATAGGTCGGGTTTTCTTCCTATACTACGGTACAAAACCAAACCAAAGGGTCTTTCAAAGGCCACCGCACTTCCCTTAAAGCCCGGCTCGAAATGGACCGGGATCATGATCTGTGCCAAGTTTGGTTGGGCGTTTTGGGGCATGGCTCCGCATAATGAGTCTGTTGGTAACAGTTGCGATCATTCGCATCATCTGCGAATCTGTTTGCTCTCAGATCAAGCTCAGGCTTGGACTAAGATAGAAACGTACAGCCTTCGTTTCCCGGTTCGTTTCAGTTATGCCATGGCAAATACTCGAAATAAAAAAGAGGCAAATACTCTAAATAAAAAAGAAAGAAAGGAAAACTATCAACTTCATCAAACAATTCAAGAGTTTGCTTAAATGAATTTTCTGAAGTTTTCATGCCATATCAACATTCATTATGTGAATGATTCGGCTACTGACCGCCATGTACATACGGAATATTGGCGCCGTACAAAGTCGAATAATTATCAAAAAAGTAATAAGCTTATAGAAAAATTACAAATAGCCCGAAATTGACAATTTCGTATGGTGAATTACGGATGAATGTTGACTAAACTGTATCCACCTGAACATGGAAGGAGGAACATGTCAGGGAAATGGTAGGAAAAAAGTAAACGGCGTCGTCATGACCGATCGCTACTAAAATCTGAAAATAAAGGAAGTTCACAACATCACGTACGGGTCGATACTTTGTTGATTCTCGTGTACCACGATACCTGTAATAGTGATAACGGTCGGCTGCTCTATTGCTTGGTAGGTGACATCGACAACTCATCACGAGTTATGTTTATTTTCTTAGCAATTGGTATGTCAAAACCTTACCAGCACTCCAAAGAGGACATGTCATTTCCACATGTAAAAACGGCCGTTTTCGTGGCCAGCATATACATTAAAACCAATGTTCGGTTTCGTCAAATTCGACCGTAGATTTGGAAGTTTTTAAAAACGCTGACTATAATTAAATTGATCATGGAGGCTACAATCATGTTTTGAAGGTTGTTTTCGATGTCATTCTCGTTGCAAACTATACACTCTGCCTACAGTTTTGTTTTAAAAAGTTTACGAGCTTTTCGGAAGAATACATCGTACTGCCAGCACAGTCCTCTTGCTAAATCACCTCTGAAAATTGTTCACTTTCATGATGTCATTGCACCATAAATGCTAGCAAAAGAGTTGATGACAATTTACACAAAGTTTTCATCCTTTGCCCGCTTATATAACTCTAAGCATATTTATTGTTTGTTTACATCGTAATTGTTCTCATATGCACAGCAAAAGTTTGACCAGTTTACACCTCTGCGCGTCACCGAATGATTGACAATTGTTTGAATCATGGAATAACTGTCTTTTGCGGGCCATTCCCCTGTTCAGAAGCGATTTCTCCCCAAGTCGTAGTAGTTTTTAAAAACTTTGTGAAACTTTGCGGATACCTGTATGGCCTACCGTAGGCTGATTTAACGGAGCGGTCTACCTAGCTGTTGCCAGTTGTCACTCAAGCGCCATTATGAATTTTCAATGATTTGGGCCCTTTTATACTCCACAAAACGGTTTAAATAGCAGTACCTTAACATAATGGCAAAACATGATCACACACGAAATTGTGTTAAAACCTCAGAAACAGAAAGCGTAATAAAACTAAAAGAGCAAAAATAACTGTACAAAATGACAAACAGAATATCTCAAACACAATATTACAATATATCAACATAAACGAAACACAGTGACCGACAAAAAAATAGATTTACTAAAGAATCTTTCTTCACACAAATCTAACAATTATAGAAATGAACGCTCTTGGCAAAGGCTTAAAATTAATTCCAACACCAAAAGGTCCAAACAGAATCAATCTCCTAGAAGACACAAATGAATTCATAATGAGAATGAGACTCCGATACATAATACGACGAAAAAACTCAGAAAAATAAATTCAAACACAAGTCCACAGGGCCTCCACAAACTACACAGGAAGCACAAGACACAAAAATTAGCTAGAAGCTACGGTTAACTCTTGTTAGCATTGTCTTCCTCAACACGAGGCAAACCTAAGTCTATAACAGAGAGGTATGTGACATACTACATATTATGCATGCTTCTAAATCCCAAGATACATACTTTCAACATTGTTTTTCTTCTTCATTGCATTAAGTTTTTTAAAACAATATATAAATACCTTGTAAAATTTGGAGGAACAAGAACTTAATTATTTGGTTTGAAATCAAGGAAATTTTACAATTTACATTTCATGGCTGATATAAAACCTAATCGATGTTTGAATATTAATTTATCCCCTTTAAGTTGTATACCAATGGTAAGGTAATTATCTGGGCTCTCTAAGAATGTATTGTTTATGGTACTTTGTTTTTTTTTGTTTCCGGCTAGCGGTAAATATGCTACCCCTAACCCATTCCTATTTTCTACAGAGGCCGTGACAACCCCCTACAAAACAAGTCGTTACACTCTTAGACACCATCAGTTAAATGGCAAATAAGCAGATTATGACAGCTGAGAATACTTGCTAACAGAAAATCATAGTGGGTAAAATGCCTTATTGAGGATGATTTCGATACCTGGCCAACGGACTAACGGTTTTGTGCATATTGTTCAAAAAAATCACTTAAAATTGACACAAACTGAAAGGCTTCAGCTTTGTAACTATATTTTTGCATTTTTTCCAAATAAAACTACACATCTTTACGAAGGCCCTTTTCAGAGCTTTTAAACCGTATAATATTTATATGGTTTCATAATTCATGGTTCGAGGCAGAAAGGGAAACATTACCCTACCCCTTATATTATATTTTTGTTTTGAAAAAGCACTTAAAATTGACACAAACTAAAAGATATAAGCTTTTATAACTTTAAAATTTACATTTTTTCCCAATACAACTATACATGTTTGGAAAGGCCCTTTTCAGAGCTTTCAAACCGTATAACATTATATGGTTTCATAATTCATGGTTCGAGGCAGAAAGGGAGACATTACCCCTATCCATATATTGTAATTATGTTTTTAAAAAATCACTTAAAGTCGACACAAATTGAAAGGTTTAAGCTTTGTAACTTTCAAATATGCGACTTTCCCCATAAATCTATATATGTTAAGAAAGGCCTGATGCAGAAATTTCCAAACATGTAACATTTATATGGTTTCATTTATTTCATTACCCCTACCCGTTATGTTACAAACGGAAATATGGCATACCGCATATTACGAAAACAAGCTCATGCACACACTAAATCTCAAGACTCATAATTTTAATATTGTTTTTCTTGTTTATTGTACTGAGTTCTTCCAAAAAATATATAAATATCTTATGAAAAATTGTTTTGAGGAACGGGAACTTAATTATTGGGTGTGAAATTTAGCAAATTTTACGATTTACGGTCAATGGCTGATATAAAGTCTAATCGACGTTCGGATATTAATTTATCTCCATTAAGGTATATATCAATGAAAAGGCCATGATTTCGGCTTCCTAAAAATGTAACGTTTGTAGTACTTTATTGTTTCTGTTTCCGTCGAGCGGTAACTATGTGATCCCTACCCCATTGTTGAAATCCAAGACGGCGGCAAAGATGGCGGCCAAGATGGCGCCAAATAAACCCCATGGGACAATATTTGATTTTGTGAACATCAAAATTCATTAATTATAGACCCTAAGGATTACAAAAATGTAGGTTAAAAAATATATCCATGGGGTGCATGGGAACCCTACCTTCCGACCCGACTATTTCTACTAGGCTATATGACAAGAGAGATGATTTCAACTTAGTATAATCAATTTTCCACACCTCGTCAGTAATATTCCACTTTCACCAGCTTATGGGGTATACATTTCCCAGCTTATTCGATATGCAAAAGCATGCAGTTCATATGGTGATTTTGTAGAGAGACATGGCCATCTCTCTTACAAACTGTTAAATCATGGTTACACCAGAGCAAGACTTGTCTCTACATTCAAACGCTTTTTTTGCAGGTATCGCAAGCTGGTAGATAAATACAATATCTCTCTTCGATAAATGATCACTGATGGCATCGGTGACATTGGGTCTTAGTCAGCTGCCAATAACTTTGTATTTGTCTGTAAGAAAAATTATTTTGAATGTCTTATAGACGAACTTGGTGTAACTAAGACCTCAACCAACTCCACTTGCAGACAATCAATGTTCAACAAATCTGAAATTTTGGCAAACCATAAGTCATTCATGGATAATTTTAATTTTACAACAAAGGATGACCATAATAAGTTGCCTAGCTTATACTGGATACCAAAGCTCCACAAAACACCTTACAAAGCTAGGTTTATCGCAGGATCTTCAAAATGTTCAACAACAGAGTTATCGAAGATACTGACTTCTGTTCTTTGTACTTTTAAACGGCGACTTCAAGCATACTGTGATGTTGTCTTTTCTTGGTGTGGTATAAATCAAATGTGGATATTAAAAAATTCGAAGGAACTCTCGGAAAATTTGAAATCAAGATCTGTTTCAAAGATAACATCTATTAAAACTTTCGATTTTTCCACATTGTATACCACAATACCACATGATAAATTGAAAGAAAGCTTGAAAAAGATAACCAACCAAGCATTTTTCTACAAAAACGGTTCACGCCGTTACAAATATGTGGTATTAGGGTATAATTCTACATATTTTGTTAAAAATGTTACTTACGCTAAAGTGTTTTATACCGAGAAAGACATCATCAGTATGCTTGATTTCCTCATTGACAACATATTTGTTGAATTTGGAGGACACATTTTCCAACAGTGTATAGGAATTCCCATCGGCTCTAACTGTGCTCCCTTACTTGCCGACTTATTTCTGTTCTCATACGAGGCAGAATTTATCCAGAACCTTATCAAGCAGAAAAAGGTCTCTGTAGCTCGTACTTTCAACCTTACATTTAGATACATAGACGATGTTATTTCATTGAATAGCTCTGAATTCGGTAAATATCTCGCTATAATTCATCCTCCAGAATTGGAGATTAAAGAAACTGCAGAAACGGCCTCTTCTGCTTCATATCTGGACATTTTACTTGAATTTGACTCTAATGGTCACCTTTCTAGTAGGCTATATGACAAGAGAGATTATTTCAACTTTAGTATAATCAATTTTCCACACCCCATCAGTAATATTCCACTCTCACCTGCTTATGGGGTAAACATTTCCCAGCTTATTCGATTTGCAAGAGCATGCAGTTCATATGGTGATTTTGTAGAGAGACATTGCCATTTCTCTTACAAACTGTTAAATCAAGGTTACACCAGAGCAAGACTTGTCTCTACATTCAAACGCTTTTTTGGCAGGTATCGCAAGCTGATAGATAAATACAATATCTCTCTTCGACAAATGATCACCGATGGCATCGGTGACATGGGGCCTTAGTTAGTGACCACTACCTATCTGACTTACAAATTGATGTATGGCGGGTGCCACATGTGGGGCAGGATGCGCTTACTATTTTCGAAACACCTGACATCACTTCTTGGTCTTTTGGCCAGAGGTCCATATATCTTTCTTTCATGAATTTGACTGTGTTTGTGTACCGTCTATTTACTGTCTGTTCTGTGCTGTTTTGTGTCTATGTTTACAACTATTGTCTTACATATTTTGACCTAGTGTTATTGGATTGTGGATTGGTATGATTGCGATTATATTAGTGACCACTACCTATCTGACTTACAGATTTATTTATGGTGGGTGCCACATGTAGGGCAGGATGCGCTTACTATTTTCGAAACACCTGACGTCACTTCTTGGTCTTTTGGCCAGAGGTCCATATATCTTTCTTTCATGAATTTGACTTTGTTTGTGTACCGTCTATTTACTCTCTGTTCTGTGCTGTTTTGTGTCTATGTTTATAACTATTATCCCACGAATTCTGACCTATTGTTATTGGATTGTGGATTGGTATGATTGCGATTATTATACAGATGCAAGTTTCCTCTGATTAGGTGCAGCTCTGACAACAACAAGAGGATGTAAAAAGGGTGATTGCGTATGCAAGCAGAAGATTATCAAAAATTGAACGAAATTACCCAGCTCACAAGTTGGAGTTCCTGGCCTTAAAATGGGCGGTGACAGAAAAATTCAAGGATTATCTGTATTGTAGGAAGTTTGTGGTGATAACTGACAACAATCCGTTAACATATGCCACTGGACACAGGTGGTTGGCTGCACTTGCACAGTATAACTTTGAAGTTCAGTACAGACCTGGGATTCTTAATGGTGATACAGATGGATTATCCAGGAAACCTTGCCAAGGCTACTCTACAGGCAGTGATGGTCATTTACATTGGTTAGATTGGTTGCCCCTGCAGAGAGAGAGACTCTGAACTGTGATACAGTAAATGTAATTAACCAAAGTAGTCAAGTTTCAGTCCTTCCAACAGTTGAAGTGATTGGAACCGTAGCAGAAACTATAGGAAAAATTCATGATGATATGAAAAAGTGGTCTGAACAGTTGTCTTTAGGGACTGGTCAATTTCTTTGGCCTGGGGGGACCGGTGGATTCAGGGGGGTGTCACCCTGTTTTTGACTTTGGTGATAGGGGGAGTCACCATGTTTTTGAAATGCCCAATAGGGGGGGGGGGTTACGTGTGTTTTTGAATTTCGACAGAGGCTCATCATTGCCTAAAATGCATCGTGTCAGCCACAAATTTCACCATTCAGTTGCATTTTTCGGTGCGCCCTTTGGGCGCGTAACTTTAATAATCAGATATATTTTTCAGTATACCTAACTTTAACATATCAGGCATACATATATCAGAGATATCTGTATGTTCAATATTTTTCAGCGTGCTCTTCGAGCACATTACTATGACATATCGGACATTTTTCAGCTCTCCCTTCCTGTGCATGACTTTAATATACAAGACATATATCAGAGATATCAGGATGTTTCATATTTTTCTTTAATAAATCAGAGATATGTGCCAGAGATATATTGATGTTTGCTATGTGAAAGTGTACCGTTTTAAAATCTGCATTTAGTATGAAAACCATGACAAATTCCTGATACTTTTCTGTTCTCTCTATGAGAATTCAGTGTGAGAAAGCAACATGCACAAATATTTCACAATATATATTTGATAAAGTGACTTATTTAAGAGACAGAAAAATGACAAGATAGAACACCCATCAAAGTATTTTATTTACTGCTTTTTCCTCTTTGATATCAATGATTTACATCCATTTCTGTACAACAATTCAGGACATCTGGTTTAGCATAGAAAGTGTGAAATACATTCACAGCTCATTCAAAATGTACTGTACTCAAACTTTAAGATTGACACTTTGAAATCCCTATCTTACAACTGACATGTCAACAATTTCATTAAAACACAGAATAACTGTTAAAATGTAAATGTATGTAAAAAATAATATATATATATATATATATATATATATATATATATATATATATATATATATATATATATATATATATATTATATAACATTAATGTCCACCTTTTGTTTTACAGTTGTCGCATGCGAGGGGGGGTCACCCTGTTTTCGAAATTTGGAATAGGGGGGTCACCCTGTTTTCAAAACTTGAAATAGGGGGGAGTCAGCCACTTTTTGACATTGGCAAAAAATACTCCACCGCCCCCTAGGCTGAAGAAACTGACCAGCCCCTACCAAATGTTAGTACTGAAGAATGGAAAATGGCTCAAAGGTCAGATCCTGTGATAGGAAGACTCTGTTGGTATTTTGATAGATGTAGACGTCCGACTCAAAGAGAAAGAGGCAAGGAGTCCAGATTGGTTCAAATTCGTCTGAAGGAATGGTAACATCTGTGCTACCGCAATGGATATTGCATCAAAAGAGAAGAGATCTTCATGGTGAAGAGTATTATCAATTGGCACTTCCTGAGGTATGTCGTGGTACAGCTATGGAGGCTCTTCATGACGACATGGGTCATCCTGGAAAACAAAGGACCACTGATTTGATCAGATCCAGGTTCTATTGGCCAAAGATGAGTGTCGATATTGAAGGAAAGCTGAAGACATGTGAAAGATGTAATTGTAGAAAAAATGACTCAAGAAGCAAGAACCAAAGCACCTTTGTGTAAACTGGAGTCAAAGCAGCCACTAGATTTAGTCTGTATGGATTATTTAACTTTTGAACCACGTAAAGGCAATTATAAGGACATTTTGATTATAACCGACCACTTCACACGGTATGCCATAGCTATACCTACCAAAGATCAAACTGCTAAGACTACAGCAAATGCATTGATGGAACACATTTTGCTACATTAGTTTCCCTGTTCGGCTGCATTCTGATCAGGGCAGAAACTTGAGTCAAAGGTAATCCAGGAGCTGTGTAAGATGCTTGGTATAAAGAAATTCAGAACGACGCCTTATCACCTACAAGGAAATTATCAATTTTAAAGGTTCAACAGAAGACTAATGGAGATGTCGGGTACATTAGATGAGGATAAAAAGCAAGTTTGGAAGAAGTATATTAGTTCAATGGTACCTGCATATAATTGTACTAGAGGAGTGAGTGCTGGTTCCTCACCATATTTTCAGATGTACGGTCATCATCCGATACTTCCAGTTGATGTTTATCTAGGTTTACAGCCTTTAGACGAGATAGAGGATAGTGTTGAAGACGACGTCAGTAAGCTTCAAGAGAGACTTCATGTGGCGTATGAGTTAGCTTCAAAAGAGGCTATGAGACGGCACCAAGAAAACAAGAGGAGATATGATGCCAAAGCTTGTGATGCTCTGTTGAAACCTGGTGATCGAGTTCCGGATCGAGCACAAAATTGCAGATTGTTGGGACAAAACTGTGTATAATCTGGTTTGCTAAGTCAACCTTGATATTCCTGTGTACGAAAACACACCAGAAGCAGGAGAACAAGTGACCAGAACTTTGGATCACAATTTGTTGTTACCCTGTAGTTAACTACCTATGCCTTATTCTATGCGACCGATGAGGAAACAGTACGAGACAATCCGTCAAGGACAGAAGATGAGGACTCATCACAAACCAAAGACCACCAGTTCCAGTTATCAAATCGTGTCATCTGACAGTGACGGTGAACGAGTATATTGGCTTGGATATACAGGATGTGACAGATTACAGTCTGAATACAGAGATGGTCAAGTTGGAATCTTTTCAGAGAACAATATACGTAGTACTGACCAGCCAATAAGTTCAAATATGGGCTGAAACCCACTGCACCAGAGTTGTCCCTACTACACCTGTAGAGAAGACATTTGAAGAATTCACGAATGTGAACAGGGATGTACATACTAGTGTATCTGAGGCCAGTGCCCAAGATGTTGAGCAAAGCAATATGAAGAAAAATACAGAGGCTTTTGAGCCTGTGGATGATGACACTGCAAGTCTGAGAGAGGAGGAGGCAATAAGCTTATAAGAGAGACAACAACTGCCAAGATGGGAACAGAGACACAGGCAGAGAGAAGGTCAACCCGTATCAGAAAAGTTCCGGAAAGATATTGATGGGCACAGCAGCAATAGTGTGTGTCGGGTCAAATTTTGGAAGAATTGTTATCTTTAACCAGAGAATAGGTCAAGATGAACTGTAATGAAAACATACCTGACAATGTGTATTATACCTAAGCATACTAAAAATGTCCAATTAATTGAAAGTAACATAAAGTTAAATATGGAAATTTCAAGTGACAAAAACATGCAAAATGTATCTTTTATACGTGTCAAACATTTTGATGACACAGGCATGTTAAAGTGAACGTCTTTCAAGAAGTACATAGAGTGTAACTATTCTTAGAGTCATAAGGTAGTTTGATTCTTCAAGTTTTATCATAGCCATGGTAAATCGTGTATACCATACATGGTTTATAATTAATCCTGCATGGTCAGAGATGACTATGATTTGGAGGGGGAGTGTGTAACCCATGGCTACCTTGACATTGATTTCTGTATTGCTATATAGGCAAACGTGCAATTTTCCCTTTATAGAGGGCACTTTTTAGTTCGTGTTTATTATGCCAATCAGTAAGTTGTACGCAATATAAACAACTAAAAACAAAGTTTTGTGCAGTATATGCACTGTATTTTATGTTGACAGTATTCAGCCATTACAATACTTACCTGTCGGCAGTATGATTTGTAATGCAATAATTACAGTATTTCAGTAGCAGTACCTTCTGTAACATATACAGTGAAAAATTCCACTTCCGTATTCCAGCAGTTATCATGTGAAGCGCAGTGGTTTGAAAATCGTGCGATTGAAAGAGTTGTTTCATGTATCATTGTTTGAATTGTAAACCATCAAAATGACATGCTTTATTTCTATATTGTACTCTCCGTTCGAAATCAGTAGGCAGGAACGTCTATTTTGTTTACATTTTAGCAAAGTTTAGTATATTTTTGAAGAACTGATTTGGCGTATGTATTTCAAAGAGTTGTTCGGTTTTTCAATTTGAAAGGACAACAGAAAATTGTCCGTCATCGTTGCGCAGTGCTGGTTTACAGGGCACTCCATGTAAACTTGTGCGTAGTTGTTTGAAGTCTAAACGTTGCGACGGCGTAATTTTAACTGTAAAGAGATACCATAGCGTGGACTTTTGAACTTGCAACTTCAGTCAAGTGTTGGTAACGTGTTCAACATTTGAACGATGAAGTTTGGTGAGCTGTAGTGTCTATTTAGTGAAGTTATTTATGACAAGTTTTGGAACTCCAGTTGTGATTTGAGTTGCATCTTCATTTGCAATGCATGGACCGCCACACTGAGAAGCCATACTTGTATAAAGACAAAAAGTGAACTGTTTCTCGTCGCTAGAAAGTGTGAGTATTTGTGCTAGAGTTTTCATGACTAAAGTGGCAGATATTGTACATCTAAAGAAAAAACTGTTGAAGTCTCTGTGAGAATATTCTGCAGAACTACTCTGTACTAGAGCTACTCTGTATTTGAACTCTGAGACTGTATTCGCCGTGTAGAGTTATGACAGTCATCGTCGCTATTATTTGTATGCTTGACTAGACTTTGCATAAACACAATACCAGCGTACCAGATGTTGTGCAACCCGGTTTATGCAAATTGAGTCGTGTGAGAGCAGAACTAATTTCTGAAAGAACTGTAAGCAGTCAGTGCCATTCCGTACATTTGATTGGCATCGCATAGTGTTCGTAGAGCCGTCATCTTGGACAACGTACAGAAAATGTTTGGTCAACGGTGGATTGATGCAGTGCTGATTGAGACAAATTTGATGTAATTGTGAAAACATGCTTTCATTTGAAAGGCATTTTTGAGTGTATGTAGTACAAAGAAAACGTCTTAAATCCTTGCGTACATTTCACTTCAACATCAATAGTGTATCAAGTATATGCGGGTTTCACTATGTGTACTTTTGATTATAAGTGAACAGAGAAATTGAGAAACCGATCCATTATTTATTTATAGAAACGGTACTTTTGAGAATGATTTCTAAAAGTGGTTTAGATCATTGTATGAAACTATTGTGAACACAACATGAAAAGAAACAATTGTGTTGAACATTGGAAGTTGAATGATTTTGTGAACAGATATTCACTATTTGAGAATGGTTTGTAATAGGGTAATAAAAATTTTGTGAACGGAATATGAAAGCAATATACAGTCATTTTTTTATTTTCACAGTATTATTTGTATCGAGTGTTTTTTGTTACCCTGCTAATGCTATTGTATGAGTGCTCTCCTGACATGAAAATCATGGTGCCACAATGCTATCTGGGACTCGCGCTAAACAAATAATTTGTGATAGCCAAGAAAGTTTCTGGTTTCGGCTAGTCTGGCATTTTCAAAATATAAAATTGTGGATTGTGTCAAATTTGGAGTTGTTATTATTCTTGGGCTACACCTAGGTCAAAAGCTTTAATGCCCAGGACAACGTATTAAATGCCTAGGACATATCATATTAAATACCTAGGACATAATATCGAATGCCTAGAAAAATATGGTAAATGCCTAGGACAACTTATTAAATGAGTACGACAACATATTGAATGTTTTGCACAAGATGCTAAATGCAAAGGGCCACATTTATAATTCAAAGGACAATATTGGAAATTCTTTAAACAGTACGTTAACCCTTTCACCACCATGGTATGGCCCAAACCCATTGTTATCAATGGTGAGTGTTGACCTGTCTACAGGAAATTGGGGGTGAACAGGTTAAATGGACATCACAATTTGTTACTACTCATGACAACATGATATTGTCACAGATAATTTCATATTGTTAAGTCATGGTTTTCCATAACCCAATGTATTGTCAACGGCTGAATGTTATCAAATGAGTTATCAACAAAGTTGTTATTGAAAGGTTGAGTTGAAATCTTTAGTCATTATAGAGGACTGTTTTGCACAACAGAATGGTTTGGTAAGTTTGATCATGACAACCTAAATCTTATGCCTCAAGGTGGCTGCTCAGATCATTAGCAAATTGTTTAATTTACCTGCAAACTTACGCCGTAAGGGCTCGTCAAAAATTCTGGCTATGTTGGATATCAGTGTTTTTGCAGCGTAGTCCCATACCTTGGTAACTAATGTCCCTTCATTTGATGGTATGTCGTGTTCCCACGGAAGGGTAGGGACACTGTCATAGAACAGTGTACGGGTATGTGACCCCGTGAAAAGACCTTAAGACAGAGGAACGTTTCACCCGAAAAAAGCCTTGTTACAGCTAATTACTTAAATGTTGGTGGATTACTCAGTAAATGTTTAAAATAGAACTCTTCATAAGAAGTGACAATTTTATTGACGTTTGTCGAGTAACCCCTACCAATGAGTCATATTTCGAGAGTATCCATCGGTATGAAATGTATGGAACTATTTGGAGTATCCCCTACTTTTCCCAGGTAACGTTGACCTAAAAGTCCAATACAGGTAAACTTAAAATAATGCCTGGTACAGATATAGCGACCTTTTAAATCATTATGCGTGTTTAGTTTCTTCATAATCGACATCACAACGAAGGGATTCGATGTTGTAAAGTCGACTAAATGCATGTGCTTGGCCTGTTTCGTGTGTCAATGTCACTGAATGTTTTCTGGGGGCAACAGCGCCCTCTACGTCTTGAATAGGCATGTGCCCTGGACAACGACGACGTGCCTAATCAACAATGACTCACTAAAATGACGGAAGTTCGTCATTCAAAGCACCATCACAACAATGGAGAGAGTGAATGTTATCCAATTACACCTTTAATGCGTGTAATGTCTGTGTGTGTAGTGTGTCTAAGAACACAAGGACAGACGCTGGTGCTAGCTTGCAAATTGATGACTAAACTAGAACTATATTTATTGCGTAAGAGTAAAGACTGTCACATATGGCGTCAAGGATACTTGATCTATGGAATGTGAATGTCAAAGTCTGTATATTAACTCAAGGATGTTTGCTTGATGGACGTGAATAGATAGTGTTAAGACACTTGAATGTGAGAAGACTACCACGGCGTTTTTGCAGACTGCATTGCAGTGGTCAACAATGAGTATTGATTCAGTGGACGTTCAAGTTGAGTTCACAGAACTCATCAAAACTGATGAGCCATCGGTCATAACTTATAACAAATTTGAAAGCACGCCTTACTACATTTTTTGGTAATTTGGTCATTTCCATGAAGATCTAACTAGCTTCAATTTCTGCATTGATTTCGATATTCACAATAATGACTTATCCTTGCAGATAACACCCCTTGATTTCGTTTTGAGCCAATCATACGCATGACTCAGGAGAAAATATCGTAACTGTCACTTTTTCGAGGGGTAAAAGCTCTGCTACAGTGGTTTTTTGAAACATTCGGCATGATAGGAGAAGGTGTTGAAATCATCCTATCCTTTTTATGTTGTGTGCCAGAGTAAAAAACATGTAAGTTACATGTAAAAAACTTCGTGTGCCAAACAGTGCAACTCAAAACTCAAGTGACAAGCGTTGTAATAACCGCATTCACCAGAAGCAAATAAGGGGGAGTCCATGCTAGGAATTCCTCAATGAAGGTATGGAACATGGTTCCACTTGTCCCCTTTTATCAACTGTTACACCGCATACATGCAATGCAAGATAATCGCAATTATACCAATCAATGAGCCAAAAACACTAGGTCAGAATTTGTAAGACAATGGTTGTAAACATAGACACAAAACAGCACAGAACAGAAGTAAATGGACGGTACACAAACAAAGTCAAATTCATGAAAGAAAGATATATGAACCTCTGGCCAAAAGACAAAGAAGTGATGTAAGGTGTTTCGAAATTAGTAAGCGCATCGATTGCAAGCTTCGATTGCACGTAACTTACAGATAAGCTATTAATTGAGTAGTTTAAAAACTAACACTTATCGAGTTCAATACTCTTGTAAGAAGTAGAACAAAGACGTTAAGCTCAATGGTTATAAACTCTGTGAAATGTTGTCCATTTACTATATGTTCATATGAGAAAAAATACAGGCTACCTTATCCTCTAAAATAGAGGGTGGACATTAGTTTACATGTCTGTATTGTTGGGATCACAAAATCACATTTCTTGTTTGCCGCATGTTCACATACACTGTATATTGTTGCACTACTTGTCTTCCCAACTACACTCATTTCTACCAGTCTCACGAGGTTGTAACAAAAATACTGAAACATTTTTCGCTGCCAATGAATATTCTTAAGTATAAATGTATGGCTGCAGTTTGTATTTTTGTGTACACCCGCGTCATGGAATTAAAGCTTGAAATGATAATTTCACATTTTGATGTTTTTGTAGAATCAAAACAAAGCAATATGGTAATTTTCAATACCTTGACTACTTTTGATTCTCAGGATATTGCTTTAACTCTATTCAATTTTGTAAATTTCAAATAATATAATTTATTAATCTCGTAACATATGGCTCCCTTTGAACTACGTAATACGTTACTACTATTGTGAGCTTGAAATGAACATCTCTTCTGATATCAGAGGATGTATTTTTAGTCAATTTCTTCAACTGTTGGGCCAGCACTGCCACCCTCGTTTGCACCAGCGTTAGCTCCACTGAAATCGCCAGGCATACCGCCAGGCATACCGCCTGGCATTCCCTGGCCACCTGTAGCCTGGTATAGCTCAGTGATGATGGGTTTGCATATGCCTTCAATTCCTTTGAGCCTGTCTTCATATTCACCCTTTTCTGCAGTCTGTGGGAGGGAATTAGAAGCGCATGTTATTTGCTTGTCCTGAATATACTTCCATTTCCTTAAAGAAGTTTTTTTCCAAAAACTAACATTTATGTAACAAAATTGAGTAAACTGCACTTCCCTTATTGTCAATATGATCCTTAAATTATCACGTTACCTGTGAAAAAATTCACATACCTCGTTGCTATCCAGCCAGTTGAGAACTTCTTCACACTTTTCAATTATGTCTTTTTTGTCTTTATAGCTGATCTTGTCTTTCAGATTCTCATCTTCAACGGCTCTCTTCATATATAAAACATAGCTCTCCAAATGGTTCCTGGCCGCAATTCTCTCCCTCTTAGCTACGTCTTCCTTTTTGTACTTCTCGGCATTATTCACCATGCGCTCAATCTCTTCCTTGGACAGACGTCCTGTAAGAGAATAGCAGCATAATTGAAAGTCATTGATATTGCACAACTTCCACATCGCTATATCCTTTGCCTGATAAAATGTTTTATTCGAAAATAGAATACACCATCTGCGACAGAAAATGCTAGACATTTCAAAGATCAGAGTTGAAGCTTCGACCAAATCCGATAGTACAAAGGCTCACAAATACTCACCTTTGTCATTCGTGATGGTGATCTTATTTTCTTTGCCTGTGATCTTGTCTACAGCAGACACATTCAGGATACCATTTGCGTCGACATCAAACGTTACTTCGATCTGCGGTACACCACGGGGTGCAGGAGGGATACCAATCAGTTCAAATTTCCCCAAAATATTCTATCAGAAATAAAAAATAAGAGGTTTACAAATAAATTGATGCAAAAGTAACTAATCTTGAGAATTTGAATATCAATTCTACATTGACGTGTTGTCAAGGTATCAGTTTACCAGAGGGTCCATACAACCAACATGTCAAAGCAAGCCAGCACAAACGTTGTAGGATCAACACAGGGACCCTCCCGGAGAGAAATTTTGTCATGTAAACGCTGATAACGTAACAAAAGATGGTCACACTTGACGATGGCTATTTCATTAACACCTTGTCATGATTGACATGTTTAATTGATACGCGGCACGCGGCACAGAATGATAGTATATTCTATGCATGCCGACATAGGGAAAACCAACAACACGATGAATGATACTCGTGAATGGATGAAATTCTGTGGCAAGCAAATGTCGCGAAAAAAATTAACTTTTCCAAACCAACTCTCTCCGTATTTCATCTATCGCACATTGCCTGCTTCTTGTGTGTTGTGTTATGTTATGGGTGGCGAATTACTTGGTGCGTTACTCAGTCTCTTGTTTTCAAATACATGCTGGCCGGCCGTGCTACAGTGTCGGCCGGGCGGCGGACGAAATATACACTAGTACAGAAATTTTCGAGAAATTAGCGAGAAATGGACACTTTCTCGCATTTTTGCGAGAAGTGCGCGAGAAGTTTGCTTTCTCGCAATCAGCTAGCGAAAACTGTGTTTACTCGCTCTGCATCGGCAGATACTTACATTGTCTTCTGTCATTGCACGTTCTCCTTCATAGACCTGGATGAGCACGCCTGGTTGGTTGTCGGAGTAGGTTGTAAATACCTGGGTCTGCTTAGTCGGGATAGTGGTGTTACGTTTAATCAAGGCTGTCATCACACCACCAGCAGTCTCAATACCAAGTGACAGTGGAGCCACGTCCAGAAGTAGAAGATCGGAGACTTCTTCCGATTTGTCTCCAGAGAGAATTGCAGCTTGGACAGCTGTAAGAAATCGGATCAGGTGCTATACATTTAGGATGTGATCATGAAAATAAAACCTCTCAGTTGTAAAGAAAAAGTAACTTTGGATTAGGTAAAAAAAGGATTTTTGCTGATAGAGGAGTTGACTCCCTCCTCTACATAGTTGCTTTTAACTACAGAGTGAACTGGACACAAACCACAACTTCATATACGTGTTTCTGGTAAGCACATTTCATGAAGATTTACATACCTGCACCATACGCAACAGCTTCGTCTTGGTTGATGCTTTTATTCAAGTCCTTGCCGTTGAAGAAATCTTGCAAGATCTTCTGAATTTTAGGGATACGAGTAGAGCCGCCAACAAGTACAAGATCATGGATTTTTGACTTGCCTAGCTTGGAATCTAGTAGAGCTTTCTCGACTTGTTTGAGTGTACTACGGAACAGGTCTACATTTTGTTCCTCAAAGCGGGCACGGGTGATGGAGGTGTAGAAATCAATTCCTTCAAATAGCGAATCGATTTCGATGCTGGATACAAAGAAGGAATTGCTAAATTGGTAAGTTTGTAATCAACAGTAAGCAGGTGAATAAACAATCTAAGAATGCAACTACTGGTCAAATCTATGATGGTTCCCATTGTGAAAGTGTCTTTCAAACTACCATATTTGATTATGACAAATCTTACCAAGCAAACAAAAGCAAATGTCAGAGCACGATGATGTTTATGAGCTTTTCGGCGTGTTAGTTTACAGAAGTTTGATTTGTGAAATATTATAGTTGGGTCGTTTTTAAAACATAAGTGACAGCAAAAAAACACTGAGGGCGGCCAACATTCCCTAACTTTACCACCACTAATTATCAGTGGTTCAGGATGGTCTTACTCAAATTTGTAAATCTCAAATGTCCCATGGACCTGATAATGTATTACCTTGAATGGAAGTGATTATTGGACCAGTTAAATGTCATATTAGCACTTGTTAAAACAGAAAATTATTACTGGAAGATGAAAACAAGAATCGCAAGGAATATAATTTTCCATTTCGTATGGAATTACTTTGGCATGGCTAGAAAACTAAATAAACAATTTTGTATATACTTACTTATGTTTAATTTGTGAAGGAAAATACTAACCCTGCTTGAGTTGAAGATGAAAGTGTCCTCTTTGCACGTTCACAAGCAGTTCTAAGACGTCTAAGTGCACGCTGATTTCCAGTAATATCCTTCTTGTGTTTGCGTTTGAACTCATTCACAAAGTAGTTAACCATACGACTGTCAAAGTCTTCACCTCCCAAGTGAGTGTCACCAGCCGTGGACTTGACCTCAAAGATGCCGTCCTCAATGGTCAAGACAGACACGTCAAAAGTACCACCGCCAAGGTCAAAGATTAGAACGTTACGCTCATCACCCACCTGTTTGACGAAGCAGTGGATTTAAAGTTTGTCAGTCTCTTAAAAGACAGTGTTTTTTTATTATATCAAGGCAAAGTATTAGGACCTTACTCGATCAACAAATTGAGGGTGTGGCCAGTGATGGGTACATTTCTGAACTCTCTAATTTATTACTAAATAAATGGAAATGACTATTAGTTGGGACTAAACCTGTATATGTAATATGTACCAAACAGAATTTCATTGTGTCTGTGGTGAGTCAAGATGGAATGCGCCTAAGTAAAAGAAATTAAAACTCTAACACCCTTATAATCTTTTCTGATCTACGTCTTGTGGGGCTCATTTTCAAGCTCTTGGAATGGGAAGAATTTTTACAGGCAAATATTTGTTGAAAATTTAGTTTCTCCCCGCAGAGTTGATATAAAGATGGTGGCCAGTTTGAAATCAGACAGCATGAAATGTCGTCGAGTAATTTGTTACTCTAGTACCAAACTTTGTACGGTGATTACTTATTTTTATTCTTGATTTGACAAAAAGCATGGTTAAAAGTTTCATTTAGGAAAGTTGTAGGAGAAGCGTAAGTCTTTCTCTTTCGAGGTGCGTACTAGGATAATAATAATAATAATAATAATAATAACAATAATAATAATAATAATAATAATAATAATAATAATAATAATAATAATAACAAGGCAGTATTGCTGAAAGCAATGAGTACTTGGGCCGAGATACAGTAATTTTGAGGACAATATATACTACTATTCAAATATGGTCTTGAATTTCCTCCTGTCAATTAGGCATTTGATTTACTGGTTATTAAACGAAGCAATCGCATGACA
>LD342614.1:109860-140746 GCA_001465055.1 Ptychodera flava | reverse complement strand
GGATAATTCTGTTTCTTACCTTGGTGATTAGGCTACGGAAGAGAACGTCGAAACGTAGAATAAACTACACTTATAGAAACTACCCAGAAAACAGCACGCCTGTGGACGAAGAGAAGACGATCCATTAGCAAATGTACAACTGATGACTTTTCAAAGGAAGGTGGCCCTCCTGTACGAAGTGGATATGCAGGCTGACGATCTCAAAACAGCTTACGTTTGCAATAGATGCTTTGACAATGTTATCAGTTTGTAATGCGGACAAAGAAGAAATGCGGAGACTAGAGACTGACTTGAAATCTCGCAGTGGCGTCAGATCCCTGATATTGGGCTTCGTATTAACGTCTTCCAAGATTAACGTCACCGTCCGTTGCTTCCGAGCCAAAACGATCGAGGATTAATGGAAAAGAAAACGAAACGGGTAGGTCGAAACGGATGTCTACTCGATTGTTCGACACTTGTGCAAGCGACGAAACAAGAGACGGTTTCGTTAAAGCGTTATTTTTCAGTTTTGCTTTATACTGAAATAGTGAGCTTTTTCATGCAGACCTTATTGTTGTCCATCCTGATCGTCTCTACAGGAGAATGAACTAGAAGCGATCCCATGTCCCGCGTGTTCTTGCGATATTTTTGAGAATTGATGTAATAATAGAAGTACTGTAGTTGTCAAGTTGTCAACGATCGAACTATGCAACTCATCGCGTTAGAGGTCTCTTTTGGTAACCGTAATTTCTCTCGTTTTGTTGTTGTTGTTTTTTTTTATTTGGGGGGGGGGGTCTTTGCAGATAAAAATAAACTACAAGGAACCTACGTGTTACACTGTTAATGTGAAGACATGGAAGTTATGATCGCTAGTTAAGGGGAATTTTAACAAGTTTGCCTCTGATGCAATGCTGTGCCTGGAAACGCAACAGGCCATTGTCCCCAGGGTTGTCCAGGAAGCAGCAAACTAATGCCAAAGACTGTGTAGCGACAAGGACAAGTCTTTCCTCAGAGGCAGTTGCCCACGTGACCTAACAAATTTCACCTGGGACCTGGTACTGGATGAATGGAAGCAGCGAGCCCCTACTTTTATGAAATTTCTAACCAGTTGTGGTAAGTTTGGCCTTTGTTTGTTAGCCTTTTGAAATAGTTTACATCACTGCATCAATTTACTCACTCGCTCATTTACTCATACATGCGTATGCTGCACATCGTTTCATTAAACTAAAATAATGATCTTTTTGTACAGGTACATAAAAAGATCTTCGAACGCACACTCATTATCTATGCTACAGAAGCCGTGTAAATTTGTGATGGCAGGCAGCTGCAGTATGCTGCTTTTCAGCTGCTGTTTCAAGATGAATGTAGCACAGTATTTCAACAGTTTAATCTTGGCCGGTGGAAATTGTGATACAATGGTGAGAAATTAACCCGTCCGTGTTTTGCTTGTATATCATTTGTTTTACTGGCTTTGTTTTCCTGTGACCACATTTTAGATGTTTCTACTAAAATCTTTTCTTATAGAATTAATGATGTATATGGTGTTAAACGGAATCATATCTGTGCTTCAGTTCGAAATAATACATGTTTTAAATTCACCTGTATGGCAGCTTGCAGTTATCATTGAGAGCATGGATGTATATGTTTCTACCGCCATGGTGAGTGGATTTTTCAGCCTACAATGGCTAGTGTTTCATAAATTGTATGCCTATATCATTCCCTTTTTTGGTTTCTCACCGTGTGATATCTATTTTGTCGTAGGTGTATAAACGCTTCAACAGTATTGGTTTTTGCATGTTATATAAACGTACTTTGAGTAAGCTTGATGAGTTTTCAAAAGTGTTTGATGCACCGCTGCTGTCCTGGAAGTCTGCCATAAAGAACAATGTATCAATACCTGATGACAGTAACAGTGCAAATGAGAAGGTGAGAAGCTGCTAAGGCAACCTGGGGATTCCACACCTGAAAGTTCACATGTTGATGTTGCTGCAAGAGTGATTGCTACAGCTGAGCCAAATGAAAGTGCAAATCCTGACATCAACTATATTCCGTCGATCGATGTTTCTGCTTGCCAGAATGCAGATACAGTGAATGACCGATCCACAACTGTTGACAAAAATTCATCTGAGTCAAATGAAGACAGAGGTGTGATGAACACTGTCGAGATAGATGTGACAGATGAAAATAGAGGTTCCACTTCCCTTGCACCAGGACACTCTGTTGTATTTGATAATCTAGATAATCTTTGTGAACACACATGCCGTCAAAGACAGTGAACTGTGAGCACCTTCCTGATGATAAACCTGTAAGTGATGTTTTAGCGCTTGGAAACTCTACATTTCTGCCAACTGCAAAGGATACAAAGGGGTTGTGTGCAGATCTCGCCATTCTAATTACACAGATACTTGTCAAAGATATGAAGATTTTTAAAACCCACTTTCAAGCTGTTGTACAGAACCACACACAACAAAAGTGTTCCAAGGAATCATCAAAGAAATCTGAAGTGGTGAGTATCAAAACAGATCTAATGGCAGCAACTTTGCTGTCAATAGTATTGAAAATATACATATCCTCTAACAACTAATCCTTGACTAATATGGGAATGAAATTTTAGTTGACACCATATTCAGTTTTGGTCAACATCGATGTTAATTACAACACACCTCGCTTTGAAGAGAACCAATATTTCAGCCCGTGGTAAAAATTTATTGGAATTGGAAATATCAGTTAAAAATCTTTACTTCATGTGAGCTACTCTATTTTTAGCATTGCATTCATTTTCTACAGATCCCCCTTGTGTTCTCAAGAAGAATGAGTGCATTACTGAAGAGTGTATCGATGTCCAACGTTACCTTCTTTCATCAGTATGTACAAAGAGTTACTTTTGTAGGTCAGAATTATACTACCAGTGACAACAGCAATAAGGATGATAGAGATGATAATTATGATAGTGGATCCGAGTCTGAAGACGATGCCAATGGCACTAGAGCAGTAAATATTGACTGCGCAATTCAATGTGATGAACAGACTGTGAAGATGACGTCATCATAAGAGAATAGAATCAGGTTTGTAACTTATAAAAACATTTTCCTCACGTTTTTGTCGTCACGGTGATGACAATATTTTTTTCAACAAATGTATTTCATAAATAAGAATAATGTAACACACCTTACTTTGCTTTTCTAATTCTGTACACATATATATGTAGACATGATGACAGAATGAAGAAGACACTACTTTGCACAGATGACCAACTGAGTGTTGAAAGGGCAGTACATGGCACTGAAGCACTTGTTGATGGACAGACACCAGAAGACAGGCTTGAAGGGTTGGAAATGAAAATAGCTGACTTGCATGCTGATCAGACTTATCTCCAGGTAGTTATGTTGTGTAAATATTTAAAATGTAGTATGCATAATGATTCACTGCATTCTTAGATCCATTATCAGTTCAGCAAAATGTGGTTAGAATAGTATAATTATAATGAGTGTTACAAAACTTTTTTTTTTCTTGCAGGCAATTTGGTCAGATTTTAATGACACCAGATCGATATCAGAAAGGGATGAAGGGACTTTATATCATTTGCGCAACCATCTCACCATGAAAAATAGAGTGAAAGATGTTCACAAGGATATAAATTCAATTCGTGACTTTCATGATATCACCCTCCGTGGACATGTTGTTGCTGCAGCAATGACCCATCTGGAAGTGAAAAGTAAGGATGACCGTCCCACTCGTGTTCCAAGAGGTGTTGAAGTTTATTCAGCAGAAGACAAAAGAGAATACATTCTCTCTGTTGCTTATGGAATCCTCGACAACTATGTCCAGAAGAAATGTGTAATGACATAAACAACACCACAGAAGTGGAAGAGTTCAAGTGTGGACACCCATCCAGGCTGCGACAAAGTGTACAAGAAAAACGGGAAACTCCAGGTAGATCACAGAGCTATATGCGTGTGCAAGCGCCTTAAACCGACAAATGGTGACCACAATGTAGAAAATACTGACACTATGAACCAGGCAAACTGGCTGAATGACACAGCGGAAGAAGTTGATGGATCAATGGGAAGCTCAGTCACAAGGAAGATGGATCTAAATCTGAAAGGAAGAAGAAAGAAGATTGTATTTTCAATTATCATTGCAGCTATCTCAGAATGTCCCTGCTTGATGCAACCCTGAGGGACAGCACAAGAGAAAGTGATTGTGAAAGAAGGATGAGGTATTGGAAATTCCTGCTACTGTATTTAAAATAATATGGTCACATTAAATACTGTATTGAAGCAGTACGACTTCTTGCCCAACTCAATGAAACCTTAGCACCAAGAATAACAGCAAAACTTAAATGGAATCGAACTGTAAATCTGAATGATGGCATAGGTCGAAATGTGGCTGATATGACTTGGCTATGGAGTTTCTAAATAGGGATGCTAAAAGGCGACTCCAGTGACTTGGACCAAATATTACAGAAGGTGCTGTGAAGAGAATAGGAACCACACTGAAAGCTGCGACTGACACTGAAACTGTCTTTGACAGGTGTTCACATGTACATAATGGCAACAGTGAACAAACAAAACCTGGCGAAAAGGAAGATCTGCAAACAATAGTAACTGTTCTACAGCAAAGACAAGTGTTCAGTGTTGAACCTGGAAGATACCATCTGCAGTTTCCAGGGTTTCCAAGCAACAGACTGTCGTAGATGTAGTTCATTTGCACAAGTGGCTCAAAAGCAAAAGGAATGTAAAGCTAACAAACAGCATTTACTGTGATAGCCCAAGGTACCAGAGTGTGTGAACCACTCATTAGCAATGTACAAGTTGCTTTATGTTGTATAGTTCTGCAATACCTACATACTTTATCACAAGTTTAAATTTGCAACATGTCCTGAAAAACTGTGTTCATATTTAAAGAAGTTGATTGCAAACAATCATGTCTTCCTCTTCGATGTTATTAGTTTCTAACTTGCTTTACTCAATGTAGAATTTGTGAAGGATGATATGAAAATATATGCGTCTAAATACCTTTCCATTGATTTTGTTAGGCTTTCATAAAAACCGGTGAAGTAATTGTTTCCTCCATTTAATACCAAAACTGAAAGCTCATTTGTGTCAACAAATGTTTATTTTGTAGTCCCTGTGGCATGTCAAAATGCCGGGTATTCTATCATGTAGGAAAGTAAATTGGATAAACAGGATCGAATAGTAAAAGAATAGTGTACAACAACGTACAGGTAATGCAGCTTGGAACGTCATTTATTCAAACAAAACGCAAGTGGAATAAATTTGTGAAAAAAGAAAAGCTTTATCACTTTCATATCATTGTGTTATTACCATT
Organism: Ptychodera flava; assembly: GCA_001465055.1. Taxonomy (NCBI): domain Eukaryota; kingdom Metazoa; phylum Hemichordata; class Enteropneusta; family Ptychoderidae; genus Ptychodera; species Ptychodera flava. The sequence continues at coordinate 135,436 of LD342614.1, read as the reverse complement.
ACTAAGTGCTACAGACATTTTCAACAATCTTTACAATAATCTTTGCCTGTGTAAAATCCATACATGAAAACTCAGGCAACACATGATCTGTTGTATATATATATATGAGCTGCACAGTTTTACAAAGTCTTCAATGAGGTTGTTGCTGATCCTAGTAAATCAACTGTCAAATAAATAAAAGTCCCGAGCACAGTTCATGTTGAGTTAAATGCTCCATTAGCTGTAACTTTTGGCTATTTATTATGAATTCTGAATTCTGTGTATCAACTACTTCTTTAGCCTACTTCGAATTCCAATAGCGCTGATCGTGATGTCATATTTGTTACTAACTATAGCTGCAGGCAGGCGACATTTGACACCGCTGCCTGAAATACGGACAAAATTTTGTTGTTGCATGTACGGTAGTCGTTTCAGCCTGAAATCAGAGCCATAAATTCATATGAATTACTGTGACTTTTAGTATGCATTGTATCATTAGCAGGCCTAGTTTTATTTTTATCGTTCTTGCGGAAATGCAGACAAATATTTATTTTTGTATATTAATGAGAGAAAAATGACGTTCAGTGATCAGCGCTATTGAATTTTGAAATGCAAAATATCCTGCTTGTCAAGACAGCCAATGCCGAATGGCCATTGCTAGTTTTGAAAACTGAATTCTAACCCGGACGTATAAAATCACCACATCGTTTGGTAGCAGAAAAAAATGTTCAAAGTTAGGGCAACTTCAACTGCGTACGAACATTTCAAGGTACCTGCTTGCCCGGTGCAGATCAAACATTGTAATGAATTGCAGATCGCGGAAAACTTGATGGTCAGTTCTGGTCCTTATTTGAATCCAAACCTGTCAAGAATTGTTTTTGTTCCGTCTTTTATGGAGACCAAACAATTTCACTCCCTTCCGCCGACATGAAAATTTTGAGGGTAAATCAACTTTTTGGTCGTACGGTACACTAGTCCACTACAACAGTAACCTCGCTAGCACTTTAGCAGCCTGTGACGTCATGACAGAGGTTTGTCACTCTGCAGCAATTTTAGAAATTTTCTCTGAGCTCTTGGGAAGATTAAAAACTGGCTGATTAATCTTCATAACGCAAGGTGCGCTTACGCGTTAGCAGCCTGTGACATCATGACAGAGGTTTGTCACTCTGCAGCAGTTACATTGCTGTAATTTTAGAAATTTCCTCTGAGCTTAAAATGTGAGTGAGCAGTGCTGGTCGGCGAGCCGCGACAGCTATCCTGCAAGCCCTCTAAAATAATATGGACTTTAATCTACCGTTCTACACAGAGATCATTGCATGACTGATAACATAAACATGAGCAAATATTTTATCATCGTGAGCGTCGGCTCTACTCCCCTTCACTGATGTATCTTTTTTCCGAATTTCAAGTTGCACACCATCTTTTTTATAAATTACTCAGCCCTTTTCCATGGAATTAACTATCTTTAAAAAGACAGAATCGGTTCTTCAAATAATCGACTTTATCCATATCAATTGCACACCAATCTTTCTCTTCCGCAAAATATCGTGTTTCTGAAATCGTGTTTCTGACCAAAAATGTCTGGGTATCATCTTCTGTGCATATATTTTATTTGCGATATTCTCAATCGTCACAGAAACGAATTCAACAGACGGATTAAAGAAAAGTTTGCTATTCAATTCTGACTGATTCTGATCTTTAGTGAATAGTATTAATATACCTCTCATACTACGACGTGGTACATTACCATTTCATTGATAATGGTGTCTGATTCATTAAATGGGCTTGTTCTAAAATGCTGCACATGTTCGTTGAGAAAACTCTTACCATTTTTGTAATACCCGGCTATATCTCTCGCAAGGACTTCATCCTGAAGCGTTTCATACTCCATCTAAATGTTTGCCAATTTGTAATTGGATGTACCGCTGGCACCATTTTCACGGACAATTAATTGAGAGGTAGGTGCAAGTGTGATTTCCCATTCTATATGACTACCTAATGCCAATGGATAGGTAACCCCATTGCCTGTGATGAAGGGATGAGTCAGTCGAATAGCATGTTTCGTATTATATACGTTAAGAAGTAAATCATCGTCAGTTACATCAACACCTGCATCGGCCGCACCACTTCTCGATTTTCTCAGATTCTCGTTCAGAATTCCGTAAAGCGTCATGTTTGTTCTCTCCTTTTTATGTTAGTAGAGATCACGATAATATTCAATGAAGTGGTAGTTACTCAAATCGAGAAGTGTCTGCCCCTAAAATTTGAGGACCATGCATTTGATTAAATGTTTTGCGACATTCTGAACTACTCGGTTATTTTCATGGCTCGTTTCTACGAGATCAAAAACCAGATCCAAGGTATCCGAAACTAAAAGTACTCCACTTTCCAACTTTGGACACCGTTTGTAAAGTGTCTCGACCAGCTGTGCCTGAATTGGATTATGAGTAACCACATGATGGGTCCTTTTCTGCCTTTGTTCCCTGCGGTTTTTGGCTACTGAAAGCCAGTAACAATGAACGATTGTACGGCATTTTGTTGTCGTGTGTTATATATAGTAAGTCAGAAGGAAAATAAATTCACATCTTCACATATAGTATATTTCCATCTGACTGAATAGTAACTTAGAAGAAAAAAATCACATCTTCTCATAATTTCCATCTGACTGAATCTATAAAGCGGTTACCTGTGTCACGAATAAGTCGAAAGACCCAATAGTCTTGGAAATGATGAATCTCCATATCATCTTCGAATCCTGGAACACGGCTATGAATTCTAGATGCTTAAAGAAGTTAGTCTTTTGGCATTCCTTGATAAAAGCTAAAATGATATGATATAGAGTATCATCCATTAGTCTCACACCTGGATTTGCCCGAAGGATATGTCGATTTACTCGCCAGAGTTTACATCCTTCAAAGTCACGGAGAAACCAAAGAGGTCTTTATTTTAGAAAGAAACTTTGCAATATTCTTTTCACCAAACATGATAGAGGGCCGTATATCAATACATAATTTTATTGTGACTAATGTTTTTGCACTTCCATAAATCAATACATAATTTATTTATTATGACTAATGTTAAACCTGTCAAAAATATCCATAGCTGTTCTCCAATGAACCCGACAACTGATCCTGCTGTTTTAATAGAAAACTGACAAGGGAGCCGACTAGGCCCCGGTATTGCGGCAGCACTTTTTGCTTCCAGGGTTTTTAACCATTCGCCAAAGTGCTTATGATTTCGTTTGCTTTTGTGTATAGTTTGGGCGGGCCTGAGCCGTTGTCCGACCCTGAGCCACCAGCCGACTGCCCCCTTTAGTCACAGCCAGGACAATTGTTAATATTGTCATTCCAAGGGCAGTCTATGGGGGCCCGTTCTGGTCAAAATTATGTTTTATTAATTTTAGTATGTTAGAATTAATTTTATGTAGACTGGAATTAATTTACTAGCACCTCGAATTAATTGTATGTTTCTTTTAATTAATTTTTATATGCTTTAATTAATTTTGTGTAGTCATGCCGAATTAATTTTATGTGTTCCAATTAATTATTTCTGCTTATCTTTGCTGTAATTAATTTTATGTAGTGTAGAATTAATTTTGCTGATATTTCAAATTATTTATACGTTTTTTATGTGCCGGAATTAATTTTAATATATTAATTCCTTCAATTAATTTTGGGTTCAAAATGTTTTCACGTGCTGCAATTTATTTAATTTGTGCTAGAATAAATTTCTGCTAGTGTCTTGAATTAATTCTGTATTCGGTCGAAGTAATTATGTGTGTTCGCTCGAATTTATTATATGTGTTTGCTCGAATTAATTTTATGTGTTTGCTTGTTGTTGCTTGCTTGCAATTGTCCTCTATGGGCAATCACTTACACGATCCCTCAGACAGGAGACACTACAAAAGTTTTTGTAATCATTACACTACAGTACACAATGATTGGCAAAGCCGATAGAATGAGAAAGGGTGAACGTTCGCGTCTGACGTAAACACAAAATTGGTCGGGCTTCGCTCTATGGGCAATCACTTACACGATCCCTCAAACAGGAGACACTACAAAAGTTTTTGTGATCACTTTATTGATTTCCATTTTCACAGATCACGGTTCGAGCACCTGAATAATACCACTCCGGTCGGGAGCCGCCATATTGATTTAAGAAAGCGTGCGCAAAGGACTGTGGGATCGGCCGAAAATAATTCGAGCAAACACATATAATTAATTCGCACATAATATCTCTCTCTAGACTTTTTTTGCAGATTGATATTTTTGTAATACAGCAGCAGCGCCGTCTATTATCGATCATATATGATCGAAATTGCGTGTACGTCAGCTTTCCCGCTGTTCCTATAGTCGTTTTGACGATGAATGAACTGATTCAGCCATATATGGCAAGGGTTTACCCTAATAAGGCAATATTTGTATGAATGATGTCATTTTTTTCCGAATAAATATATGAGCCGAGGCTATCCGAAGTTAGCATGGGTTATTATGTATACGATCTTGAGTGTAGACCTCCAATGCAGATTTCTGCATAACCTAAATAATTGGCATAGTTCGAATTTTTTTGTAAATCACGGTCACAATGAGCGACACCGACGAGAGTAGCGACTACACCAGCACAAGTTCGCCCGAGGAATCTATATCTGACGATGGTTTTGAGCAGAATGATGAAAGAAGGTGAGTTTCAGTGATTTATTGCCGCAGCGTATTGAATTGAACGTGAAAAAAATTCAAATTGACGGATTCACGTACTGACGTAACGGAAATTTTGGAAAAAACTGCATTTGCGGTTGGAAAAAAAAATGAAATGTCGAATTCTAAAAACGCACGTTGTTCGAAAATATTATGATCTCATTATTTTTGGCGACTTTTATTGGCGTTTTGTCATCTTTGTGTGATTATGCGAAGTTTTCAAGGCCGTTACTATTGACAGTTCGCAGGTCAGCGTAGCTGAAAGGTCAATTTGTGTGACGCCATTTTGTGTTCAGTGTCGCATTGGCAAGTGATTCCGCTTTTGAAAGCATATGAACTGTGATCGGCCTGTTCATTATAATTTACCGTTTTGAATGAGATTTTACTGTTTGCAGTATTTAGTGAGCAAGGTATATTTTTTCAATCCACTTTGACGTCTGCCCGCCATACCACAGGCGAGGTACATGTACCCACGTGATGACGTTATTTGTAAACAACGTGAGCACATGGCGATCCGTCATCACATTGGGATTTGAAGGTCACTGACAAAATGTATTGTGGTTGGCAGCTAATTGCTTTTTTTGAGTCGTTTCGTTCAAACTTCAGAGAAACGGTCGTCTGCGTTGTAAGTTTTTACTAGTTACTGGCAAATACCAGACTGGTACGGGTTGCATCGGTACTCGATCAATGAACGGCAAACCCGGAAGTTGTACCGCTGTTTACAAATTGAAATAAAAGACACGAGAATCCCAATAGGCGATTACAGAAATTCACTGTGGGGCAGATATTCGCATAATAATAGAACACAAGATTGTGTATCAGTTTGATGTTGCAGTGGTCGATATCATCCATTTTATTTCTTTTCTGATCATTTCTTTCCTAATCTTTTCAAATTTCCAGAGTGTATCTAGGATACGGACATCCCGACCGTGGTCCACCCCCTAATGCCTTCAGATTTAGACCTGAGTCTGTGGGTATCAATTTACGGCGGCTTACAAGACAGGGTATGAATCATCTCACACGTGCTGTTGATTTTTTAAAGTTATTCTTTTCGTTGGAATTGATGGGCCAGATTTGTGAGTACACAAATATATATGCTCATCACCATGTGCAAACCCGGCCAAGTTATGGGGAACCTGATGGAAGCTGGACTGACCTTACACCTGTTGAATTGTACAAGTTTATCGGCCTTTTAATTTTCATGTGAATCGTTCGCCTACCAAACTATGACTCGTACTGGAGCACTCAATCATTGTACAGTGGCTGCTGGGCTAGAGCATTCATTCCATCTCGCCAACGATTTAAAGCAATCATGGCTTTCCTGAACACGTCACCCACACAGAGAAGATCCGAGAGACAGACTAACGAAAGTTGATGAACTAATTACCCATATGAAACAAATATGTAAACGGTATTTTCAGCCAGGGCGGAATGTTTCTGTAGATGAGCGTATGGTAGCAGCAAAAGGTAGGGTGCCCATGAGGCAGTTTATGAGGGACAAGCCAAAGCGATTTGGAATCAAATTGTAGGTCCTTGCTGATGCAGCATCGGGTTACACTTTCGAATTTGATATTCACCTTGGGAATAGGGGGACATATAATTCAAGAAATGGGTTGGGCTATGATGTGGTTATGAGGCTTTGCAGGGATTTATATAACAATGGATATCACGTTTATTTTGACAACTTCTTTACATCTCCTATATTATTACATGATTTGAGGGAACGGGGTCTTCTTGCCTGCGGGACGATCACAAAAAATGGACGGGGGTTTCCAGCATGTATGAAAGATGTTAGGTGGGAGAGAGCTGTGGAAAGGGGTTCCATGTGATGGTTCAGGGATGAGCATAATACTCTTACATTGCAATGGAAAGACAATAAGGCCCTTTGTACCATGTCAACCATTCATACAGCTACTGATCATGTCATTGTACAGAGGCGGGCAAAATCACGAGAAGGGGTATTTCAGAGAATAGATGTAAATCAACCAATTGCAATCAGGGACTACAACAAATATATGGGGGCTGTTGATTTATCAGATCAGCTGATAGGTACATATACAGTTTCCCACAAGTGCTCTAAATGGTGGAAGAAATTATTTTTTCATTTTGTTGACATAGTTGTAGTGAATTCTTTTATTTTATATGAGCAGTTTCGTAGGGAATTCCCAGAAGTTGATGGTTTGCGTCGACCTCATAGATATGGCCAGCTTGAGTTTAGGGAGGAGCTAGGTAAGCAGCTGGGGGGCACTTGAGAAGAACACTGAAAATCCTTTAGTAACTAACAATAACATAAATAATAATAATAATGATGAAGAAAATATGCATTTGCCCCTCATTGATGAAACTAGGAGAAACTGCAGGCTTTGTTATGCTAATGAGGTAAGAGAAATTAAATGCCATACAAAATGCTCTGTTTGCAATATTTATCTATGTCTAACAGCAGAGAGAAATTGTTTTCAACAGCATCACATAATCATGTAAAGAAATAATTCAAGGCACAGTAGCTGTAACTTTTGATTATTTTTTCACTATGTTAGTACTATTTATCATCTACAGTTTCTTATTCTGCTCTCTAAACCATGATGAAATGCCCAGTATTTACCTTGCCATCACAGCCTGTACATGTATAAGACTACATTGTTATCGTTGATGTGAATTTTGGTTCTGACTAAAATTCAGTTTTGGACAATAACAACACGCTTCACATGTACATTTGGTGTGTTGATAAACTGGATACTGGATGATTTATCTTGGTTTGAGGGAGTAGAACTGGAAACTGTAGTTGATACACAGAACAAACATAGTGAATAAATCATCAAAGGTTACAGCTACTGTGCCTTTCAATCGATAATAAGAGACAATCCGATCAGGGAGTGATTCAGAAAGTACAATATAAATTTAAAACTGTGATTTTGCCCATCTCTGTACTTGCGTCCATGTTCAGAAGTGCTGTAGGTGGTTGATGTGATACATATTATATATATATATTGATATAGTTTCAAACTTCACTGTATGATATGAGTCAAGCTGACTTACAAATCACAAAATATATTTGATATAATTTCAAACTTCATTGTATAATATGAGTCAAGCTTACTTATCGCAAAATATATTTTGATATAGTTTCAAACTTCATTGTATGATACAAGTCAAACTGACTTACAAATCACAAAATATATTTTGATATAGTTTCAAACTTCATTGTAAAACTCACCTGCTGTAATGCCCTACCTTTTGCTGCTGCTCATCTGTATAAGGTCATTGTTCATTAGATTGACATGATTGAGCCAGGCTGACTAACAAATCATAAAGGCAAAATTTATGAAATATATTTTGATATAACTTCAAACTTCATTGTACAGTTCATCTGGTGTAAGGTCATAGTTCATCTGTTAGGAGGTGATATGACTCAAGTTGACTTACAAATGAGAGGTCATGGAATGAAATATATTTTGATATAACTTCAAACTTCATTGTACAATTCATCTGGTGTAAGGTCATAGTTGATTTACAGAATGTGACATGACTCAAGTTGACTTTTGAAATTTTGTTTTTTTGAAATTCCAATTTACTACTAGTTATATGGTCAGTTTTTGTTTCATCAGTTCAAGGTAATATGTAAATATAAGTCTAAGATATTTCATTTGTAGTGTAGCAAACTGAGCAACATGAGCAATGTCTGCAATATGGCCTTGTCCATTCTTTTTGACAAGTGTCTGAATTTGAGATAGAAATGTGGATGTAAAAAGTTACAGTTTTCTGAACCTTTAGCAAGATACTGATGTATGTGCTCTTATTTACCGTTGTGTTCTCATTTACATTTGTTATCATTTACATCATTATGTTTCAGTGTTCACTTTCAATTGTGAATAAGAATTTACATTTGTATTATCAATAGATTAAGGTTGGATCAGTACTGTTTTTATCTGGTTGCAAAGATACAATCATGTACCATATTTGTACATGAAAGCATTGACAAAACTAGCATTGCCGTAGCATGTGACCAGAGTTCAGGTCATTGTAAGCACTGCCATTTACTCTTCTGAAATATTTCATGCTGAAACTGGAACAAGATAGACTTGGAAAATGTATGTGATCATAATCAACTTAAATTTTATCTATGCGGAAAAATAAATTCCAATGTGTTGTCACAGCTATGTTTTTCGCTTGCAATTTTTAATTAGAGACTATCATATCCTAAGGGAAGAATACAAGGAAGTGTTGTAAAGCTTTATTTCCTGTGTTCAGAATTTATTTCAGTGTAATGTACACATATTATACTTGAAATAAAAAGGTTTGGTTTCACTCATACATATAGTGACTTTGTGTATTAATATGTTTGCAAGATTGTTAGCTAACATGCTAGAGCTGGGCATTTTTGAAGTCTTCATTGTAGGTAAAACATGTGATCCTATTGTGACCGTACATCCTGATATTGTTTGTGGTTTGAGTCTACTGATTTGAAACTCTACAACAGCCAAGCTGGACATTTCTACATGTGTAGTCTCTCCACCTAGAAGCAAAACGATTCATTTTTCTCCACTACTGAAATGAGAATTTCTGAATATTGAAAATACCAGGATATAGGGTCACACAGAGGTCATAGATATGGAAAAGTATGTAGCACATAACAAGTATACAGTCTTTATATACCTTTTTTGAGTTTGACAACTCCACAAGTGCCCATTTTGAAATCTTTCTTTCACGAAAACTGAAACCCTGTACGGTCTCCTCCAGTCACTGGGATATATTATCTTGGTCCTCATATCTTACATATATAAGGATGATTTATATATAATTTGCATATAAATTATCAAATGAGAATAATTATTGCTAAGAATCTATGTGACATATACAGTATTTGTTCAGAGCTTTATGATAGAAATTCAAAAAGAACGCCATGGAACAGGAAATAAATTATAACCAATCAAAAGTGTACAGTTGACCTGCCTTGCCTAGCAGTTGTATGCATACAGGTTATCACGCGACTTGTTACATCAACTGTAACTTTTTCATTTTTCACTTTTTTCTAATGGGATTTTTTTCTGGTAATCCATTGAAGTGCACATATTTCATCACCAAGCAAATTTGATGAAGAATTGATTCGGATAATAGTGAAATAATGGTATTTTACTCAAAAATTGGGTTTTTATGGCGGCCATATTGGATAATTTGCATATAATCTACATATAATTAGCATATTTTTTGGTCTTTCAAATATATATTTTGACTGCTTGCGACAAGACCAACTTGATGATACCTCATAACCCCACAGGTATCATGTCAAAATGTTATCAGTCAGTAGGTGTTTCGGGCATACATATTTCCCATGCTTAACCATTTTGCTGCTAAAGGGTTAATACTAGTTTCATTAATCATATATTCTCTTACTGACGGATTAGTGATCTTCTTCTCTTTTACGAATTTATCAACCATTTGTGCTTCAACTTCTTCTGTCTGACTAGTTATCTTATCACCCACCTGAGGGCTACCGCGTAAGCTGCAGGCCTTGATAGGGTCGGCTTCTTTGTTTAAGGATGTTTCAGCAACATCAGCAGCATCATGATCCAAATTTGAAAAATTGAAATCCTGGAGTGGTATATCTTCTCCTCTTCCTCCTTCTGCCATATTGTTTCTCTATATTACTTCAATTATTTTTATCAGCTCTTACATATAGGGTAGAAAATGCACATCTCAGTTGTTGAAAGTGTTGAACAATTGGCTGACCAAATCCAAAGAACAGGCGCTGCATATCGGCGTAGTTATAAATTGATTGGCCGAATTGATATGGCTCTTACTGCAAACGTCAAAATGGACCGGAGACCAACTTTGATAAGACCCTATCAATTTCCCTCGCAATCTTCCAATATCCCAAGGAAAACACCGAGGTACTTTGGTTAGTGTTGCCGATAAACAGGCCAATAAACATACAAGGCACCTGCTGTGTTATCGCCATTCGATCTCCCTTCTATTTCTGGCTCCCTTTCCGGACGAAACCATTTTGAAGCCCAAAGTGGATGACAAGAAATGAAATAAAGCAAGCGATTTTAATACCTGTAATTGTAATAAAATTTCAAACTCTATTTTCCACAGAACTTGTTTTGCATTGTTACGTGCGTCGATCCTGTTATCGTGAAGTATTTCCCATATGAAGTCATGTCACATGACATACTTTACCCAAACGTTGAATAGTAAATTCCATGAGCTTGCACATTAAACAAATTTCAGTGTGAGAGCACATGGGTAGTTATTATTATTATTAATCTTTATTTCAGGCCATAAATGCCCATAATATAAAATAAATAGATGCAAAAAAATATAGAGAAGTTAAAAATGAGCAAAAAAATTAATAAAAAACCTTTTTACAATGTTTCCAAAAAGCTGAATGTAAATAAGAGTCAGACTGTTTACAGGTTCAGATAACTGGGTTTTCACTCACGGACAGACGCTTGCAAAATGTGAACAGCAGTCTACGGTGAAGGCAAAGGCAATATTTTAAGTACAAGTTGAGCTCCATGGTAAAATTAGAAACATTCACACGGAACGACTGAGACACAGTCAGTTAGTATATCTAGTGAAAGACAATGTCGTTGTACTGAGCGAGGCCCTGATTTGACTCTCGGCCGGCCGGTGAACTTCTACTCGTGGAAATGCCAAGTTCTCCGGTATTTCATTATGACATCGTTCACAGTGCTGAGCATGCGATGCATGTCTTCGGCGATATTGGTTTGGGAAACGGCTGTCAACCATTTTTCTATGATGCTCTTTCTTGCCTAAAAACCCATTGTAAGGCAAATCGACGTGGACAGAGGACAAACATTCTCACGATTTTATGAACTGGCATACCTTTACTACATCAGGGTCTCTCTATACAGGCCCTAATGTAGTGCACATACTGATCGACAACAATAGAAAAAAGACAGCAAAACTCAGCCGTAATTTCCAAGATTAACTGACACAGTGTTTTATATCGCTGTTTTAAATCAAACTGATTACACAATCTCTGGATACAGAAATGGCATTAGGTGAAATTTCAGCATTAAAAAATCCCAAAACTTGACATGAGGACGTCATGTGCCAATCAACAGCATAGTGCATGTGTGAACTGGCATTTATTGACTCATGGACTGTAGAGTGTAGAGAAACTGTTTTGACTGCACGGAAAAGCAGTCTGCATCTCGTGAAAATAACAACATAGCAGTAAAACGTGTAATAGTCACCAGTAAAACTCTTCCCAGATGAAAGGATAATTGCTTCAAACTAAGAAACTTCATGTTCAGAGGATGAAAACTAACATCGTGGACTGTGGATGAAAATAAACAGTGGCGGACGTAACTGTGTAATGAACTATACTATTTAGGTGACGGGGATGGGCAGGGTAAAAGGATCAAGAAAGTACTGGGAAAACGTGTCATTTTCCTAACGATACTGTCTCGGGAACTCCAGTGTCCCATTGTTTTGTAATGTATAACAAGTGTGCCATGAGCTTCGTTGAATACACTGATATCAAACAGCCATAGCTGTAAACTGGCGCAAAATGGTTTGATCCATGCAGAAGCTTGCAAAGGGAGATCGAATGGAGATAGCACAGCAGGCGCAGTGTATGTTTACTGACCAGAGTACTTTGGTATCAAAGTTGGTCTCCGGTTCATTTTGACGTTTGCAATAGTATAACTAAGGGAATTCTTGTAAGTTCTGCTGTCATAGCAGCCATTCCAGCAGATCCGGTACTGTTAGTCTTAACTCCCATACCAGGTGCTGTTATTGTTATAATTCAAGGAAGAACAGGTGTATCAAAGAGGCGGAAGAAGTATAAATGTTATTATATTCAATATAAGCAGTTGCTTACAAAAAAAGCCGAATCTGTAAAGAAAGACAACGCCTCAGACTTTATTCAGAACATATTTCATCAGGCACTACAAATTCAAAAACAGGATTAGTCCCCCACTTGAGCGTTACATGAGGCTTTAAGGTCTAAGTGGTTATGAAAGTTGATCTATCCCCCCTCCTTTACTGGCCTAGTTTCTGCCAGCCATTCCCCAGTGTCTGGATCATATAACTGCACACGTTTGATATCATTGGCTGCCATCACGATTTTACTATGCCTTTCACTCCGGATCTCACCAACTCTTCTAATGAGCTGTACAAAATGTGCCTCCTCCGGATCATCACCAGTTTAAACAGAGCCTTATAATCTTCAAACTTAAGATATTTACGAACACAAACATTTTTTATCCCCTTATTTTTTTCGTGACCGAAATTGGGGTACGAAAGGCATACACTTTTGGACAAATGCCGACGAATTCGAGAATAGGCTCACCATGCAATTCATCTGTAAACTTTCCTATTACTTTTTTGTTAACCTTTGGGAAATCAGGGGCGGCCATCCCACTAGTATCATATATCGATTCTTACCATTCCGTTCAACATCTTCCCGAACTATATCAGTGAAAATTATGTCTGGTGAGGGGAGAGGTACACTGTAAATGAAACTATCAGTATCTAAGTTGGCTAATTGTATTCCAGGGAGTCGCTTTTGAAAGTAATTGTAACGCGTGTCATACATAATTAGCTTAGAAAGTTCTAATACTGCTGCACCAATGAAAACTGTTTTTTCATATCGATGTTCATTCTTTGTTAGTTCTATTAGGGTACTGTCGTAGGAATCACCATCTTCTTTCCTAGACAAGATAGTTCTATGCTTTATATTTGGTTTATATATATACAGATAGATTTTAATAGAGGAGAATATTCATACACTTTCTCCTTATTTTCTTCTGCTCCTCACATCCCCATTGATGACTGTGCTGATACTGTATTTCGGGTATAGGTTGAAACGTATATTTTATTTTTTACTAAGAATAGATAACAGATTGCAAACAATAGAGAATATCATACAATCGGCGGCAGCGGCTAATGCAGCTGCAGTGTCTGCGGGTCCAGCAGAGGCATCTGCCCGATCCACAATAGAGACTAAGCGTGAAAAAATACTCTATATCGTTGCAAGTGGTCAAAGCAAGATATATTTTGGCAAGGAGCTTTCAATTGAAAATGTGGATGATACGGTAAATAGAGCCTTTATAGTTTATGAAGTGAAATACAGTTCCCTTATAAGTGATTCCGTCACTCAAAGTTTAATAGACCTAGGAGCCCGCGCAATCAGTCAGGTAGTTCCAATCGATGACCGAGAAAACTGTCTCTGCTATTAAACAGGATTTTATCCTAAACAGTGAAATAAAGCGAATACCAGGATGCATAGCTTATACATGGGGGCCTCTACTTGCTCTAGTTTCCACCGGTTTAATAACGGGTAACTTTAAAAAATCGGGTTAAAAATTATACCCGAAATCAATGGATTCAACTTCTCCAACCCAGCAAACCAAAACGGCGGCGCAAACAGGTCTGCCACCAACCCAACAGCAGCACAAAATAGAGAAAATTACCCTCCCGACAAAGCATCCAGGGAGGTGGCTGCAGTGAAAAAATTGGCAGAATGGAATCGACAGAAAAAGGAAATGAAAAAGAAATGTGAAGCAGCAAAGACTTATCACGGTATGACTGTGACAGACTGTGTCAGCCCACCATTGGGGATGCACTGCTTGCTATCGGCGGGCATATTTGTCTGCTTACACGTCCGTCTATGCGTGATAGCTCTGCAACGCTGTTGCATGAGCCTACGCCTACATGTACCTTATTGGCTCCTGCAGAGTAGAGCAACCACAACGTGACTAATTATTTTATTTTTCTACTATATAAACACAGCAACCATGGATACTAAAACAGTTGTAAACACAATGTGTGATGGTATTGTAATTGTGGGACTTATGATGGGATTTCTTATGATCTGTAGCAAATTATTACAAGCTATTATTTTTCACTGTATATACGACAATCATATCAGTCACTAGTAACTTTGGTATAAATTACGGGCTAAATCTTGAGCTCGAAGATCTGAGTGGTGTTAAAGTTAACAATGATACTAAGATCGCAGGTAATCATAATAAAGATTATGTCCTTCGATATAAAGGTCGAGAAAAACACTTTTTTGGCCGCTGCTGCTGTTCAAGAACGTAAACATTCTGTAGAGTTTCTAGTCTGGAAGATGTAGATGCAAGTTTAGCCGCCACAAAGGCTGCAAATGATCCTACTCCCTTTGCTCTGACATGGGATGAAACGAGACAGAAATTTAAACCGTATAATGTGCCTCGTAACATCTTAGATATATTGGAAAGTGTAATTGCAGTTGGTGTTACTGAACTACCAGGGACTCCAAATGTTATTTATTTCGACATTAATGATAACAAATATAAGTTGCTAGATTTACGCTGTTTGCTTACATCTAAAAATCCATACACCCTTCTACTCAGTATACCAATTCACATCAATTTCAGTCCTCATACTACAATCATTAAATCAGATAGTACACTGCAAAGGTGGGTTAACTCTGGAAAGAATTATTGCTCATATACGGCTAGCGGGGTCCCAGTAAGATTATTTTGAACACAACTTTGCAGAAACTGGGTCTGAAGAGCGTGGGAGATGAGTCAGCTGTATTAACTTTACAGACGGCCAATCAATAGATGACAGACAATATGAAAATACTTCAGCATGTTTTTATTAGATGCATAAAAATAGCTACAGCAGACGAGTTTGACGATTTGATCGGAGTTTTCTCGATAAAAACAGATAACAGAACATCTTGTGATATTATTATAATATCGATAACGATCGTATTGATACAAATATTGAATGTTTTGTTGGTGGGAATAGAGTAGAAGATAGTACAACTTCATTTGTTTGTAAAGATGCAACTTTAGACATCAGTGTCATTCATCTTAAGCGTCTCATTTTATTTGAAATAATGGTCTTCTCTCACATTTTAAGCCCAGAGGAAATTTCTTAAATTACAGCAATGTAAGGCTGCGTTCAAAAAACTGGTGAGGGGGCTGTAGGAATCACGATTGAACTCTTATTTTTTCAGATCACCCCTCTCAGTACCCTCAAAAATGGTCAAGTCCCCCCTCAATACCCTCAAAAATGTTCAAGTCCCCCCAAATTACCACATAGCCACATATTTATAAGGAAAGCACACAGAGTATAAATAAACATGTAATGTATTATTCCGCATGCAGATGTTCAACACCACCTCTTATCAGCAGGTTGTAGAGCCATATACCTAGGGCAAGTTCTTAAATTGATTCATTTTTAAATGCATCAGTGGACCTTTTGGATTTCTTAGTCTAAGCTGACTTGAGTTTATCCAACTCTGGCCAGGTCAATGGCACCAGCTGAAAAGCACACAAAATGACAATCATGAGAGAGTATGAAAATTGTGTATTCCTATCTACGTTTAGCCAAATTGTGAAAAAAGGAGCACAGTGACCTACCGATTTTTTTTCAAAAGTACAAGACATATAAAACTTAGATGCCACTTATAAATGTTGTACAGAATTGAAAATATTGGAAGGTTAAAATATTCCATGAAATTAATGTTTTAATCTCAGAAATTTTGGTGTAATAATGGCGAATTTGATAAAAAATAAATGATTCCATTTAGTCACACATTTTTCCATTTAAATTAGAGTCTTTACTGTTGAAAGTTTTACTTTTGTGTTATTGTACAATGAAATGTGTGAAAATTTCATTAACTGCATGAACTTGAAAGTAATGGTTTAATCCACTGATTTTAAGTGATTTTAGAAAAACTGACTTTTCATCGTACATTTGTATTATATCAAGTATGGTGACCCAATCTTTTTTCTAATATTCTTAAACTACATCAGAGTCAGAGCTACATGTATCACTGTCACTGCAGGTATGTAGTAGCAGGGCATGGGTTGTATTAACTTTTTAGTTTTACAATATTTTTTTCCAGCTATGCAATTGCGTTCTTGGTGCACTCCCTATTTTGAGCTGTCCAGTATTCAGCTTGCCAACACAGCCTACGTTTTCAGTGCATTTGTATCATTCAATTATCACCAATATTTAGAAAAACGGGCTCTGTTGACAAACTGAATATTGTGTTTTTCAGCATGCTGTAGAGAGACATCAAGAAACAGTGTTCGATAATTGCATAGAAATATTGAAAAATTATCAACATTTGCAGCTTCTGCCCCATTACAAGGCCAACTTGTTTTTCGAAAATTTAATGGCATTCATACATTTTTAGATTTTTTCGAGATTAAAGACATAAAATCCGACAAAACGGTTCTAGATTTTGTTTAATTATTACTAACATTAGATTCATTGGACGACATCAAAATGTTGGGAGTCAAAATATTGTCAGGTCCCGCCTTAAAGGCAGACCAAAACGTTTAAGTCTTCCCTCGACCACCCCAAAAATTTTCGAATCCCCCTGAATTCCTCCAGTCCCCCCCCCACCATTGCTGTAACAAACCTCTGTCATGAGGTCACAGGCTGCTAACGCGTAAGCTAGCCTTGCATTATGAAAGTTGAAGCCAGTTTGAAATATTCCCAAGAGGTCGGAGCTAATTTCTAAAATTGCTGCAGAGTGACAAACCTCTGTCATAACATCACAGGCTGCTAACGCACAAGCGCGCAAGAGAGGTTACTGTTAATACAGGTATACCTGCTATTGCGCAAGCCACTATTGCGTAAGCCAGTAGTAGAGATTTGGTGAACAGAGTGCCGTCACAGGCCGCCCATCAGGAAATGCACACGTGATAGAGGTGGAAAGCAGTCGCCGATACAAAAAAGACATGGCAAGAAATGATAATACTTACAGTTATAGAAGGCACACCATTTGCAGCCAGAATTTTTGTACTTATAATCCACTTAGTAGTAGCGTTGAAAATGAGACTGTTTTAGCCACCCAGGATGTTGCAATATCTCACGGGTCAGCCACTGCTTCAGCCGCTGTGTGAGTTCATATACAGGTCACCCTTGCTTGCGCAATAACAGCCTGTTACTCATTGCATACGCTTTCTTGCGCAATAGCCGCTTACACGATAGCGGACGTTGCTATGGCTTTGCAGTAGCATCACACTGAGCCGTTGCTATGGCTCCGCAGTAGGTATTTTTGAGGGCTACAGGGACGGGCGTGGAGAAAAATGACCCCCAGTGTCCATATATATATTCAACTACTAGCGTAAACACCATTTCACCTCTGTAAACTCTCTTCCGATAATATTTCATTGATCAGTAAACAGATTCACGTACCCGGGTTAACATATTGCGAACTTCTGAAATACGTTGGTACATACTGTCACGTGCAAATATATAGTGAATGTCCGTAGAATACTTACCACTGGTCAATGAAATAGCTCCATCTACGGCAATTCCGATCAGCTTCTCCTTGTAAATGTTGCTGGTGAGGACCTTTTGCGAAAATTTATTAATCGCAGCCTTGGGTGAACTGAACACTATGTGAAACTGCCCATCGATTACTTGCTGCTTTGTTTCAGCATCGACCAGGGCGGACCCGATAAGGGCGGCATGCAGACCCATTACTCTGCATCTCTGAACTTGGTCTTTCATCACTAAAATTGGGGGCAATACAACCAAAATTATAGAGCCACGGGTTCCTTTTAGTGTGTCAACAACACGGGTGCTAAGGAATAAGTGATTGATTTCCCGTACCCGGTAGGCAAAATAACGAGAGCATCCTCTCTGGTACAGAAATTTTCGAGTGCATGGCTTTGCTTCATCTTCAGGACAATTCCGAGTTCTTTAGAACACTTTCTCACTGCCTTGCTAACATGCATGCTTGACGTTTTTCCTTTTTTATAGAAGAACAAAACGTAAAATGACGACGTTGCTTGACGTTGCTTGGCTGATTTATTGCGTCACATTGTCGAGATCGTATGCGGGTAATTACAATGTTTTGTCTACCTGTTGTTGACATTACAGGAAATAGGCGAACTCATATGCTAGTGTTCGATCATGCACTTCGCTGGCTACATGGGCGTGACATAGACCTCAAAACTGCCAATAAATTTGGTGACGAAATCTTATTGGTCGCAACAAAATTCTGTTGCTGGTCAGGCATGCTACAGACCGCGTCCAGTCATCAGAGGAGGGAGCGCAGAGAGCGCTCTCGAGCGACGGATCTTTCAGTCTACATCGGCAGAAGAGATAGCATAGACAAGAGAGTCTGCCCAAGAGAGTCTGGCCTTTTATTGCTAGTGACTTGCCGTAAACAAATCCATATATGACAAACAACCATCTACAGAAAGCAGCGACAGACTCAGGTCGTCGGAGTACATGTAGCCCCAATGAGCATGATGTTTGCAAATATTGGCAAATTGAGTTGGATATGTCTTTACTTGCTTAAGTCTAGTCTCTGCCAATCATTCAATTGTATTCTATTTAACAGAACTTTATTCATCCTCTACAAGGGCAATTAAAAAGTGTGGCTCAAATACAATACATCAAAGTGAGTACAATCAAGTTTGGGAAAGGCTTTTGGATCAGTCACTTGGTTTGGCCGCCATATTGGATTTTTTTTGTAAATTCGAATTTTCACTGTACAAATCTCACACTCTAGAACCAACACACCATTTGAGCTGCTTTTTGATTTGTAAGGTGGTGAGGCCGCCATAATGGATTTTTCTTAAAATCAAATTTAATATACAAAAATCTTAAACTTCAGAACCAATTTCACCATTTCACCACTTCACCATTTGAACTGAAATTATACTCATGTCATCAGTAGTGTGAGTACTTTCAAGTTTGCAAAATGCATATGGATCAGTCAAGTGGTTTGGCAGCCATATTTGTTTTTGCGAAAAAGCTATGGTAACCAGCGAATAATGTTCAAAAATCTTCTCCAAACCAATAGACCATTTGAACTGAAACTTTGCTTATATATTCCTGAGGGTGAGCACTTTCCAGATTGCGGAAGGTGTATGAATGGGTCACATGGTTTGGCAGCCTTATTGGTTATTATAACAATTATCAATAACCATGAGATATATTCCAAATTCTTCTTTAAGAGAACAAAACGACCATTTAAACTCAAATTGTGCCCTTAGTGTCATCGGTGCAATTACTGTCAACCATAGCAACAGCTTGGGCCCAATAACATTGCTTGCAGCTTCAGTTTTGTATTTTAATTAATCGATGAACATTCATATTTGAAAACTTCGATGATGACGGCCTTTAACAAAATCGGGCGGACGGGATCACCAATTACATGCTTTGAAGTCACGTCGATACATCGTTCAATTAACATAACTTTTGCCGATGTCTTTTCAGGCAAGCACCTTATAATTAGACTCACATTTTCATTTGTTCAAACTAATGCATGGAGGTGCCAATTTGGGGAAGACTGGTTCGAAAATTATTACCTTGAACAAATAAGCATAGTTTCCCCGATAAATTTTCCCGAAACATGACTATCCTAGTTTCGCGTTTTATTTGCAACGATGTGAGAATGCAGTGAGCGAGTGCCAGTTTCTACCAAGTTCTTGTTATACCTGTATATGCTTCCGCATAAGAATTTAGGTTTTGCAATGACAAAGACAAATTTTCGACAAAGGTTTTTTTCTTTTTTTTTTGGTTGAAGTGTTTAAATTCTGATGACTTTTTCCTTACATTTTATACGTTTGTTTATAGTGCAGATCCTCTACACACAGGTAGACTACTGTTGTTATGTCGTCGTCTCTGGTATACGTCCGCAAACTGTGGTTTTGAGTAGGTATATCCGATAAACGTTCGCACATTTAGAAGACTTATGTTTTACTTCTGTTCAATGTGATTTACAAAAGCTGTTAATTTTGTCTTCGATTAGGATATCCCTGAAAAACATTTGGTCAATATCCGTACTTCTTTCCATCCTTTGGAAAGGTGTCACGATGCATAATGTTTTCACTTGTCCTGTGCATCGGGATCGTTATGCGATGTATTGCTGTCATTTTGAATACATTTTTTGTCACTCATTGCGTAAATCATAAGTTGTTTAAAATTTTTCTCTTCTTATTTCAGTAAATTTTGTAAATTTTAGTGATAATGAAGTTGGTGAAGCTTGTGGTAAACATGTACGTCCTTTTCATTTTCAGACTTTGTGAATGAATGTTTTTGTGTGTTTGTGTGTAGTTGCGAGAGAAACAACGCTAGTTGATAATACTTAGAACAGATACTTGCAAAGTAAAACTAAGTGAGTTCGTTACTGGTGAATGACAATGATAATGAGCAAGTCACTGCAGCCCAAAAGCACCTCATTTTGTCCAATGAAAAGCGTCCCAACTTTCCGCCACACATACGCAAAGTACGCGTATAGAGGGTCAAATCCACCTTCCACGTCATGCTAAAAACTTCGCCGAATTTCCTCGCTGCAAAGATAAATATTTGTGAATGAGTTGCAGATTCCATTTTCCTTACATGTTGCCCTTTCAGTTAGAGTATTTTGGCAATAATTTTAAGGAGGAATTCCAAAAATACCCAAGCAATAATCGTCATAACAAAAAGGGTGAAAACACAGTCAACAGCCAAACGATCATTAACTCGTCATTTCAGAAAAATAAGAGAGAAACTCAAAAAAGTAAAATCATAGACTTTTAGTTAACCTTCATGAGATGTGTAATCTCAAATATTGTAAGGAATAACAGCGAAATGAAAAAGGTAAATCAGCGGGTGTTTTCAGATGTAATTTTTTATTTTACGATGTGGCGAATAAGCTCGATTTCCCATAGAAAACAAAGGCGTCTAATGTACCTAACAGGCTGCACACTTCTCGCAGGTTCAAATTTTTCAATTCTGAACCAATGATGGTGAAAATTGGCACAGCGATCCATTGATTGATATACAAAATTCCTGTGGTTTTAGATTTTTGAATTTATTCACGAAACTTGTTTTATTTGTATTTTATTTATTCCGATCACTGAAACATACTCTTGCTGGCAATAAAATGGCGATCTGACGGCCTTTACATACACGCAACAAGGTTCTCAAATCGACGCATTTTAATCAGTAAGCGTCTTTAAAGTTGTACAGACCAAATACCTGTAAAGTTGTCGTAATTTACACACAATTTTAGCGAATATGAACGATGAAAATTCCAGTAAACTCAAAAAACACAGAACGGAGGCAAACGAACGCGGGGTCTCGACGTCTCCACTGTGATCGTGCAGTGAACGTTATCGATCGATATTCTTTTGTCGGAAATTTTCACATTGTTGTGTTGCATACTCGCCGGTCGTTCCCAGCTCACAGTGGCGCCAAACTGGGCCGAAGCGCACCAAAATACTCTGAAACGTAAACGTATCACCAAAATTGAAAAAAGTGTCGTCAATTTAATTAAAGTACAAGAAACCAACAGAAACGTTGATGTAATAGTATACTAGTCAAAATATACGGGTTTTCATGGAACTATTCATGGCGTGACCTGAATACACAAGCGGCACCCGAGCAGAATTCGATCGATAATCTATTGAAAATAAATTGATACAATGTTCGCCGTTGTCAATAGCGACCGGCTGATGGCGCTGTGCGGGAGGAATTATGCTTTGCGGATACTTGACACTCAGAAATGCTTTCGAGCCGCAGTGAATATCTATCACCCCTTATACACAGGAAGTGAGACTGAATATGAGAGTGTTACTTTAAAGACAACACTAAATACGAGTAGATTATACTTTATATTCTTAGAGTATAGAGTGTTAAGACAGATGCTTTTCAGAAAACCACAGACAAATACAAATAGAGTACAGACCAGCAAGCAGTATGCCTTTTTTCATGGTCGTCTTGGTAGACTATGGCCTATTCATATTAAAATTAGCTTCACAAGTGTTAGACTTTTTGCAGACTTTGATTTTGCTCGATAATTGCACGAGATTATACGAAAAGTACGACGAGATGACATCGAGCTCTCAAGGCAGAAACACTGCTTCAAGCCAATCAAAACATATAACACGCCAGCAGTTTCACAAACATGTCCTTCCATGACAACTTGTTAAAGACGATATGACTGACCATAAACCATAAAAATAAAAATGACGTCTCTTGCGATCAACGCTATCTCAGTATTGTCAGTTAATTCCTTCAATTTACTGTTTTGATATTTATATGCCTACAGAGTTAAGGCAAGTCCATGTCTTCTGTTCAATTGAAAACTTCACAAAATTGTATCATACTACAAAATAAAGGTTTATCAATCTTTCGCACTGAATGCAGGCATGGATGCGCACCGTCCTCGGTGTTATCAATGTAGTGACGTGATGTACAATTCTGGTTTAGAAATTAACCAGTGACAGTCATGACAATGGCTTGAAAACAGGCCGATTAATTTCAAGTGTTTGAACGGTTCAAACTTAAAACCATGCCCACAAAGTTGCCACTTGTGGTTGGTTTAATTATGAGCCAATGAATTTGTTGGTATATAAACAAACTAACGATGCCAGTGGCTCAAATGTAAACCAATAAATTGTATTGTGACGGGCTTAAAAAGAAGCCATTCGGCTTAAATTTTTGCCGTGATGGGCTTGATAATAAGCCACGCCATTCATACTCTGTGTGGTGGTGTGAATTAAAACCAAAACATCTTAGTTGATTTCGGGCGAACCAAAATATTTCAAACATGTATACGCTGGTTCACCCGCAAGCCACCTACAAACGAAGTGGTTATATTTCAAGCCAGAAGAATTTGCAGTGTAGCTGACACTCGATAGTGTCAATTGGTCAGTTAACAGTCTATTGTTAACTTGTGTGATGCAGGCTACTTTAATCGACCTTATATGCAAAATAGGGCTAAAAACAAAGACCACCTAAGATATTGACAACTTACAGTAAAGGCGTAATGAGCCTTCACTGCACAGAAATTGCGTTCTGAAGGTCTTCTTATCCGGTCAAATCCTCTTGAGGTAAATCATCATGGAGCCTTATGAAAAAAGTACCCTAATGTATCACATTAATAGATGTTTGGCATCTTACACAATCGATTAAAAAAGATGGTAGAGAGGGGTAAAAATAGGAGATATTCTCAGCTACTTGATTTAATGTATTGTGCAGAGCAATATAAAGGTGATAAGGAAGTGTTGGTCGAAATTTGGAAGTCCGTACTTCAAAATATGACCAACAAACATTCATAGAAGGTAAATAAATACTTCCACCAGTGTGGTCGTGTTCAGTCACCAAGTGATAAACAAAAGGTAAACTAGACTTCACCTGCATATATGGCCCTGAAAGGAATTGTACTAGATTAAGCGTTTGTTGAAAAATATTGCTCAGGTGAATGAATTTCGTCATGCCGGTTCTCTTGAGGTTTATCACTCAATGATGACCAAATACGTTCCAAAGCGGCTCAAGTTTGACTACAAGCAAATGACTGCCTCCAGGCAAGTAGCAGCTCTTGACCACAACAGCAAATGTTGGGCGCAAACAACCAATTATGAAGAAAGCCAGTCGAAATTCGGGTATAAGGACTAACTGTGGTTCTGAACCATATAAGGGTAGTGCCAAATGGATTCCTTGTCAAATATTTGAGGAGGAAAAGGTATAACTAATTGAATTACATGTCACACAGGGTACATGGGGGGAAATAATGGAGGGAAATCATGTGTTGAAGCTGGCAAGCATAACATGCCCAGAAACGTGGCCAAGAAACCCAAACCTCAAAAATCTTAATTAGTTTAAGGTAGCTAAATACCTTTTAGACACTTTCAGATTTTTATTTTTTCTCAATTGAACACGTCCCAAACCCCAATAAAGTATACATTTTCTGAAAGCTCTGATATAGAGCTATCCGACCAAGCACAGTACACGGTCATTATTTGCATGAGAGTCACGTGACAAGCGTTTTGCTGAAGCTTCAAAAAACCGGTTTTTCCCGCCTTATGCAAACACGCTGTAAGATTTCCGGTTAGAATTTCTTCATTGACAAGCCTTGACAATATCCTTCAAATCGAGGCTCCATTCAAATTATATGGCGTGATAATTAAAATTCCTTGAAAAGTACCTTCATCTAACACCTTTAAGAGCGCATTACAAAAAACAAAGGCATATAAAGTAAATCGCAGACACGGTTTTGAAGGATATTGTCAAGGCTTGTCAATGAAGAAATTCCAACCGGAAATCTTGCAGCGTGTTTGCATGAGGCGGGAAAAACCGGTTTTTGGAAGGTTCAGCAAAACGCTTGTCACGTGACTCCTATGCAAATAATGACCGTGTACTGTGCTTGGTCGGATGGCTCTATATCACGGCTTTCAGAAAATGTATACTTTATTGGGGTTTGGGACGTGTTCAATTGAGAAAAAAATAAAAATCTGAAAGTGTCTAAAAGGTATGTAGCTACCTTAAGACATTGTTGTCGTCTGGGTATCATGGATACAACACAAGATGGTACCACACATATGTTGTACTTGCCGAGTCGTTCACCTTGATGTGCCCACTGAATAAATTGCCTGTATGCATCAAATGGTTCTAGACAAATCATCGCTAAATCAGGGTATTCTGAAACACATTTTACATGCTCGCACTTTTCGGAAATAATGTCCATCTCTTGACAACAGCAGCATTCCTTCGGCGTCAGCATGATTTCACAGCTACTACAGACGCACCATGCACAGGTTGACAGACATGATCGACCAAGACCATACAAGTAGTAGCCAGTGAGGGCTTTGAGAGAGTATCAGCTACTGATAGGTTCAAATGCACTTGTAAAGCACAAGCACTAGCACTGACCATGTATTAGCTTCAGTCTTGCCATGATCCTTCTATGGTCTTGTAAAACTACAAGCCCTACTGTATGCAGCATACATATAGTGAGTGCAATGTTTTGTATGTAAATCAAGTTGTGACCAACATTTAATTAACATTTGGAATTAACTATCTTGTTCCGAATACGAGGATATATATATATATATATATATATATATATATATATATATATATATATATATATATATATATATATATATATATATATATATATATATATATATATATAT
>LD342614.1:79824-109406 GCA_001465055.1 Ptychodera flava | reverse complement strand
AGGGAGGGATGGAGGGATGGATGGATGTATGTATTTATGTATTTATGTATGTAAGTATTGTGTAGTGTGTGTGTGTGTGTTTATGCATGTTTGTGCGAACGTATGTGTGTGCGTGCATATGTGTGTATGTATGTCTTTTACATGTATGAATGAATGAATGCACTATATGTGTGTGCGTATGATTATTTGTATGCATACATATTTGTGACCAGTGTGTGTGTGTGTGTGTGTATATATATATATATACATATTATATATATATATATATATATATATATATATATATATATATATATATATATATATATATATTATATTATATAGTATATGTATGAACTATATATAGTATATTTATGTATTTTGCTGTAATGTAATAAAGAATCTCTCGTACTCTTTCTGTTTGAATCATGGAAAGAACATGACTGAGAATGCCAGCTGCAAGGTATCACCATGTATGTTACCAAGGGTGAGCTTTGCTACAGATTGTGTTCAGCAAATGGTGTCATGGATGTAACTGAAGCACCAGATTTGCAATGTGACCATGAAGAGGCTGACACAAGACTATTATTTCATGCTGAACATGCATCACACACTGGGAAGGAAGACAGCATTGTCATTCGCAGTCCTGACACAGATGTATTCGTGTTAGCTGTGAGTTGTTCTCATCAATTACAGAGCCACCTGATCGAACATCAAACAAGCAAAAATGGTAAGATAATACATATCAACAGTAGCAGAGGCATTGGGAGACAGAACTGCACAAGCTCTTGTTGGTCTTCATGTGTTCTCAGGTTGTGACAGTGTAAGCACTTTCAAAGGCAAGGGTAAGAAGAAGATGGCAAATATGTTGCTGGCTAATGATAACTATACAAGTCCATTCCAAGAACTTGGGGCAGCATGGACACTTTCTGATGAACTGTTTACAGAAATAGAATCATTTGCGTGTGATGTGTATGGCCAAAATAGGTGCAGTGATGTGAATAAAGCAAGATACAATTTACTGTATCAGTAATGGCGCCACGGGAGAGCGACATACAACCATGACGTGTAAAACTTCTTTTGATTTTGCTTTAACATTTAATTAACATTTGGAATTTGGACTCAAGGTACTATGAATATGTGGTTGATAATATTCTTGTATTTAATAGTCCAAGTCTGTGGTTTTGAAATGGAACAAAGATTGGAAAGAAATGAAGTGGACATCATGCTGGTTCAGCAGCAGAAGGAACGAGGTACCGGTGAGAAAATTCAATGGTCGAGATTTGAGTTATTGGATCTACGGAAAAACCGAACATATTTATCACCAGAACAAGAAAGGTTATTGAAGGAACTCAAAATTCATAAGAGGGGGCAACCTGGCGGAAAGAAGACAAAGACAAAAAGGGTGTCAACTTCTCAAATCTCCGATTGATAGAAGCAACAAATAACTTGGTCATGAATAATTCCTGACAAGTGAAAATATCCACCTGGAATGCACACTCAATCAAAAACAAAGCTGAGCTACTACAAGTTTGACAACAAAATAGACATCTGCATAATAACGGAAACATGGCTTCAACCAAACGACCACATCTGGATAGAATATTGTGATTTGAATAACAACGGCCTGTGCATGTTGTCTTCTTTTTGCGGGGATAACAGGAGAGGTGGTGGATTGAGCTTAGTCACGATGGCCCCACTGGTTTCGGAATTGATAACATCAGCCATGTTAAGATCATTTGAATATCATCACTGGCGGGTGAAAGGTAAAGATCTGGAGTTTAATGCATTAGGCATCTATCGACCACCGTATAGTCAACAGAATAAGTCAATAATCAGTGATTTCATAGATGAATTTCTAACCTTGGCTTCCAGCAAATGATAATATCATTATTGCGGGACATTTTAATATTCATATAGACAATAAAGAAGATCCTGGTGCGTGTAGTTTCATTGACAGTGTGGAAGCGATTGGACTGAAATCGAGGTGGATTTTGCAACCCACAAAGAGGTTCATCATCTTGACTTGATAATCACTGAAAATGTGAGTCGTACTGACATCCATACAGTTAATGCCGGTCCATTTCTCTCTGATCATAGAGTCGTAACAGGTGTTCTTAGTAGAGATCGCGAAGGGTTTATGAAGAAGAACGCTGAGAGCATAAACTTTAAGAAGGTGAATAGAGACAATTTCATTAGCGATCTACACTACATCAATTTATCTACAAATAAGGATGCTGACTCTATATCTAACCATCTTCATAACGAATTGGTGACAATTGTGAATAAACATGCCCTAAAACGTATAAACGCTGTTGTCAAGTGGAAACACCACATCTGGTACAACGATGACATAAAAGATCAGAAGAAATTACTTCGAAGTAGAGAAAACATCTGGAGAAAGTATCGCCAACCTCACCAGTGAATTGCCTACAAGCGATGTAGGAACTCTCTGCACTATATGATCAAAGCTGAAAAAAGAAACTCGATAAGTTCTAAGATTTTGGAGTCAAGATCAGACACTAAGAAATCATACCAAATCGTTAACAACCTAATTGGTAAAAAAGATATCAACCCAATGCCAGAAGGGAAATCAAACGAGGAACTGGGAAATGATTTTGCCGATTTCTTCCTGCAAAAAATACTTAAAGCCCCCCTCAATTATCAGATTTATCTAATATAAATATTATTTACTTGATAAAATATTCAATGGAAAACAAAAGAATGACAGACTGTTAATGGGCTGTTGACACATTAGCTAATGCGAGAACCAGAGAGTTGTTAGCAAATAATAACAAATACATCCTGCCATATAGAGAGGTCCCGTCTTTCCGCGAATTTGAACCAGTAGATGAGGATACTGTTTAAAATTATACAAAATCGTTAACAACCTAATTGGAAAAAGGATATCAACCCAATGCCAGAAAGAAAACCAAATGAGGAACTAGGAAATGATTTTGCCTATTTCTTCCTGCAAAAACTACTTAAGATAAGAGAGTTGTTTGCAAATAATAACAAATACATCCCGCCATATAGATAGGTCCCGTCTTTCCACCAATTCGAACCAGTAGATGAGGATACTGTTGAAAATATCGTCAAAGAAATGCCGACAAAGTCCTGTGAGCTGGATATCATACCAACAAAATTCTTAAAAGACATGTTAAAAGGAATGGTTCCACACATTACCAAGTTGATTAATGCATCTCTACAACAAGGTGTGTTTGTGAAAGAGTGGAAGTATGCAGTGGTCAGGTTGTTGCTTAAGAAGACTTGACTAGATTTGATTTCATCTAACTATAGGCCGGTTAGCAATTTGGCATTTCTGTCTGAGGTCTTAGAAAAAATAGCGTTTCAACAATCTAACGAACACTGTGAACGATGTCAACGTCAGCTTACAGAGTAAATTTCAGTTGTGAAACTGCCTTGATCATGATAACTGACGATATTCTGTGGAGAGTGGAGGAACAAAACATTACAGCTCTTGCCGCAATCGATTTAAGCGCAGCCTTCGATACAATGGACCATGAAGTACTGCTTAATGTATTAAGACAACGGTATGATATCGACGGACATGTATTGGAGTGGTTTTCGTCCTATCTGAGACCTAGAGGTTTCAAGGTATGTGGAGGCAACGCCTACTCTGACATCAGAAACATAGACTTCTCCGTGCCACAAGGCAGTTGTGCTGGACCAACATTATACAGTGTGTATGTGAGTACTCTGAGAAATGTGATACCAACATAAATCAACATACATGGATATGCAGATGACCATGCCTTGAAACGTCTATTTCCAGCTAAGTGTAGGAGTTGGGAAATCGTGGCATTGAAAGATCTTGAAGACTGTTTAAAGGAGGTTAAAATCTGGATGGATGAGAATCGGTTGAAGATGAATGACAGTAAAACAGAATTCATATGCTTTGGGTCAAGAGTACATCCACAGAAGGTTGTGTCGAAGACGTTAAAGGTCAATGAATGTAACATCAAATGGACGCCGGTGATAAAACACCTTGGTTTTGATCTCTACGAACATCTGTTGTTGAGGAAGAACATCTCAAGGAAATGAGCAATTGCAGCAGGAAATATACAAAGATTGAAGCTAATTAAACAGTACCTGAATCTTGATGCAAGGAAAATCATAGCATCTGGCATGATTCTTTCACATTTGGATTATGCTAACTCTCTTTACGCCGGACTTCCGGAATGCGACATAAAGAAACTACAGCAGATTCAAAACATGGCAGTTAAGACCATCCTGGACAAAAATAAATGTGACAGTGCCACAGAATGCTTGAAGATTCTACATTGGCTACCTGTGCATCTCAGAATTGACTATAAAATATGTTGTTTAATGTTTAAATGCAACCATAACGAAGCACCAGAGTACTTAATATCTATACTAACTCCGTCTGTAGTCAGGCATGTAGGACTTCGGTCAGGTAGTAATTCTGAAAGTTCGTACGAGATTCCTAGAACATTCCATAAAACCTTCGCAGATAGGGCATTCAGTGTTCAGGGTCCAAAAAGGTGGAATGAATTACCAATAGGTTTGAGGAAAGCAGAAACGTATAAACAGTTCAAGGCAGACCTAAAAACTTACCTTTTTGGTAAATTCTAGGCCTGTATCCATTAGATGCAGCAAGTATATGTACACGGGAGTGGTTTCAGCGTTAGACAGATAACACTTAGTTTTATGAACACTCTTTGTACATTTTCATTTGATGTTACATTTTCCTACTCTGTATTTATTGTTAAGCGGATTGGATAATGGTTTTTGTTGACACTCCGCTATATAAACTAACTAACTGTTTCATATTGGTTCACAAAGCGATTGTGCCAGTCCTCCTAATAGAGATAGTCTGAAAATGCATACACAGCGTGCAAACGACCAAACTTCAATCTACAGGAGATGTTTGCTGGCCAAAATGGATGCACAAAGCCCACATGGAAATGGATGGATCGTAGAAGATTCAGAGTTATCAATCCAGTAGATGACACTCCCCTTTGCACCGGATTCTTCTATCAATTTTCTAAGCTGTAAATGAAAGAAGTCCAGATGCTCATGAAAATGTTCTTGTAGAGAGGTGGACCTGCTTTGCACAGAATTATGTCATTGTGCTTCATGTTCAAACTCACAGAACGATGAGGAAAATGGACAAGGAGATGACAGACTTCAGACATTGACAGTGACAGTGAATAAACTGAGAGATTGCCTTTGAAAGATGAAACCACATTCAATATTAAATATACCGTCTTTGATGATTTTCAATTAATGTAAACCAGTAAACTTCTACGGTCATTATCTGGCAAGTGAAGAGGAAAGAAATCTTCAAAAGAAAAAGTAATAAAAATTTCATATATATTGCACAGTAAAGAACGTATTTTTAATTTCGTATACCGGGCATGGGAAATCCTTCAATGAGCATCACCATAGAATGCATTGGCATGATCATGTTAATTTTTACCAATTGTGCAAGAAAAATCAAATTTTGGTCAAAAATACATGTTCATACATACTGTTCTGAAAAGGAAAGCAGCTGCTGACAATTTTGAATTGACCATTCAAATATATCTTTCAATTACATTGTACACAATGTATTTTTGGCACATGTATCGTTGTTACTAATCATTTTTGCGAGATATGCCCAGGCTTATCCTACATTAAACCAGAAAGCGCCAACAGTTACAAAAATCTGTGGAAAAACTTCATGTATCAGTATGGTTTTCCTCTCAGATTGCAGGCATACCAGGAAGGAATTTTGAAAGTTCTCTCATAAAGGAACTCTGTAAGATTACTAATATAGTCACGTCGCACACTACAACATACCATCCAGTAGTAGGCAACGGATTGTCTGAAAGGTTCAACCAGATATTGCTCAATATGCCAGGAACAATAGACTTGTCACAAAAACATGATAAGAAAGAGCGTCTGGATGCCTTTAACTCATGCATATAGCTGTACATGTCATGAATCTATAGGTTATCCATCGTTTTTGAAACAGAAAGACTGGTATGATAGAAAAGCAAAGGCGGAGATTCTCCCAGTCGGCAAACACAAAATTGGAGACGGCTGGGGAAAGACTCCTTATCTTTTTTGTAGAGAAAAGGCCAAACCTTCCACGTGGTTAAGGGCGAGTCACGAGGTACCAAACGTGTCTTGCACCCAAAACATGTTGAAGCAGTGTTCATTCCTACCTGTTGAAAGTGAGGAGACTACAGAAACAAGAGACTTCAACAGTGTTCCTGTTATGAAACCTGCTGAGAGAGATGAAACTGAAATAATTGACTATGAAGAAGATGGTGATGCCCAAGGGTTTATTGTTTATGCAAATGATATTCCCAATGTGCTGGATCCAGTTGTAGTCCAAAACAAAGATAGTGCTGGTATGCAGAATGCCGGCATATGTATGATGTATGTGTGTATGTATGTCTTCTACATGTATGAATGAATGCACTATATGTGTGTGCGTATGATTATTTGTATGCATACATATTTGTGTCCAATGTGTGTGTATATATATATATATATATATATATATATATATATATATATATATATATATTTATTATATATATGCCGGTACCGTACTCTCTGTGCCCAAGTTCAGAGGTTGTCATAAAGAAATTATCGTGATAACCAGGAGGGCACATTGTATACGTTTTGTATATATATATATATATATATATATATATATATATATATATATATATATATATATATATATATATATATATGCCTACGAATCAGTTAGTGTATGATAGTGACACCCTAGAGGGTTTGGACGAATAATACACAAATCAATGCCCAACAATATCAACAAACACAACCGAACCGAGGGACAGGGTCACATATGTAAATCTCATGATAAAAGGCTCACCTTGAACTTGTTACTATTATTGTGAGCTGGAAGTATACATTTCCCGGATATCAGTGAATGCTTTTTACTCAACTCTGCATCCAGGCTCTAAGCGGTCTGAAAGACGTGCTACCGCCCGTTTAAGCACAAACAACCATGGTAAAGATCAACTATAGGGTAAAAAGCCACCAAGACGATGCCTTTACAACAGTCTGATAACTATGACGGTCATCACTGTAGCTGCCTTACGGTTACTCGCTCGCCTTTGGTACTACGCTTGCTTCTTCCCCCCCCCCCCCGCCACCGTATGTGACTACATTGTCACTCCAGTTTTCTGTAGTGTTTTCATGAGTTTCTGGGGTTTTTGTGCGTTCTGTCATTCGATGTCCAGTCATCATAGCTCAAGCGTAGTTACTCTATCAGCAACCGGCCATGCCAGGCCACTCCACAAAACCATGAACGGCCATTGTACGCTGCTGCTGGCCAACGGTGAACATGTATGGTGATGCATGGTCTATATATTATCATAATCTCAGTCGAAAACATCAAAAAAGACTTAATATCACATTATACATACTAAACGTGATTGAAATTTTACATAGTAACAACTTCTGAGTAGGGATATATAGACGTTCGCAACCCGGAAGTAACTGCTGTGAATTTACTACGCGTGGTACATACGATCACTGATTGGTCAGAACGACATGAATATTAATGTTTTATTCAAATTTGCCATCTCCTTGTATGGCGATATCGTAGACTGCTTTTGTATTTCGCGGGGGGCATCCTGTTTTCGAAATTTGGAAAAGGGGTTTACCCTGTTCTCGAAAGTTGGAATAGGGGGGTCAGTCACATTTTGACGCAGGTTAAAAATAATCCACCGCCCCAGGCCGAAAAAAAACTGACCAGTCCCTTAGTGATTATCGGTTTGCATACCCTTACGAGTTCCTTAAGCTTGTCTTCATATTCATCCTTTTCTGCAGTCTGTGGGAGAGAATTCGGAACACATTTTATTTGTTTGCCCTGAACTTACATTCAATTCCTTGAATAAGTCTTTTTCCCACTTTCCAAACATTACCGTAACAACAACATTGGTCAATCGCCTTGCTATAGCTGTCTGTGGGATCAACAAACACTGTGTCTTTGGTGAAGTTGTATTTTTTTCCTTACCCTGAATATACGATCACTTCCTTAAGTCTTTTCCGAGTTAAAACACATTAATTTGGTTGATCATCTCGACAAAGCTGTCATTGAGGTGATACACATTGTAGTCTTGGTGAATTTTGTTGCTTCGTAAAGCTCTTAGAGAACTAACTGCTAAGTGTATAAGGCACTCCCCTTAAAGTCACTATGCACCTTAAATTATCACATAACCTGTGAAACATTCACATACCTTGTTGCTGTCCAGCCAGGTAATGACTTCTTGACACTTTTTAATTTTCTTTACTTTAATTTCTTTATCTTCATCACTGATCTTGGATGCCCGCATCTCGTCTTCAAAAGTCTTCTTCGAGCTTAAAGCATAGTTCTTTAGACATTCCTTTGCTGAAATTCTTTCCCTTTCGTAGTTGGCATCCTGCATCATGCGCTCAATCTCTTTCTTGGACAGACGTCCTACAAGACAATTGCAGAATAATTGAAAGTCATCAATACTGCACAACGTACATGTCGCTATGTCCTTTAGCCTGATCAAAACATGCCATATGCTGTACGTGACACAGACAGATTAAAACAACTTTAAGATTTCTCTTCATAGAGAATGCACAACTTGCCACAGCAAATACAAGGCGAGTAAAAGCTTTAACCAAAGCAGACTCCACAAAAGTTCACGAATACTCACCTTTGTCATTCGTGACGGTGATCTTATTTCCTTCGCCACTACTCTTGTCAATAGCAGACACATTCAGGATACCGTTGATGTCTACGTAAAACGTGACTTCGATCTGCGGTACACCATGGGGCGCAAGAGGGATACCAGTAAGTTGAATTTTTCCCAACATATTCTGTAAGAAATAAGATTAGAGAGGTTTACGAAGACATCGACTTAAAAGGAACTAATCCTGCGCACTTGAATATCAATTCTACATTCAAAGTGTCAGTTTAACAGAGGGTCCAAACATCGCACATTACCAAAAATGACATGACTTCAGCCATTTTTAGGAACTTTCTTAGGTAAAAAATATCATTTTACAGATATCATTTCATGTACCTCAAATCATTTTATTTCGTGACTGATCATCTCATCATTTATGAAAATTCCGGGGATTTTATCAATTTCTCGAGACTTTCAAGGAGTTTATCATATTCAAGGACTATTTAGGAATATTGGACCTTGTTATACCTTGTCCTTAATGAATGCGTATTTAAATACTCCTCTGGCATGCAACTGTTTTCTATTTTCAAAAGCAACATGGTGTTTCAAAATGCGCCGACTGGGAATTCTTGGACCTCAATGGACCCTTGGCGTTTCATTTGCAGCCAAAATTGCAATATCACAATATTTTTGAAAAAAGGAATAACTCTCTCAGAAAGATATTTCAAGTATGACATGCAAGAACAGATGAATCATTATACACTCAAGGCAGACACTCATTAGGAAAAGAGATGATAAGTGTAGCAAGAACAATTATTTGCCAGTGCGGTGTATGATCTCATCCAAGGTATTTTTACTGTGTTTATTAACTCCGAATCCCCTGTTGTATCAATCTGATCCTCCTATACTGAAATACTGAAATAATGACACACTCAGATTAGCTTACGGCAACATGCTCCGAACCCCTTCCACGCATGTAGTGACTACTGTAGACTCAAATGAAAAACGGTATGGTTATCAAGTAAAGAAATTGGGCGGCTCACTACAGGAGCCTTCAGTTATTATGAGGGGGTGGGCCGGAGGAATTGGGAGGTTCACATTTTATAAACTTACCCTAGGGGAGGGACACGTTTTACTAATTAGCCTTGGAGAGGATTACATTTTACATTGCTAATTTAATTATGGATGCAACGTCTAAATGAGTTGTGTAAAGAAACGTCACAACAATACTACCTCATGGTTACTCTACCCCAACGGTTTCGAAACTGGCCAGCTTCTTTGTTTTAGTCCTTGTCTCGATAAACATTTTGGACAAAAGCGCGTTAACCAGTAGTTCACATGTCGGACTAATGTTATACAGAGGCGGCGCGTGTAATTGACAGGTATATAGAGCCAGTACCTTGGATGTAAACAACCTGACCTGGACAGCGAAACAAATGGCCGCCATCACACCAGCCGAAATAAAAAAAAACGTCTGAAATCTCAAGAACTATAGCGTGAAAGGCTAAATGCAATAGCAATGGCAATTAAGTGAGCCTTCAAATGTTTGCCAAGACATAAATAACACACTATATTACCATGCCCTGCCTGTCGCATTTTGATTGGTCGAGCTGAACCACATGACTGACCACAAATACACAGTAATGGTCTGTTTACATGCCCGTGAATATGAATAATAAGATTAACAACTCAAAGTATCGTAACTTTACAGCTTAAACGTAAATCATAATCAATCACAAAATAAAATGGAACACTTTTGGGCCAAGTTGAGATAATTTTTTTTTCTGAAAATATCTCCGGATTTGCCAATATTTTACAGCATGCGTTACAGTGCGTCGCGTATTGCTCAGTTCTGGGGCTCAGTTGACGTTCGCTCCGAAAATTTTCGCAAATTTTGACGGTTTTCTCCGGGTCGTTGGTAATATAATGGAAATAACAGACTCCGCTCTGACCATTAACGTTTATTTATGGGCGCGGGCTCGAGGAAAGCCAAATCAACGGGCACGGCAATTTTTGGCTTTCCTCTCGCCCTTGTCCATAAATAAACGTTAATGGTCAGCGCGTCGCCCGTTATTTCTATATTTGTTGAATAGGGCACTGATATTTTGGATTGAAGGTATCGCCGTCACTTTGAAAGACCAGCTGCAATACAATACCACGGTTTCGGACGTCTTTTTCTTTCCAGCAAAATGAAAATAACTCATAAAATGTGGCGTCCAGTAAGTTTCAAATATCCATCATGCTATCAGTAGTATCGGTACGGCAATTTAGATGATCCGTTCACTTATTGCCATGAGTTTGAAAAAAGTCAGACACGATACAACAAAATGGCAGAGTTCGACATCGTTGGCAATAACATACGTGACAGTTGTAATAGGGCCGAAAATCATTTAATTTGCAAAGCAATTAAAAAAGACATAAACAACATGTTCAATTCTGCGATGTACAGTTTCAATTCTAAATGGTCGGAAGACACAGTACCTGTACTGAACTTGTCTGCCGTCATACAAAATACTAGTGATTCTAGTGATAGAAAGTACCTACTCCTACGTAATGTTTACATTTTTAAGGGTTAGAGTTTTTAGAACGTCGATCTTTGTCTGAATACCAAAGAATTTGCGATTTCTGGGCGCTACGGTCAGAGCGAAGTACAACGATGCCACGATAGAATGCATAATGCCACATCCCGATGGCCAGCGCCTTATTCACACTTTTAGACAAAACCAGTTTCCCAACCGATGGGGTAGAGTAACGGTGAGATTCCAAAATCAAATTTCTTGTACACATGTGCACTTGTACCCTCCCTGTTCTTAATATTATGTAGCCTTTGGTGTCCCGCGAGAGGTTTTAAGATTAGAAATTTCCGTATGAAGATATACAGTAGACGCTTACAAGGTCAATACTATTTATTCCTGATGAGTATAAGAAAGAGTAAAACAGTAATTGTTACTTGCTGTATACATTAGTAAGACAACCAGACATTGCGTAGAAAATAAATTCAAACACCAAATTTACATTGTCACTCACTGGTGTGCATAGTTCGCTTTGTCAAACAAGGGCAGGTATAGAGTTTTTAATTAATTTGTCAAACCGTTAACATAAATGGAATTTTTGTACATAATTTTTGCATATATGATGATAACAACCAACTGTGTTCAATAAGGGGCGTACTATGCCGTCATTATCTTTGCCGTAGCATTCTGCCAAACGTCCAATATTGAATGCTGAATGCCTGCTGTAAACCCTTTGCATCTAGTTGTTGACACAGAGAGCGCTTTTCTACATGTGATTTCAATCCAAGCATTCTTAGCGTGAGTACACGTTCATATGCAGAACAGATTTATCTCTTCGTGATGTTAACGATATCTTGTATCAATGAAAAAGTGAACAATGATATTTACTTGGTAATGCTACCGATAGGGTTTATTGATTGCGAGTGAAATATCATACTAAGCATACTTCGTATATCTTTCTTTACAAGCACTCAAAAAACGTGGTGGCGCCCATAAATTTAGTCACTCTCAGTCACTCGCATAGCATATATTGAACCTGCGCATGCGTAGTCAGTCATTTTGTATCTTCTGTAAATGAACAAATATTGCTAGTTTTATATTGGAAAATATTTTTCATAGTTTTCTCATACTACCATTTATAATGAATCGACATTTCAATGAAATCAAAAAAATCTAATTTCTTATACCCACATTCACTTTTTACCT
The DNA here is from genome assembly GCA_001465055.1 of Ptychodera flava. Lineage (NCBI taxonomy): Eukaryota > Metazoa > Hemichordata > Enteropneusta > Ptychoderidae > Ptychodera > Ptychodera flava. The sequence goes on along the minus strand of LD342614.1, from coordinate 97,039 downwards.
CTCACATAAAGACAAGTACATGTACATAAATTATCCAACATAAATTATATAGATGTAAAGATACAGCTAGGTTTGTTGGGGAAATTTTAATAGTTTGCCCAATAGAATCCAATATATTATGATTTGATATGTGTGCATAAATCACTATATAGCTACATCTTGGCTTCTAATAGTTGCCAAAATTGTGACCCAAAGCATAGTGAAATTGCATGACCCTTCATAATTCTTAAGCGAAAAATTGCGACCCCTCGGCCCCCCCTAAAAAAAACCGGCCTCCCCTCTCAGTAGTTTCTGTCAGGTCCCTTAGCTTATTAAGACATCGTATTGTTTCGCAGTCAGCATTGTATTGTTGAACATTGAATTCAAGTTCTGATAAAAATTCATATGTCAACATTAGCACTGGTCATTAAACGTTTTATGCATCTTGTTGAGAAGCCGAATACTTGGCATATTAACATGCTATAGGGATTTGAACACTTCAGGAACTAGCATTTGATACACATAACAAGAAAACTAAAAGTATGACCAAAAGCTACAATAAATGTCCCTTAAACATATTTGCTTGTATTATAACCGAGTGTGCATTTCAATCTAGGCTATACACACATTTCAGACGTTTGAGTTTGGAGGGAGATATGGGTCACATTTTAGAAAGGTGCATCAGGGGGAAGGTCATACATGATGGACCAACCTTAATTTCCTCCGGCCCAACCCCCGAAATAAATAAAAGCTCCCTGATAACAAAATTCAGTAAATTCACTATACACTTGTTATGTAGCATGGTAATATACTGATTACGTGTCCGATTTCCATTACCTCTACTGTAAATTTATAATGCCACTGAAAGTTGTATACATTTTATATAGGCTACTTACGTTATCTTTTGTCATTGCATGTTCCCCTTCATAGACCTGGATGGAGTCAGTTGTAAATAGCCGGGTCAGCTTTGTCGGGACAGTCGTGTTACGTTTAATCAAGGCTGTCATAACACCACCGGCATTCTCAATACCAAGGGACAGGGGAGCCACGTCCATAAGTAGAATATCGGAAACTTCTTCCGATTTCTCTCCAGAGAGAATTGTAGCCAGGACAGCTGTGAAGAATTTGCGAAATTAAAAGTCTTGGTGTTTATTAAGGATGCGGCTATGAAAATTCAACCTTTCAACTACACAAAAAGTGATTTTTGCATCAGCTGAAAAGGGCTTTTACTTATACAGAAGTTGACTCCCTCTCGTACGTTACTGCTTTTACAATGCAGAGCAAACGGGACGCAAATCAAAATTTTAACTTCGTTTCAGTATGTATATTTTAATGATAATTAACATACTTGCACCATATGCGACAGCTTCGTCAGGATTGATACTATTATTGAAGTTCTTGCCGCTGAAGAAATCTTTCAAGATCTTCTGAATTTTAGGAATACGAGTAGAGCCGCCCACAAGTACAATATCATGGATGTTTGACTTGTCTAGCTTCGAATCTCGTAGAGCTTTCTCGACTTGTTGAAGTATACTATGGAACAGGTCTGTGTTTTGTTCCTCAAAGCTGGCACGGGTGATTGAGGTGCAGAAATCAATTCCTTCAAATAGCGAATCGATTTTGATGCTGGATGGCAAGAGAAAATTGCATATTAATAAGTTAATTATCAACAGCAAGCACTTGTATATAAAATCAAGGATCACTGGTCAAAACCTATTACTATTCTCCATAGTGAAGTCTCTGTTGATCAGTTTTCAACAATGTTAATTTAAAGAAGTTTGATACATGAAGTATTCCAGTTAGTGCAATGTTAAAACAAAAGGGACAGCAGAGTGAACATGGACGGCGAGGGGCATTCCTTAATAAATTATCAGCACCTGTTAAAACAGAAAGTTAACACTGAAAGATGAAAACAAGAACCGAAAGAAATATAATTTGTCATTTAAGTTGCATGCAAACTCGTATTGCCAGACATGTTAATGAACAAGTTTGTATTTAACTTACCTTTCTTGAGTTGAAGATGAAAGTGTTCTCTTTGCACGTTCACAGGCAGTTCTAAGACGCCTAAGTGCACGCTTATTTCCTGTGATATCCTTCTTGTGTTTGCGTTTGAACTCATTCACAAAGTGGTTGACCATACGACTGTCAAAGTCTTCACCTCCAAGATGAGTGTCCCCGGCTGTGGACTTGACCTTTATAATGCCTTTCTTAATAGTCAAGATGGACACGTCAAAAGTACCACCGCCAAGGTCAAAGATTAGGACGTTACGCTCAGCGGAAACCTGTTTGGTAAAGTAGTGAGAATTTACTTTGTCAGTTTTTCTTGAAAACACATAAGATTGTGAGTTTACATTACTATTTGAGTAATTTACATCCACAATTTAGGGTAAATGACAAGGATTTTACTTGAACAAAACATAAAGGGGTGGATTGTGATGACTACATTTCAGAACACTGTAATTCAATTTAGGAAGCTCTGAAAATATCCATTAGTCGACACTTTACCAGTATATTTAATATGTATCAAACAAAACTTCATTTTGTCTATGGTTAGTTAATGTAGAGTGCGCCTTAGACTCTCTCCCAGACCCTCGTCGGCTACACCTCAGAACGTAATACCATTCTAAACAGTTGAGCCATTCAAAGCTTGGCTCAGCAAGCCAGTGAAGCCGTCAAGGGGCTTTTTACACTTGTTTTTTTTCCGATTTTATTTTTCGATTGTGTTCGATTGGTTGTGAAAACTACACCCATACTTTTCCATTTTGTCTGCCATTGGACCAGCTTTCGAGACAGACATGTCTGCGTTGAGATAACACGGGATATCGGTGTTGATATCACTCTGACCAAATATCTTAGGCTTTTATTATGCAATTTCCTAAATAAATACTAAATTTAGATGTCATGCTATTGTAATCACTGGGGCAGAATATACATGGTTAAAAAAGTCTAAAGCAATGTATTGAAAACGCCAGTGCATTGACAAAAAATTAAATGTCATATCGAGAAGTTGGGAGACAAGCAATTAGAGGCTCTGTGATTATGTGCCAAAGGCAGTAAATTCAAATGCACTTGGAAATTTTCTAAACAGATCAAGTTGACCTGTTATTGACCTCTGAATGACTGACTGACTGACTGGTTATATACACATTACTATGTGTTTTTGATTCTAATTTTTGATAGAATAACAAAGTCAGTAATCAAATACTGACAATTATTGCGGATGACTTGACAGTTGTTGATATTGACAGTACTGGACGGTGGTCCCATGAAATCGGAATTGTAATATGAACTATTGCATACTCTTGGACTGCTGTTAATTTATGTAAGAGAATTGGACCTTGACCTGTCTCACTCAGTGGCTGGTCAAAATTTTGCAACGAAATGTTATGCAACGTTTGCAGACAAACGGTAAAACAAAGACATATATGTACTCTAACAAATACTGTATATGCACTCTTCAGCTAAAATACAGGCAATAATCCATGTGAATACAGTAAGTATTATAGGGTTTTTATGCAGTGTTAATTGAGTAAACGGAACTGGGTATAGAAGGACTGCCAATGAACGGACAATACGTGTACAACACCACTGCCAAATTGTAAGTATCCACCTCTGAGAAAAAGTAACTGTAATATGTAACTATGCACAGCCCCTTCAATAGTATCACAGTCGCGACTGTGATTACATAGACTGGCAAGTATAAAACTTCTTTATTTAGATCAGGAGACTGAGTTGTTTAGCCTTCTTAATTAATTAACTTCACAACTGCATCATGCTTTTGATGATGAATAGCGCTGCCTGTCAATCGCGATATGGCTGGAAAAAAAGCCCTACGTTGGACCAAAAACCCACTCACAAGTTGCCATTCAGAAAAATCGGGGGAAAAAAATTAAAAAAAATAGTATTAACAATCCTAAGTTCGGCTACACTATAACCTGGCTGGCTCGGTGAGCCTGGCTTGCTAGAAAACCATTAAGAGGGCATCACCATACCGTTCAGGATAGAGCTGCTTATTATTAGACGAGGGGCTGTGAGGGAGCCTAAGTGCACCTCGTGGACAAATATTCAGACACTCAAATCTTTACCATTATCTTCTGATCCATGTCTTGTGAGGACTCATTTTAAAGCTTTTTGATTACGAAAATTTTTCAGAGTCTTAGTTTTACAAAAATCGAACATTCATATATCCCAAGAGATTTAAGACAGGAATTGCCGCTACTTTGAAATAAGGCATCAGTTAATGTCAGGTAATTTATATCACTTGCTCCAAAGTTTGCACTGTAACTTATGATTTTCATTCTTTAGTAAGAAAAAGTATGATTTCAAGTTTTGTTGAGCAAAATTTGAAAAAAAAAAGTTTTAAGTCTTTCACTTTCAAAGACCATGCTACCTTAATAATCATGATAATGATAATAATGATTATAATAATATAATTGTCGTCACCCGAATAGTAATAGGCCCGGCCTTCATGAAAGTTTCATAAGATCGGTATTTTTGGACGGTTTTGATGCTCAATGTTTCCATAGCAATCATTTTGGGGTCAAAATATTAATTATTCTCAATATCATTAAAATGGCTTAGAACACAACAGAACTTTCAAAAGCAATTTTAATATGCGCTGTAATAAACAAAAGTGATATTTATACTCATGCAGCATGTTTCCATAGCATACTCATGTAGTGTACTTCTATAGCGACCAAATGATGACCTGATACATTGAGCTTTCAAATGCCCTACTATAAGGTTTGATCACTTCAAAAATTTAATTTAACTATGAGACCATCTAGGCATTTAAAAAACCCAATTGAACATTAACTACCATACCACGTTTTTTCGTGGCAACAACTTTGAACTTCGAAATGTCTGCCATGGAAACAAATGGCATAGTAGTAGACACTGCATTTGAGGTTTTGCAATCCTAAATGTCCTTATTGTTAAAGTTTTGGAGCCTTCCGTTAAATTTTATTACTTTGTAAAAATCATGCAAATTAGTATTACCTGATGTGGACATGCAAAATGACTGAAACGTACGTTAGAAAGGACGTGTTGGATAGCGTTCTATACTGTGCGATAAAGGCTGCATTCACAAACACCTCCGGAAGTGGTAGTGAGAGAATCAAAATGCCCCCTAACAAACTCACAACGTGTTCAAATCCCCCTTTTGACTTGCTGTAATTTTGAAATTGCTCTCCCTTCTCAAAGGGATGAGACGAAATTACAAGTGGGTTGTAATTTTGTGCAAGCATTTTGAAGGGTCAAAAAATTTCATATGTGCAAAAGAAATTTGATTTTGGAATTTCACTGAAAAGTTGCTTCACTTTACATGGTAGTCTATAACAAAACAGTAACTATTTTTCAAAGATAAAACTGGCAACATCTGTAGATTTATAGACCTTGGATAATTGATATAATTGCACTTGATTAGAATAGGGTGGTTACAGTTGCATATGTTTACGAATATTTGTTCATCCACTGTACACGGCAGTCTATGACAAAATTGTGAATAATTTTTTTCCAATACTAGTATAAAACTCTCCATACTTCGGCATATATAGACCATACGTACTGGACATAATTATACTCTTTGAGAATATGGTTGGTACAAGTGCACAAATAAGTGAATAAGAAATTGATTTTGGAATTTTACCAAAAATTTTGATTCATTATATATTACAGTCGATGAGAAAACTATGAATTTGTTTAAATAAATCTGTGCTATTATAATTGTTTGACAATTTACACAAACTCGACTTGATTCACATACTCAGGGTGTTTGAAAGTGCAGATGAAGACAACACATGTAATATTCGAATTTCACCCAAAAGTATTATTTCACTTCTCATGATAGACTACAGGTGACTATTAAATATTTCACCTTTCAAAACTTGCTATATTCTAATATGTAGGTGTATTTTTATATGTATATGTAAGTGTTGTTAAATATTGACTTTAGGCTGTATCACATTTCTTGATAAAAATGAATCGTGCTCTCTGTACAATTACAAGCCAAAGTATGAATGAATGTCAACATTACAGCTGTTGTCCCTTTTGCAGTCACATAAAAATGTTTGGAAACAGGATGACTAACCTCACATGTCAGGAAAACTACACACAATTAATCTATTTGTATGAAAGGGACATTCGGTTTAACTTTGGAAAACCGTGTATGTTTTGTTCTGTGCAGCGACTGCAGTTTCTTGTTCTACTCCATAAAGCATATTCGAATAACAAAAATCTTTTTGGCAAATATTCTACATATGCATGAGTAAGGACCGTAATTATTGCTATTGATGAACAATGAATTCTAGTTTAATCCGGATATGAATTCAACTTTTGACGATAACAATGCTGGCTGTACACGTATGGCTGTGTTGGTCAGCTAAAACGTGGACTATTTATCACACTTTGGGGATATAAAAAGAGACTGCAGTAGATACAAATGACATAACAAAACCTCCACAAAATTAGTAAAAAACGTTACAGCTATAGAAGGGCACCTAAATACCTATTTCATATCAATCAGAGACAGTTTCATTTTGAGACTCCCTTTGAGTCCCGAAAGCTGTCAAATGCCCCTAAACATATCTTCATATTTCCAAATCCCCTTGTTGATTTTCCCCTCAAGGGGTGTTTATAAAAGTGGCTTCAGTTCACAGTACTTATTTTAAGTGTCAATTACAACAGTCTCTAATAAATTTTGTGACAGATGTTTACCTATGAGACATGGGCCTAGGAGACATGGAAATTTTGTCTTACTCATCAGGGGCCACACTACACCAAAACATACGATAGTTGACGATACTTTATATTAAATTTATGATGGATTTCAAAGTAAAATATTTTAGTAGATACATTTATTGTATAAAAGTTCCGATCGCAATGGCTTTCAAATAAAAATTTGGGAACAGTTCACCTATTAGACATAGCTCAGTCTGCAGCTCATTATACATTGAGGCAATATGACACAAAACATATAATAGTAGACATATTATGATGGATCTGTATCATGACAGCTTTTCCCCACACAGATTTAGACGTGGTGGGTATGGCCGGTTTGGGGCAAATCGGCCATACCCACCACGTGTATTAAAATTCATAAGTTTACTTTTCTTGTTTAAGCACACACCCATCTCTTTAGAAATCTGGGAAATGGCTATTACATCAGGTTGACAACCCCCGCACGTGGGAAGTGAATTAAGATCACTCTTATAAGACAGTTACGATTCCGAATAAAGCAAGATAAATTTATTGCTTTAATTTCACAAAGTTCCCTTCAAATACAACACTAATGTTCATCAAACAAGAAAAACTATGCAGACCTAGTATAGCAATTTGTAAAGACATTCGAAAGACAGTGCGCATGTAATGACCTAGGTACTCCACAATGCTTGCCCATGGTCCTCCCCCCGCAAAACGTGGCTTGCCGTATAGCATCATAGAGGTACGAGCTCCGCTCCTGGCTCCATTATCGTAGCGAGCGACTAACCATGAAAGTTGAAGAGAACTCCACGTGGCCGTAAATATAACCTCGCCAAAGTACCCACCGAGGCCCTTCTTTTATTGACATGTAGTATTTGATCAAGGCAAAATTTGCAGCCACCTAGGTCTGTGTACGTCGATTTGTGTTCGTCCACTATGTTTCCTTCCATTGTGGTGGAGGGTAACGTAGTGAACAGAACATGTGCACAGAGGTCCACACATAATCGTACCTGTGGTGCATTAGCTACGTTATGGTTACTAGAAAAGACAAAGAGTAGCCCAACATGAGCTTTCTTAAGTAAACGTTTTCTTTTTCTTTTCTGAAGTATACTACAACATAGACCCTGGAGCGAGAATCTCCTTTAAGAAAATATATTCTCACTCACTCACTCACTCCACCAATAAAACTAAGAGGATGAGGAGCTCATACCAAGATACCCGGCCCAAGATATCCCATGAAATGCTGAAACTATTCCTTCCGAAACAAATGATAATCGCATACAATCGAAACAAAGACATAAAAGACACATTAGTGAAGGCAAGACTAAACGAACAGCGACAATGTGGTAAATTCAAGCGACTGATAAAGGAACTTCTCAGGGTTCCAAAACGAAAGCGTCAAAAGGATCACAGTGTCTAAGACCGCGATCTGTGGAGGGACCGTACTTAGACATAACCCACCTGGCCTCGTTTCGCCATGGCTAATTTCTAACAGCAATTGCAAACAGGCGACATATAACACAGTACTCAGCATGAATATACTATGCTCAAATAGTCACTTAACAATTACACAATCCATTGGTAGCTCCATACACAAGACAATCGTACCACAAAACATTAAACCACACGACTCCCAACATAATTTAATAGCGGATGTGCAGCTGCGCTCCATTACTTTACTTGCAATGTGTCAAGCATTCCTGTGTTTCGCTAAACTGCTAATGAGACTTTCAATTACAATGGTGCTTTCCAAGTCACCTACCCAACCATTTTAGAGGCGTGATTAAGATGACAAGAACAGCTAGTTTTAATCAATTAGGTTCAAGAATCTGGGAAAAGGTGCTAAAAGCGTGCGTTAGATATATTGACCAGAAAAACATTGAATGATTAAGAGAAGTGTGACTGGTCCAACTTGTTCAGTTTCCGTGTGTGGAAACGTTGGAATGTCAAATAAGCTCTATTTAGGAAAACACATTAAGTACAATATATTTGAAGTTTCAAAATGAACAGTTTTGTTATACAAATTTAGGAAGTGCTTACTTATGGGACATGGCTCATCCTGGTTCCTTAAATGCACAGGTCAACATTGCACAAAATAGTTAATAGTTTTACTCATTGGACATTAGCGAAAATATATTATTTGAGGGATTAACGTACACAGTCTCAGGATAAATGTCTTAGAACCAATAACCTATGTGGCTTTCAGTAGAAAGTAAAAATTATTTCTTTACCAACAGATCATGAGCTGAGGTTGTGGTATTCTGCTATTGTTGTATATGTTCCATAAAAGTTTCGGTCGTCAAAATATATACTGTCAACAGGTACTTTTCTCATTTGCGTAAATGTATCTAAATACCATTTTTATTCGGCTGACAGCATTTATAGTATAAGTAAAACTTTGGCCATTATTTGATAAATCACACCTAATTCAAGATACTTTATATTTCTTTCCGGCACTAAAATAATTCCGTGGGAGCAGATCAACGTTTTAGTTTAATGTTTTGTTTGGGGAGAGTTAATGTACGGTACATGCTTTACTAACTTGCATACATCCCTCAGAAAATGCGTCAAAGTCCATGCATCCACAGGAAAAATATTTCCCTAAATTAGGTCTGTACAAACCCGCAATTGCTATTATGTGGCATCATATGTGCTATACACAATATAAATAACGTGTGCTTGCGACTCATGTCATAAATGCCACTACACTACCCAGTAGCCTGCATCTATCCCTCAACGTATTAGAAATGGTGCCTTGCTAAGTCTCTGAGAAATTGGTGTAATTATGCGAGGACCGTACTAATGTCTCATCATGTAGAGATATTTTAGAATTAATTTATATATGCCATACTGTACGACATGCCTTGCATTGAATACGATGCAAGGTCTTCATTGTACTGAGGGCGGTATAAATAGTATATCGAAAAAGGTCTGGCATAAACATTTTATGACGAACAGAAATAGTCTTCCCCATTCAGCTTACGGTGAAACTCTTTCACTGAATCGCTGTGTGTCTATGATAAAATAGCATGTTGACACTGTGTACATTTGCATAGGAACAAGTTCTACTCGCTACTCCACTTACCCTTAACCTGAACCGCAAATGCTGGATGCTAGTATTTTTAAAAACGAATTAAACTAACTGTTCAACCTTGTTCGGCTATGTTCTCAAATATCTTTTCGTGTACATTACACATTTGCAATGCTTATGTGACGGACTATTCAAAACATTAATTGCTACACTTCTTTTCTACATTAGAACAAAAGCTGAAAATGTTGAACCACATCACATTCCATATTCCGAGATAGCGGTAAGCTGCTTTCACTTTCAGATAGATCCACAGTCAGTAACTCCATGAGAACAGAGAGCGCGGTGAACTCAATTTATTATGGATTCCTGAAACGTCAGCTATAAGCTTAGAGATCAAGCTGTTAGCGTAGACACTCATTAACTTCAGCCTTAGCTCATTTTCGTAACAGAACGGTCGAGGTCTACAAGTGCGAGAGAGAGCAACCCAACGCGTGGCTGATTTTAGGCGCACTGAACTCAATTTTGCATATTCACATCAGCAGACTATAAAGACGCGAATGACGCAGCAAGCGACATGAGTAAAGTCAGATCAATAATGTGAAATTCTTGCACAAATTCGGATTACGTGTAAGATGTGCCGACATACAGACCAAACTCAAACTCACACAGTCGCATTAAGTAGAGAATTTGCTTTTGAACACAGAGATAAAATAATGAAATACTGAAACTTTGATTTGTGCAAGAATAAACATACAAAGAAATGGTGTAAAAACAAACGATAAGTTGATTTCAGAAACCCGATTCCTTCAAGTGGCACTCCCACTTGGTAACATTTTTAAACTTATTTTTTAATGCCAACTGTCGATATTTGACGTGGTGACTGCGCACGGATCGCGAGATATCGATAAAAAACATGTCATTGCACGAGCGTATTTTTCACATCCCGAAGTTTAACGATCGTTTCTGATTATGACCCGAAATCCCCCGAATGTTTGTTGTTGTGCTAATTGACGATATTCTAGGATTCCATAAGAAGTTCGAACGACGCAATTAATTTACCTCCCACTGCGAAGACTTTATATATAGCATATGCCTTAGACTGAAAGATTCCGTCGCGTGCGGGCGCTCCGGTGCACTGCGACCTACGACCCTTTAGGTCGTAGGTCGCAGTGCACCGGAGCGCCCGCACGCGACGGAATCTTTCAGTCTATATTATGCCTTTGCCTCAGGTAAGTTTTTTTTTACTTGAGTTTTTGTCGTTTTCATTATTCTCAATCAATTGTATTACATTTTTAACCAATACCACATAGATATCAGTTTTTTACGTGTAAAATTAGAGCCGCCTCTGATTTTACTACATTTTGTCGTCTGCCAGTACTGAGACAGCCTGTCGCCCGAAACTAAGTTCCATTTCGTAAAAATATTGACAATTTTAATATGCAAGAAAATATTCAGTTCAGATTTATATCACTGATATCATCAACTACAGCGTCAAGGTAGTTTTAGCCATATTCAGTATCAAAATGTTGAAATCCCGTCAATGTCCATAGCCACTTCATTGTATTGCATTGTCGACTCGAGTCGCTATCCGTGCAGTGCGCTCTTAGCAAGGCAATATAAAGATGTGTTATACCACAGGGAACAGATGGAAGCACCCTGGGAAGGGAAGGAAGCTTTTTGTGCAACGGTTTACCTTATTTGATTTTATTAATTTTGACTGTGATATTTCAAATGAAGAGTTCAACTCGACACCGTCAGACTGCTTTATATATTACCGACAAGTCCGTATCTCCTCTCCAACTTGTGTATAAACCACTGTAATTGCTCCGAAAATATTGCCAACTTGCTAATCCGCTGTCGTTATCAGCGGATTAAGTGATTGAGTCAACACCACAGCCGTCCCACACGCATTAAAATAAGGAAAGTGTTGAAGATCATAGAGACAGTGTCACGATGTCGTCCGTAAAACTAGTGGACGCTTAAAATATTCATGAATTCGTAAATAAACAGGAGGGTAAACAACTTATTATTCATAAATAAACGGTAAAGGAGCTCCTTAGTGACCGGCCATTGAGAGAAATTACTGAAAAAAGTCGAAAACCTGAAAGCCACAACCGCTCGACCGGTCGTGTAGACAAATGTTGCCAAAATTTCACACTTTACAACTTACAGCCACGACCTCACGATCAGTCGTGGAGAAAAATTACCAGGAAAAAAAGTCAAAGCCTGAAAGACATAACCTCATGACTGATCATTGAGAAAATGTCGGGCTAAATTCAACATTTTACAGCCACGACCTCACGACCGGTCGTTGAGAAAAATTACCGGGAAAAAAGGTCAGCCTCAAAGCTTGAAAGCAGATTGTTGATGGACAGAAAACTCGAATATCTGAAAGCCACGGTCGTTGAGAAACATGTCGTGAAAATTCAACACTTTACAGCCACGACCTGGCGCGATCGGTTGTGGAGAGAAAATATTGGGGAAAAAATCAGAAACCTGAAATCTACGACCGTGGACGCTTAAAATATTTTCGTGGAGAGAAATTGAAGCTCCTTGTCTGTGATGAAATCAATTAGGCTACCGTTCGACCGATCAGGAGAGAAAATGTAAAAAAGTTAAAAAGTCATTAAACAACAGCCAGGAGAGACAGCTCAGAAAAATTAAGATAAATCTGGACGGCCTGAAGGAGAACAGCAACGTTACAAATTTTTTGATGACATAGATTAAGTTCCTGACTGCATTTTCCTACCCTAGGACTTTAAAAAGCTAATGCTTTTAGCTCAATCATATTATGTGCTGCCGTCGTTGAGTTGAAGAGAATGATAATGGTTGAAAGTGCATAACAATACAGCGAAAATATATAAAAGTCAGCATGGACCCTCTGGTGTTCCGCGCAACAACCTAAACGCAGCCGCTGACGTTTTAACAGACAGAATACATAGACGATGTATAAAATACCATGAAATTGTTTTTTATTAAAAAGGCATGCTTGCAGTACCAGCACCTTAACAAACAAAATACTGAATAAAAGTTGATGATTTTATCCATCTAGTTCTCGGAAACTGAAGAGAGGGCTGTCCGTCTTTGAGGTAAATACTAAAACTTACGCTTGACATGGACGCGGAAGGGAAAAACACAATAACGTTTTAAAAATAACGTCAAGGACACTGAAGCTCCTCAAGTGTGAGGCCAGTTGAAGTAGTTGTTTGTTGGTAAGCAGTAATTGACTTGGAGGCATGGGGTTGGGATACGGGATACACAAGATTTGTGTTAGATACATTTAATTATATATACAGCATGATTTGGAGCATTAATATAAAAATAAGTTGCATACATTAACACCAATCTATCCTGACGGAGTATGTGGCGGTTTATTATTAGGCGACTAGTAAAGTGAGTAAGCGCCATTTACTGCATTGGAATGCAGGAGAGCCACCGTAATTTCTCTGTAAGCACTCTAGTGAAAATTGCTTCATTGTGTTTTTCAACATTTAAATTTGTAGTATACAAGTGAATTGCATTTTCACATTGATCTGCTTGACCAACTCTGAGACGATTAAGTAATTCTGCAAAATGTTTACCATCTTTCTGTCTGCACAGGCGCAATAAAGAAATAAATATGCAAAAAAGTGAAAGGCTACAGTAGTATTTGTGAAATCGAGCTCAAAGGTCATCGAACTACGAAGTGATGTGACATTTTGTAAAAAACAATTATATCCCATAGTTATCCCTATATACCAAAAATCAGACCTCTAGCTCTATTGGCTTGCCCAGAATTAGATATGTGCATAATTAATAAGGTACAGGATATGGCACCATACGGTCTCCCATCATACCAAATGTGAAGGGTGTAGAACTTGTGGTTATTGAGTTATGGCCATATATGTATATTTGGGTTCAAAGGTCAGCCAGGTCACATAATATTTTGTCAGAAAAATTGTATCTCATGGTTATCCCTATATACCGAAAATCAGACTTCAAGCTCTATTGACTGGCCAAAAATTAGATACATGCATAATTAATTAAGTACAGGATGCGTCATCATTAGGTGTCCCATCATACCAAATATGAAGGGTGTAGCCCTTGTGATTACTGAGTTATGAAGAAATATCTATATTTGAGGTCAAAGGTAATTGTGGTCACGTGACATTTTGTCAAAAAAATTGTATCCCATACTTATCCCTATATACCAAAAATCAGACCTCCAGCTCTATTGGCTTGCCCAAAATTAGATATGTAAATAATTAATGAGGTACAAGCTCTATTGACTGGCCCAAAATTAGATACATGCATAATTAATTAGGTACAGGATGCGTCATCATTAGGTGTCCCATCATACAAAATATGAAGGGTGAAGCCCTTGTGGTTACTGAGTTATGTACATATATGTATATTTGGGGTCAAAGGTCATCAAGGTCACGTGATATTTTGTCCAAAAAAGATTGTATCCCATAGTTATCCCTACATACCAAAAATCAGAACTATAGCTCTATTATTAAGCCCAGAATTAGGTATGTGCATAATTAACACAGGAAGTGGCTGGTCATGTGACATTTTGTCGAAAAACTTTGCTCCCATAGTTTTCTCTATGTACCAAAAACACATTGAAGTTGACGGCCAGTTAGAGTGAAATCCGATCAAGCTGCAAAACTTAATTAGCCAAGGTATTGTGTATCAGCGATTTTTACGACATTAACAGCTGGGCTTGATGTGGTCTTGTTTATATCTTTAATCAGCTGCACCTCTCAGTTACACATCACACCAGGGCCACTCCACTGTACGCCAGACAGAGAAACATAAACAAATCACCACACTTTGCAATGTCATGTATCTTTCTTTTTTATTCGTGATGAACAAATGAGCTTGAAAGTTCAGGAAGGTTTTGAAATTTTCGATTGTCCAGTCTCAGTGAATCTACATATTAAACATTGCAATCCTAGTTCTTACAGATGAATCGAATCATGAAATACTGTGAGGGAACATTCTCATCACAGTATACCTCAAAAACAGAACGAAAGAGAATGTACTAGAGCTGTTACAACTTTAAAAATACCTTTAAGCTAAAAATAGAAATAATAGTGAAAAATTTGTCTAAATTGTATAAATGAAATGAGCTACAAGTAATAGAACACATCATAATCATGTTTGCAAGTGTTTCAGTGAAAAGGATGCCTTGTAACAAACTGTCTTTTTTACGTTTTATTAGAATCGTTATGTTGAAAAGGTTTTTGCAGTGCACCATTGAGTCCAATCAGGAACTCCACGAATACATTTACAAATGTATTTTGAACCTGTAAGTTTATATATGATGCTGGTCTAGCCGGTCAATTCCCAAAGCTACCTGAACTTTCACGCGCACTTGTTCATTATAAATAAAAATGAAAGATACATGACATTGCAAAGTGTGGTGATTTGTTTATGTTTCTCTGTCTGACATTCATGGAGTGGCCCTTGTGTGTTGTGTAACCGAGAGCATGTAGCTGATTAAACAAGACCACATCAAGCCCTGCTGTGTTAATGTTGTAAAAATCGCAGATACACATCTATTAAAACAACACCTTGGTTGATGAAGTTCTGCAGCTTGATCAAATTTCACTGTAATTGGCCACCACCAGTTTCTCACATGACACATGGACACACGTACACAGACGGAAATTAATTGGCCAAATCTTGACAGAAGGAAGTAAAAGTTGACGCTAAATCTTGACAGAAGGAAGTAAAAGTTGACGGAAGGAAGTAAAAGTTGACGCTGCAATCCTGGTTTTCAATTCTAATAGCTCCTCAGTATATAAAACTGAGGAGCTAAAAACGACAACAGGCAAGAAAATGTCAGCAAATTCGTAAGCCTGGTAATACCGCGGGGAATACTAGGAAGTCTAAGTCGTGTTCCTTGCCATTCAAGATGTTTTGTTAATACGATGTGCACATGGTGGAGGTTCTTTCGGAATACCGGTAGGTGAGAACTTTATTGGTATGGATAGTCGCTGATGTATTAGCGGGGAGGCCGGGAAAAGTTGGACACGACTTACAAGAATTTAAGCATTGGTATGCCACTTTTTTGGACAATTGTAGATTGCCAAAAGAGCATAGTATCAGGGGAGAACTGCAACCAGATGAAATAGAAGAAGCAGAAATTCAAACAATAAAACAGCTCAAGTGGAACGATTTTGATTTCCTGAAGAGTACTCAGCACTCGTCAATGAATGAAAATTGCCAAGAACAAGCAAATATGGTGGTTTCAAACGGGTTCAAACTCACAACGTACGGCACCCAGTCGCCTAGTGGAGAAGCCACAGACAAAACCGGTCGGCCAAATCCCCAATACCAAAAAGATTGGTTCAATAACCGAGCTACGTTGTTACTACTTTTCTGACTTTGGCCCCTCCACACGCTGTAGAGTTTGTGGAGCACTCAGGCTCGTTCGCTCACTATCACACATCACACACAAACAAACTTTATCGAGGCGAAGCAATGAATACATCGCTTAAACTGGGCGAAAGACAGCCTCGGGGACAATTCTGTTCACCAGCAGAGCTATCAACCCAGTGTAGAAAAAATGGTGGTTTCATACGACACCCAGTCGCCTAGAGGAGAAGCCACAGACAAATTACTCGGACTGAAGCCACTAGACAAAGATGGACTGATGAGATATTGATCCAATGGTCGTCTCAGGTATGCAGATTATCTATCTTATGATGTTTGCTATCCGCTCATTCTACCACGAAAGAATTGGGCCATCCAAACTTACTTGTCAAACACTATCATGAACTTGGAAAATATGCAGTTACTAAAAAATCACATGCTGTCAACTTTTGTCAACACGCTTTTTGATCATTGCTGGACGTGAGGAAATTCAGTAATGAGAAAAAGAGTATGTTGAATGTCAACAGCAGAAGGCCAAAATTGCAAGTCATGCGATGGCTCCTCTGCCATCGATTCAACTGAAGATATGCCTCTACACGCTGTCGCTCATATAGCCGTAGATTATGGAGGTCCATTCATCACTATTCAGGGTAGAAGCAAGAAAAGAGCAAAGCACAACAAGAGCTGTTCATCTTGAAATCGCCTATTGATTTGACACGGATTCCATTCTAAACACATTTTACAAAATGGCCAGTTGTAGAGGCCTTCCTCAAGAAATGATTTCAGATAATGGTGGTAATTATGTTGCTGCTAATAAAGAAATACGAGACTTGGTAAAGCAGCTGGATAAGAACAAAGTCACAAGATAAACAGCAAAGCAGGGTTTGAAGTGGCATTTCAACCCTTCACTGGCTCCGCATTTTGGTGGCATTCATGATCAAAACAGGTAAACAAGCCATATATGCTGCATTTAAAAAATGCAGATATTACAGATGAACATGAGAGAAAATGCCAAGAGAGTTTGACCGGTTGACCTGGCTGTTAATTTTATGCAGGAAATTACAATAACAATGCTTGGTCGAATGACGCAGTGCCTTGAGGGTGGGATCACCAGTGGTATATGGGGAGGAGTACCTTCCCGAT
>LD342614.1:65498-77821 GCA_001465055.1 Ptychodera flava | reverse complement strand
CTGGCCAGGGGTCACCATGAATACGTAATGAAGCTTCACTACGCAGAAACTGCGTAGTCAAGCCCTTCTTAACCGGTCAAACTCTCTTGGCATTTTCCGGCATGAAGGATTTTTGACAACTGCTATTTGGGCAAGATTAATTAATTCCAAATAATTTCCGGCATTGATAAATTGGAGGAAAATTTGCTCCAGAGTCTGCTATTAATAGCACTGACTACAACCAAAGGAGGAGATGTAGGAGAATACAAGAAATAATGAGGCATTGTTGGCAACGATGATTACAGAAATTGTTACCAGATTTAAATGCAAGGACAAAATGGTTGAAGTACAAAAAAGACCAACAAGTGGATGATGTGGTTTGAGTAGAATCTCCTGATGTACAACGTGGATGCTGGTCCTTAGGAAGTACATCCTTGTACTGATGGCCATGTGCGCGTCGTCACTGTATAAGTTGGTCGTACAAAAACGGACTCGACCAATCACCAAAGTGTGCTCACTGAAACTTTAAACTTTGTACGTGGACTTTGAACATAGTGAAGTTGAATCTTGTTTTGAAAGTAATTAAATTTTCATTGTGGATTATGAACAATTACCAGACTGAATCAAAATGTTTATGCATATTGGTTCAGGAGAGAATGGAGAAAAGGACAGTTCATTCCTCCCTTGAAACTTTGCATTTGAATTGCTCACTCTAAATTTGACTTTATTAACCAAGAAGTGCTCTCCTCAAGGATGTTTCCTTAGTTGCGAAGGGGGAAGTCGCTGAGCATGCGCATATCAGGTTACGCTGAGAATATTGATCCGTGGTTTACCCTAGGTTTGAGTACGGTTTGTCTGAGGAGCTAGTACAGGACTTTGCAAGAAATTTCCGAGAAATGGACACTTTCTCGTTTTTTGCGAGAAGTATGTGAAGATTTAGTTTGTCGCATTCAGCAAGCAAGAACTAAGTTTTCTCGCCCTCCATCTGCGAGAAATTGTATTCTCGCAAGCAACCTGCGAGAAAGTGGTTAGTAGATTGATTGGGAGAATTGAATTCTCACAGATGCACAGCGAGAAAACACAGTAATCGCTGGCTGATTGCGAGAAAACAAACTTCTCGCAAAAGTGCGAGATAATATTCTCACATACTCACATACTTATCACAAACAAGTGAGAAAGTGTCCATTTCTCGCAAATTTATCGCACATTTCTGTTCTAGTGGGAGGAAATGACCGTGACCGACATATTCCGCTGTGCAAGATGTCACCAAAGGCTACAGACTGTGTTTCCATGCGTGTGTTTACATCCGAAATGTGCTTCATTCATACGGTTCAACTATTACCTACGCCTATAAACAATAGCACACGTATCGCGTTTCCAGACCTGTGTGTGGAGGGACTGTGATGTACGGTACATGATTTACAAATGTGTATACATCCCCTAGAAAAGTGGCAAAGTCCGTCAACAAGGACCAATGTATTTTTAAAATAATTTCGGCTTTAAAATATCCATAATTGCTAGGGACCATCATAGGTGTTGTAAACGATGCAATACCGCGACTGTACATAGGCCTACCAGTACACAATCAGTCGACACTCTCATTATACAACAACGGATAAGAAATATAAATTTTTACTATAACCGAAACGAGATTCGAACCCCCACACACTCACGGCAACATCGCGTAGCTGCTAGCTACTGCTAAGCCTCACACAAAACCAGTCGGCCACCGCTTCCAACCCAATAAGAAATTATGCCTTTCTCTCAAGTCTCTGAGAAAATTTGTGTAATTATGCCAGAACCGTACTAGAAATGTCTTACCATGCAAAGAGATTACAGAATTAAGTTATAAACTATATGGTATGGGTACGACATGCATTGCGTCGACTATAATGATGCAGAGTCCTCATTCTACACAGAAAGAGCAATTATTATTTATTGTTATTGTTTATTTCGGATAAAAATATTCCATAGAAGGTAAGAAAAAAAACACTACAAGTTAAAATAGTCTTTGACACCAAACATTCCGCTATAAACTATTTGAAAAAATTGACATGGACAGTAGAGAGGACACAATCACATAACTAGAGAGATGCAATCTGCTCAGAAAACTGTACGACTTGTTCTTACGTATTTCTTCAAAGGTTTAAATTATACATGTATTATCAACGGCAGCCTTGTCACAGGCAGAGCGATTGGAGGCTTCGTTAGCTTCAACTTTAGCACCTACTCTGTCCAGTTTTTCACTCATACCTCGAACCATTTTCAGTAAACTTATGTAGTCAACATGGCCAATGTCAATTGGGGGAAGACGATGCAGACTCTGGGCGACAAGTCTTGTCCGAATATCCACAGGTAAATCACCGACGCAACCAATCACATCACGAACTGTAAGCGAAGTTTTACGTCGAGATGGCCCATGGTCACCAGCCAATTCAAAACAATATTATTGGCTTCGTCAACCCCCGACTTAGTTTAAAAGTCTTTGATAACTTTCTCCATGGCTGCACGTGTCATACCTGAGCTCAGCTTTTTCACCACAAAGCAAGCCAGTACACAGACAAGGGGTCCAATCTCATTGTTAACTACAACACTGGCAACTCCACTGTCGTTATCACTATTAGGCTTGCTGATGTAAGCAAACCTTTTCTTGTTACATTTAGGGCAGAGTTGTAAGTCGCCCTAACATAGCGCAACTTCAGATGACACAACGCCACAGTCTTCACAGCGCAGGGGCATCACCAGCTAATTGTTACGTAACGTTCTCTTGACAATAGAACCTTTACCACAGGCGACCGAATAAGTATTACTGAGTTTTTCACACCGTTTTCTCTATCATTTTCTCTTCTTTCTTCATGCTCTGAATGATCGGATTAAATAAAATTAATGGTTTACATAACCTAACCTAGCCCCTGTGACTCTTTATTTATATTACACTCCATTACAAGGACGTGTATCTCTCATACACACATGCTGTAATTAATTAGTCAACACAACTAATTATGCTAATCCGTGGACTTATCAGGGATTTTATAGGAATGCTTACATCACTATCTTTCCGATGTTGACCAACCTCTGATAAGTCCACGAATTAGCATAATTAGTTGTGTTGACTAATTAATTACAGCATGTGTGTATGAGAGATATAGGCCCTTGTAATGGAGTGTAAAATAAATAAAGAGTCACAGAGGTTAGGTTAGGTTATGTAAACTATTTATTTTATTTATTCCGACCATTCAGAGCATGAAGAAAGAAGAGAAAATGATAGAAAAAACAGTGAGAAAAACTCAGTAATACTTATTGAGTCGCCTGTGCCTTTACGTGAGCAACAGTATGTCGGATCGGCTCATGTCCATGCAGTTCGTCAGGTCACAAATGACACAGCAGTTAGTCGCAAATATCTTTGCAAATACAGTCCAAAAACAGTTCAGCATGTACAAATACTAATCAGGCAGGATTCCTAAGGCTGTGGTAGACGTACTTACCTCAGACAGCAACAAAGAGGTGGGAATTTTCGGGAAAAATTTGCCCGTCAAACTTCAGCTACCACCATGTGCGATATGCTAATCCAGTGATTCTGAGCAATACAGATAATATATCGAAGAAGTTCTCGCATTCATACTTCATGAAGTACAAAAATAATCCACCATTCAGCTTATAGTGAAATTCCTCGCTTATTTGCTGTGTATCTATGATTAAGTAACATGTCGACAGTGCGTCGAAGAGGCAAGTGCTACATTGGCAGGAATACAGCAAACAAGTTTAACTCGCCATCTTGACGGTCAAATTGCATATGCTGGAAGCTGGCTAGCAATTTAGTAAACAAGCCACTCAACGTTCAACTTGCTTTCAGCTATATTCTCTGATATCTTCTCATATAGCAGTCAGCCTATCGGCTGTAAGTGACATCCACCTAGTTCCTGTTGTTATTAGGTCCCCAGTCAGTCACTCCACGAGAACAGAAGGCACCGTGAACAACATTCATTATGGATTTCCAATTGTTCCACTGTAGGCTTTGAGATCAAGCTGTAAGCGTAGCCACTCATTTACGTTTGATCTAAGTGCATTTTCATAACAGAATCGTCGAATGCTGTGAATGCATGAGACATAAGAGAGTAACCCAACGCGTGTCTGATTTGTCTTACTCATGAGGGGCCACATGATATAAAAAATACGATAGTTGACATACTTTATATTAACTTAACTGTATCAAAGTATTATCTTTTTAGAAGATACATTTATTGTACTATATTTATACAAAGCATGTGACTTATACATTAGAGGCAATATGACACAAAACATGCGATGGTTGACATAGATTATTTGTTACATGCCTCAGTGCGAGTGCAAATCAGTGCATTGATTTGCATAGGAAGATCAGGGGAGTTAGCAGGCCGTGTGAACAATGTACGGACTAGTTTCCGTAGTTACCTGCTCCATGAAGCTCTTCGAAATTTTCTACGTTAAGGTAGACGTTAAACGCCACATGTAAAATATCCATGCGCGAACTGCTATAATTTTGACTTTCATTTGAATCTGTTTGATGATGTCGATAATGGTAATTTGTTTAAGAATGCCCGATATGTAACTAAATGTAATATAGCCTTAACTGTGAAAAGGTATGTAATAAAACTATTATTGCCTGAATACATGGGTTTATGTGCCCTCGCAGCAGTACTTAATTCGCCACCCCCGGGCAAATTATCACCTGCTGTCAGGTACATAAACCCATGTATTCAGGCAATAAGAACGAGACAATGACGATGTCAATGTATGTCAAGATGACCAAGCTGATTCTGTAACCATACGGTGATAGTTGAAATTTGCCGTAGACGAAAATTAAAGACTTGTCTTCTTGGCATTTCTTCTTTTGAGCAAAAAAGCACTCGTTCTTGAAGAACTGAGAAATTCGTACATGTCTCGTTTATCGAAAATCGCACACTCCATTGGATTCAACGGTAATTTGTTGATGATGTCGCCGGCTACATAGTCATTCCATGTGAGCGAGAATGAACTGGAACCATTTTCCCACTCGACAATTTCGGAATTTAAAAATAATAAAATAACATTTTCATAGGAAATACTGTGTTTACAACATTATGCATAAAAAACGGCCGCATAATGACACATCAATGCATGATTTTTTTTTTTCAACGGATAACATACAAATAATGCGTATGATTGTAATTTGTATGCAAACCAAAAATTTGGAGTTAAAACCGTGTAAGAGGCATGTAATAAAAATATATTAGCCCAAACAAGGGACTTTGTACCCTCGAGGCAGGAGACCATTTGCCCTCTTGACGTCAGCCAAATGGTAAGCTACTCTCGGGCACATGGTCCAATGTTTTGGTTTCATTATACAGTATATTATGGCAATCTTCCTTTCTAAGACAATGATAAGACGTACCATTTTATAACAATCAACAGGACCTGTGGGCCTATATTAATTAATATTATTATATTAATTAAAATAGATCTGTAGGCCTATATTAATTTATATAATTGTTTAAGCTCCTTGGTCATTGTATGAAACATACTAATAATAAATCTTTAAGCCCATTAGCTTTATTATTATTATTATTATTATTATTATTATTATTATTATTATTACAAGTTTAGGGGCTATAAGTATTATATAGAAATCTAAAAAACAATTCATTGAAGCTATGGGACTTCTGAAAAAAAAATGTTGTTACTCCTGAATGGTTGCCATTGAAACATCTCACATTAAAATGACTGTGATTTTTTATTTGGTATGCTAACCAGAAAACCCCTTATTATCAATTTTTTACATCAATTAATAGTTCTTTAATAGGAATTAGGGAAGAAGTAGCATTTCCAATCCCAAAATAGTTACTATGGCAACTCGAAACATTAAAATAAGTCTGACATTTGTGTTCTCTGACCCGAACTTCCCCACTAGATAATTTTCATATCAATCAAAGTAACTTTTCAAGGGATATTAGAAAAACTGAAATTTTCAACACCTAAAATGGTTACAAGGGAAACATGGGGCAGTGAAATCGATATCATATTTGGTCTTTTCGACCCAAAATACCCTTATGGTGAAATTTGCACGGAAATTGAACCTATTATTATTCGTGTTATTATTTCTGTATAATACTTTATTAATTATTATTATTATTATTATTATTATTATTATTATTATTATTATTATTATAATATAATAATATTTATTTCTTATAGAGCGCATTACATTTTAAAAATCTCAATGCGCTTTACACAACACTAAAAAAAGAGGTAAATTATAAATAAAAATTACGAGAAAACACCAATAAAATGCAAAGAGGTAAAATTTTAAAAAGTGTCTAGGAATAAAATGATCTAAAAAGATAAGTTTTTAACTGACTTCTAAAATTGTTAAAAGAATTAGCAAGCCTTATCTCAAATGGTAAAGCATTCCACAAATGGGGAGCACATACAGAAAAGGCTCTATTGCCATAAAAAGCCGTGTTGCAAACAGGCTGATGCAAAATGATCGCACCACTAGACTGGGACCTAAGTGTACGACCAGTATGACGTACTGTAAGCATTTCTGCTAGATAGTCGGGGGCTTGGCCTGTTAGAATTTTGTAAGTGAGACAAAGAATTTTAAAATCAATTCGTTTCTGGACTGGAAGCCAATGTAAATTTTGTAGTACTGGTGTTATGTGGTCCCTTTTCTTCTTTCTGCTAACAAGCCGGGCGGCTGAATTTTGAATAGCCTGGAGTTTACGTATTTCAAAATTCGGAAGACCAAAAAGAAGACTGTTGCAGTAATCCAAACGTGATGTAATGAAGGCATGAACAAGTTTCTCCGTGGTACGTTGGTCGAGAAGATCACGAATCTTTCCTAACCTCCAAATCGCATGTGATGCTGATCTACAAATATTTGTAACATGGTCTGACATGGTGCAGGCAGAGTCCATTGTAACACCTAGATTGCGAACTGATTCAGATGGATATACATTGACATCACCAATCCGAAAATTACAACGAGGGACAGTTCCCTCAATCCCAAATTTCGCGTTTATTATTATTATTATTAAGTATTATATAGAAATCTAATAACAGTTCATTGAAGCTGTGGGAATTCTGAAAAAGAGGTGTTCGAATGCAGGCCCATCGTGGCGGTCATTGGCGCGCACAAATCAAGCCACAGCGACTGTGGAGAGTCTATGCCAGGGTATTTGCTGCAAATATACCTTCACGCATGCGCACTCGTTTGCCAGTGTAGTCTGCCAATATGAGCATGCGCAATCGAGTTTACTTGCGCGTGAACGTGTAGTCTGTACACTACGTCTCGTGCTATAATCTTGTCGTTGAGCTTTGCATGTTGACAGAAACTGGAATTACTGCTGAGAATACTTTTCAGGACATCACAAGTGAGTCCCTAAGGTAACAAGTAAGACGTTTAGGAAATCCTTTCAGAAAGTTCATGCCGCCTGTGGCCATTTTTGTAGAGCATAAGCTTATACGTAAATGGAGCGACGGTATACAGTATTTCTACTGTACATATTGCCAGATAATATGCGATGGAATTTTGCGTTTCACGACGTTCAACCATTCAGATGGAAATGCCAGCCTTCTCCAAACTTTGAAAAAAATCAGGGTGACAGACTTTGGAATGCTAACTCTTGTATAACAATGACGTTGAAGACATTTGTATTCGAGCTCGGCAACATTTTTTGATTTGAGAACTCTCATCATGGCGGATTGACTGAAACAGTGAGTATTCAACAACTGTTTCCTATGTCCATGTAGCACTTGTGCAAAAATAAGCGAGTCCACAGGCCTTTAGCAAATCAATAAATGCGTTTTTCACCATCTGAAAGGTTGAAAGATGCGTCCGTCACTTTGGGACGAGCTAGATAAATGCAGTCAAACCCAGCTGGGCATAGAAATTTGCCATAGTATGACTTTGTTCTGGAGACGACCGGCCGTGCGGTGGAACTTTGGAACAAAGTTTCCATATCTGAACTGAAATACTTGAATGACAGGCACAGGAAACGATGGCCAATAAAAACGCATTCTCGTTGAATTTTGATAATAACGTATCAATCTAAATGACACGGAAATTATGCCTCTTCCCAACAGAAGGGCCATGGTCTACTTTTTAGCCCTGCTGCAGTACGTCTCAGTGCTGAAAAGGCCATATTGTTGTCATGGCGACTTTTAAAATTTGCATACAACTGAGAGAATAAAACGGGTTGTTTATAGGTCACAAAACTTTTGAGTCCCATTGTCGTCCATTACACCTGTTTCCTTGGGCATTAAAGGTGTGCAAGTATACACATCGAAAGATTAGAAAATTCAGTGCATGTAAAATAGCCCTTTCTTGTCTGGTTAACGAAAAGAGATACCCCTGATCTAAAATATGCATGGGCTACCAGCCAGTGTCACCGGGCTGCTAATTTCAGAATATGGTTGCCCAAGTGGACTACCAGGGAAAAAAGTTAATTTCGAGCCCTGGGCAATATTAAACATGAAACATTTAACTTGTAATATTTCCCCTTGTCTTGGCCTCCTGGGTTTAAAAAAAAATTTAAAGGTATACAGGAACCATGTTCAAATTTAGCCATTGCTACCATGGAAAGGGGAGATCTAGCTAATCATCAGAATCATAGAGTTTATGGGGTCACGCCAGGTCACACAAAACATAATGGACCACTACATGGCCATAATTTTACTTTAGTTAAACAATCAGAAATATATAATTTGTCTTCATTATTCTTCCTGGAATGAGGCAAAGAAATCAAAATAAATTATTATAAAATGAACATTATTATACGTCGTTGATTATAAATCCATAAAATAAATAAGTACTAGTGAATTATGTTTTAAATAAAACAAAAAAAACTGTGCGCTACTGTTACTGCTTGTGATAAATATAATGGTACATTAGGTGATAAGGAGGATCGGGTTCGGATACTAGTAGCATTAATTTCAGGACATAAAATTAATTTGCAGGCATAAACTTATTTCGATAAATGCATAATAAGTTAGTAATATACTATATAACACTTATTTCGGATGACTGCATGAAATATAATTAAAAAGGCTTGAAAAATTATTTCTGGTCTATGTAAAATTAATTCTTAACACACTAAAATTAACGGAAAACATAATTTTGACCAAAATGGTCCAAATATACATTATCTTTATTATTTTTTCTAGAATGAAGGCAAAGAAATAACAATTACTATTATTATCATTATAGAACAAATGTTAAAAGTTGTTACTTAGAAATCCATAAAATAAAAATAAAAAAGTGAATTTAACATAGACCCTCTCGAAGGTCTATGGTTTTAAATAAAAAAACTGTGGTTACCGAAATGGTTACTATGGCAACATAGAACGAAAATGAACATGGAGTTCATGATGTTATAAATACACTTAGGAGAGCATTTGTATAGTAACTGGAATTACTTTTAATGGACTTAGGAAAAAAATTGAAATTCTAAACGCAAACAGGTTACTATGGAAACACGGGGCAGTAAAAATGGATATCATATTTTGTCTTTCTAACACCAAATAACTCTTTGGTATAATATTTCTATTGATTACTGGATTTTTACACTAGATATTTGGTCTTTCTAACCCAAAATATCCCTTTGATATAACATATTCTGTTGATTCCTGGATTTTAGATGGAATCTTTAAAAAACTGGTAATTTTTGCTCCTGAATGGTTGCCATGGAAACATCTCACATTAAAACGAGTGTGATTTTTTTTTGGTGTGCTGACCAGAAAAAGCCTTATTATCAATTTTTACATCAATCAATAGTTCTTTAATATGTATTAGGGAATAAGTAACATTTTCAATTCCAGAATAGTTAACATGGCAACTCAAAACATTAAAATAAGTCTGGTTTTTGTGTTGTCTGACCCGACCTCCCCCCGCTAGATAATTTTCATATCAATCAAAGTAACTTTTCATTGGATATTAGAAAAACTGAAATTTTCAACCCCTAAAATGGTTACCATGGAAACATGGGGCAGTGAAATCGATATCATATTTGGTCATTTCGACCCAAAATACCCTATGGTGAAATTTTCACGGAAATTGAACCTATTATTATTCGCGTTATTATTTCTATATAATACTTATATTAATTATTATTATTATTGTTGTTGTTGTTGTTGTTGTTGTTGTTGTTGTTGTTGTTGTTGTTATTGACGTCTGCATTGAAATGCTATGGAAATTTTAAAATGTAAAATAGAGAAACAAACAAAATATAGGTTACAATATCATTGAGACATAAATATGCAGGAGATTTAAGAAAATGAACCGTAACATGAAAAAAAACAATCCGTGAGACAAGAAAGAAATATGAACGATAGATGCTTAGAAGGCATGCTGTATTTCAGTAAAATAAAATAAAAACAAGTGTACATGCTGTTTGAATAAAATCAATCTAGAATTTCTTATTAATCATTATAGGTATGTCCTCGAAAATATACAGACGCGACTCTTTCAGAAAATGTCCCTACATAATTCTACTTCTCCATATGGAACTCGCACAGAGAAATTAAACCGAATACATTAAGATTTTCGTATAGATACACGGATTTTACCAGATATTGGTTGGAGGAACAATCACGCACGATACTTTTCAGTGTGTGTCGTACTAATGCAATGCTCCTCTTTGTGTCTTAGGGGAAAGGGTTTTACGTGCGAGCTTAGTCCCTCACTTAATATAGTATGAACAAATAGCGTAGGTGCAGAATGAAGCTCGCTTAACTGAATATAACACCGTAAAACCTAGATCTGCATTTTCTGCCACTGGCATTCTTTTGTTACTCGCAGTTTATTAAAAGAAGAACCAGAAGCAAACATTTAATCACTCATCCTAAAATAAATGTGTGAGCTTGACCGTAGAGGGTGCTGTCTATTAAACGTTACGGAAATCCTCTTTAACGCCGTTATAACTGTGTTTACACGAAAATACAAAAAAATGCACAAAGGGGCGCAATCATGTCGTCCCACTTTCAGTCAGTGGCAGGCGTGTATTTCTAATATCCTATTCCTAGTGCATACGTTGCTTTATACTTGTGAAACTTACCTTTTTGTCGAGACTATATGCAATAGCTGCAGCTGTTGGCTCATTGATAACACGGAGCACATTCAAACCAGCGATTGTACCAGCATCTTTGGTGGCTTGACGTTGAGAATCATTGAAATAGGCTGGGACAGTTACTACAGCTTTATCGACTTTCTGTGGAAAGTAAATTAACAAAAAGTATAACTCTAATTATGAGCACACAAGCTTTATCAAAGCAATGGATACATCGCTCAACTGGGCACAAGAGAGCCTCGTGGACAATCTATCTCATAGCAGAGCTGTTAATCAAGTGTTGAAAATTCAGTAACTTTTCGATAGGATTCCAATTCACAACGTATCGCACCCAGTCACCCAGCGAAGACATCACAGTCAAACTGCTCGGGCAAATCCCCATCCTAAGAAAGAATTGTTTAACAGCTGAGCTAAGTTGTTACACTTATTCTGACTGCGACCCCTCCAAACGTTATAGGGTTTATTAAGCTCTCGGACGTACATAGTCGCTACCACACATAGCGCATAAGCTTTGTCAAAGCAATTGACCTTTTTAATCTAACAATTCTCTGGTGGTTAATAAGCTCAACCCCCGTAAATTATACATTTTCTAAAACCCTAGATATAGGGGAACATCTTGGGCACCCACAGTGTCACCATTGTTTATATAACTATTATGTGATAGGTAATTTGCATAACCTTTCAAAAATCGGTTTTGCCTACTAGTCCGTGGGCTGGAGGGGCCCACCGTGCACCCCCCCCCCCATAAACCAATTACATGGGTATTTTTTTGTTCTTTGGGATCTGCTGAACTAGAAAAAAGATGTTAACATTGGATATTTTGGGATGCACTACCTGTCTGCACTGGTTTTTGATTTGTATGTACCGCACAAAATGGCGAAAAATGGGTAGGGGTAAGGGGTACTATATCCTCCCATAAATTGAGTAAACTAGCATGAAATAGCACAAACCTTACATTTTTGGAAAGCTCAGATACTGCTCTTTCTGAGGACTACCAACTTTAGCAAAATTATTTTGTGTACATAGAATAGGACGACTTTAAAATGAATTTTTTTGACAATTTTGAAATTTTTTACCCAAAATACCATGTAACAATTGTGATCTACTTTTTATTAAGCAAAATTTTCACAACTTTTTGTGTTTAAATTATTAATTTTGACATATTAAACAAGAAAAAAAGTGTTAACATCAGATATTTAACTATACACTACTTCTCTGGCGTCAATTTTGAATTGCGTGTATCTGTATGGGGTGTGCAAAAGC
>LD342614.1:35406-64027 GCA_001465055.1 Ptychodera flava | reverse complement strand
TATTGGAAAGACAATTTTTGCCAGAAAGCGACCGACATATTGTAATATGCAATATCTTCAATAGTTTTCATGAAATAGGACCAACACTTACCCCATATCCCAAATTCACAAACTGCAAAGTTTTAGAACAGATGTAGTTTGCAAATCAAACTAAGGGCTGGGGTGATGAGGTGTTTGCTATTTCATTACAACTTAAGATGATATTACAATATTACAATGCATATTACAATATGTCGGTCGCTTTCTGGCAAAAAAATTATATCAAAGGAAAAAAAAACTTTTTAATGATACCCCAATAGCCAACTTATGTTAAAAAATAAGCTCAGCAGATGACTTACAATAAGACAGGTTAAACAAAAATGTATGCGAGTTGGCAATACCATGATTTTGTGGTACCCTTCAAAATATTACTGTTACAGCTACAGCATCACAATATTTTTTCTGTTAAAAGTTCGTTTCAAGTTTCTAACATGAACCTGTAGCAAATAAACAAAATTAATACAAATTATTGCCCTTTGTATTATGTCCCGGTAAATAGTTGGCAGAACTTGAGATGAGTTTTGACTGTAATTTGATTGTTAGTAATGCTTGCTGTATAAGTAAGACAAGGAGGCATACACAATTTTCCAAATACGTCTTATCAAAATTATTTTATAGAAAATATTTAAAAAGTAAATTATAAAAATAGACAGTCATCAACAATATATTTACTTTAAGGAGAAAATGGCAATATGGCTATGTGTGTGCGTTTTAAAGTCTTCTTTTTAAGGCTGTGCATTAGTTTATTAGTCCTCGCGGACGAAGTCCGGCGGGGACTTATAGATTGGGTTCCGTCCGTGTGTCCGTCCGTCCGTGTGTCCATCCGTCCGTCCGTCATCAACGGTTTCTCAGACACTGCTAAACCAATTTTGTTCAAACTTGGCACAAAGGCATAGCACTATGACCTACAGATGCACGTCGATTTATTTTGTGATACGATCAATATGGGCGCGAGGCGGCCATTTTGTTGCGATTTTTCATGTCTTTGGACCATAACTCAGACATCCTTGAGCACATTCTGCTTAAACTTGGCACAAAGGCATAACACTATGGCTTTCATATCCATGTCAAATTATTTCGCGATATGTTTCAATATGGGTGCGTGGCGGCCATTTTGTTGCGATTTTTCATGTCTTTGGACCATAACTCAGACATCTTTGAGCACATTCTGCTCAAACTTGGCGCAAAGGCATAACACTATGGCCTACATATGCATCCTAAATTATTTTGCGATACGATTCTATATGGCCGCCAGGCGGCCATTTTGTTTGCAATTTTTCGTGTCTTTGAACCATAACTCAAACATCCTTGAACCGATTCTGTTCAAACTTGGCACACAGGCATAACACTATGGCCTACATATGCATGTCGAATTATATTGCGATACAATCCAATATGGGCGTGAGGCGGCCATTTTGTTGCAATTTTTCATGTCTTTGAACCATAACTCAGACATCCTTGAACCGATTCTGTTCAAACTTGGCACAAAAGCAAAACATTATGCCCTTCAAATGAACACCAATTTATTTCGTGATATGATCCAATATAGCCGAGAGGCGACAATTTTTTTGCGAATTTTCATGTCTTTGAACCATAACTCAAACATCCTTGAACCGATTTGGTTCAAACTTGGCACAAAGGCAAAGCACTATGGCATACATATGCATGTATCAATTAAGCTGGCGATAGGATCCAATATGGCTGCAGAACTGCCATTTTGTTGGAATTTTGCATGACTTTGAAGCGTAATTTAAAGGTCATTACACCCATTTTGTCCAAACTTGGCATACATTTACATGTCAATTTACTTCGTGACGTGTTCCAATATGGCTGCCAGATTGTCATTTTTTTCAATATCGCTGCCAGATGGTCATTTTTGGATTTTTTCATGTCTTTGAGGCTTAATCATATGCAAATATTCCTTAACCAATGTTGTTGAGACTTGGTACAAAGATAAAGTACGGTACTATGGCATACATATGCATGTCTACTAATTTTGTGCTGTGATCCATATGGTCAATAGACAGCCATTTGATTTCAATTTTGGTGCTTTTTTTATGTCTTTGCAACATAAACATAGGTCACTGTCTCTCGATGGACTGATTTTGTTCAAACGTGATACGAAGATAAAATACTATGGCTGCATTCTTGTGCACATTAATTTGTTTCATTATATGATCCGAAATGGCTGATTACAACAACATACCCGATTCCATACCATTTCGAAAATTCCACCAAACCATGTGTATAGTATGTGCCATCATGACACTGGAGGCAGTAAGGGCATCGTTATGTGTGATGTAATCAAAAGTTCCTTGAGTGGTCATTACCGGCAGAGATGAGTCATTTATTCAACATTCCTCGATTACTTTATTATGCAAGTCACAGGCCTGATGCACCCGTTACATCAATGTCATTCCACAACTACCTAGACCACAGCTACCTACATGTAGACACAAAAGATTATAACAAAATGGACAAGCGGGGACTGTGTCATCAACAATGACTTGTTGCATAACAATAAAATGCCCATTCACGATATACCAATGTAGCAAAACTTGCAATTTTTGTGAGCAGAGACAATAATGGATTGTAAATACCCAATTTTGACATTTATTTTCTTCTTCAGCACATTGCAATTAGTAAATAACATCCATAAATCTGTTTGATTTGCTTCATTGGGAGGAAACAATAGTTATCGTATTTTCTTCCGGTTAAAATTGCTGAATTACCAGAAAAAATCGATTTAAAGTTATCCAATTCTATGACGTCATATTTTTTTACTAAAACCTTATGCATTTTAGAAAGACCAGTATCTAAGCTTTCTAAAACTATAAGGTATATGGCATTTCAAGCCAGTTTACTTCATCAAGGAAAGAATGTTGTACCCCTACCCCTAGCTTTTGCACACCCCATACAGATACACGCAATTCAAAATTGACGCCAGAGAAGTAGTGTATAGTTAAATATCTGATGTTAACACTTTTTTTCTTGTTTAATATGTCGAAATTAATAATTTAAACACAAAAAGTTGTGAAAATTTTGCTTAATAAAAAGTAGATCACAATTGTTACATGGTATTTTGGGTAAAAAATTTCAAAATTGTCAAAAAAATTCATTTTAAAGTCGTCCTATTCTATGTACACAAATTAATTTTGCTAAAGTTGGTATTCCTCAGAAAGAGCAGTATCTGAGCTTTCCAAAAATGTAAGGTTTGTGCTATTTCATGCTAGTTTACTCAATTTATGGGAGTAATAATATACCCCTTACCCCTACCCGTTTTTCGCCATTTTTTGCGGTACATACAAATCAAAAACCAGTGCAGACAGGTAGTGCATCCCAAAATATCCAATGTTAACATCTTTTTTCTAGTTCAGCAGATCCCAAAGAACAATAAAATACCCATGTAGTAGATTTATGGCGGGGGTGCACGGTGGGCCCCTCCAGCCCACGGACTATACGTTTTGTCTCAATACTTCAAATATCTAACTCAAACTTGCTGGAATGCAAGCTGTCACAACGCTCTTCAAAATTGTGTCTCAGATTTTTTATATCTTGCCTAGTATTTTGGAGCACAATTTAAAAGAAATCAAGTAGGGTTAAATTCACCGCTCTGGAAGTTTTTCTGGCATAAAAGTTGTTTAAAACGGTTTTAAAAAATTCTGAGACACGCTTTGGAACATTCTTAGGACAGCTTGCACTCACACAAATTTCAGCAACATATCTCATTGAAACAAAACATAGTATAGGGAAAACCGAGTTTTGAAAGGTAATGCAAATTACCTGTCATGTGATAGTTATGTAAACAATGGTGACACTATGGTAACCAAAATATTTCCCTATATCTAGGCTTTCAAAAACTATATCAATTAGGGGGTTCTGATCTTATTTAACGCTAGAGAATTGTTAGCTTAGTAAGGTCAATTTCTTGTCTTGGAACTTTAACTGAGCGAGAGACAGCCTCGGAGCAATGCTGTCCACTCTTAAGCTAGCAACGCAGGGTAGAAAATTAAGTAAATTTTCGATGTCTCACGACGTATTGCATCCAGTCACCTAACGAAGACATAAACAGTCAAATTGCACGGTCAATTGCTTAACAAAATACAATTACTCTACTTTTTGGGGAATCAGAATGGTTTCCAACAGGTTATATTTTTATATTCGTACCAAGAATGTGGGACAAGAATTTTGGTTAAGGTCATTCGAAATGTACGTTTTGGTGGTGACGTTTCCAGAACCATTATGATAGCCATTAAAAATATAACATACATACTTGTATACCTAAGAGGAAAAGATTTCTTGATCTCATGCAAGCTTACACATTTCCATGGATGAAGATTCTACCAAAGTTCTCACAAAATTTCATATGTCCCGATTTAGAGAAAAAATTTCATAACCGTGTTTTAAAAAAGAATTCTCACTAATCAGACTTGTCATTGGCATCAAAACAGTGCCAGTGATCATACAATCAAGGGTTTGCTTATATGCCATGACTTTATCTAGACAAACCACCGTGTGTTGCATTTCGTATAAAATTTCTGTACCTTATTACACTGTTTGTTCAAATTATACAGTGAGAAATAGAGTACGTAGTACAGATTACACCTCTGAATCATAGTAAGTATTAACATACCTTTCCAAGATATGCTTCGGCACTTTCCTTCATCTTGAGGAGAACCATGGCACTGATTTCTTCCGGGCAGAAGGTTCTTTCTTTTCCTCTGCACTCTACTTTAATCTTTGGTTTACCTTCGTTATTAATAACTTTAAATGGCCACAGTTTCATGTCTTCTTGGACTACTGAATCGTCAAATCGACGACCAATTAAACGCTTAGTATCTGAAAAAAAATATTGTTTACGATGGATAACAAATTGAGGAAATATTTTGTCGACTGACGGTCACCCAGGTCTTACTTAATAAAACATATTATTAAAATGATGGCAAGAAAACCTACCTACCAATGTGAATTTTCATTTTATGCCAGGTTGTAAATCACATTTTGACCTTCAACTAGATTTAAATTTACAGTTAAACAGCCAAAAAGACAGATACGTTAGGAGGGAAATGTTACTTTGCAAATGCTATGCTGCCGAGTAAGGTCGATACAGAATGTGATCTCGCAACGTATTGCATCCAGTCACCTTACTTACGAAGACATAAACAGTCAAAACCACTCGGTCAAAGAGCTTAACAAAATACAAATGACTCTACTTTTAGGGGTATCAGAACGGTTTCCAACAGGGTATATACATTTACATATATTTTTCTATTCCTACCCAGCAGGGGGGGCAAGAATTTCGGTTAAGGTTACGACTTGGACAAGGTCAATTCAAATGTTAAAATCCTGAAGTAATGATTCATTATACTGTTATTTCTCGCAAACAAAGTAAAGTATCAATATGCAATGTATATAAACGACGATTTCTTATGAGGAAGACAGTCATAAAATATCCAGAGGGACTAATATTGATGTAAGAAGAGATTATTTTAATAACCTACCGAACACAGTATTTGCTGGGTTCATAGCAACCAGTTTCTCGGCAGCGTCTCCGATAAGTCGCTCATCTGTAAAAGCCACATAGCTGGGAGTTTTACGGTTTCCCTGGTCATTGGGTATGATTTCAACTTTGCCATGCTGGAAGACACCAACGCAGGAGTAGCATGTACCCAAATCAATACCAACAGCCGCCATAGTTTCTTTAAAAATCACTTGAAGACCTGATAAACAAAATGTTATACTTAGTTGGGGTGTTCGTGATAAGTGGAACGGCGTTTCTGACCAATCACTGGCCATGTTCGGTTCATGCGTCAAATTTAAAATTCATTGTTATCAGTTCGTACATATTGACATACACACCCACTAACTCATTAAGCTGCAGCTGGCAAAAGCTCTCGCAGAAATTTGTATATCGGAAGAAGCTGTCATAGTGTCCTGGTCTTATGTTAACAAAAGTTTTGTAACAATTTCTTTTCTACTTCGGTTTATCACATATTTGTCCCTTGACAATCTTACGCGAAGTTTTGTCACTGTATTGCGTCTATTATCTGATGCGTTTAATTCACAGACGTGATGTGGACTGGGTAGTTTAAGTGGAGAGTTACGGTACGTTCCGACGTTCCCGTCCAAAGGCTATCCCTAAGGTGTAAGAGAGACTTGTCCGGCCTGCAAATAAAACCACACATCCCAGTCTAAAATAAACACAAATCCTACATTCAGTTACCTCGTTTGATGTGGAAGGCCCTCTACTATCCAAAAACACACTTAAAACACAGAAAGTGGTGAATCTTCATCTTATGCCGTTGGTGGCATTTCTTAGAGACCAATCAGTGATGTGGACGGCGTTCCATAATGACTATGAGTTGAGTTATTACAACGTTGGACACCAGAAACACCAATCAAAACGCGGCAGATTTCTTTGTGTGGGGACAGTGTGATTTCATTTTATCGGGACATAAATGTGTTTTTTTCTGGTAATATTGGACTAAAATGGTGAACAGTTATTTACAAAATATTGGAATTTATGTCTTCATTGTACGCTTCGGTATTGTTCGAGACGCGACAAAAACTCCTCTGCGGACATAAATTCAAGTATTTTGTAAAGTACTTTATATTACAATATTTGTTTGTTAACACTTGCGACAATATTATATGTGAGTCTGTGCTTTTCTTATTGTATGCATATTTGCCACCTCTCATTACTTTTTCGTTTGACTGTGCTTGTTCCCAAAATTTGGGTCGAGTCCATAACCCAACATTATGACACTCACTACTCGCGGCCCTTTCGCAAGGCTCAAACTCCAACCATTTTATATAAAGAGCAGTGCATTCGTATTGATATCGCCTTTCGGATAACTGTAGAATTATCTTTGATACACACAGGGTAAAAGGTAATTAGCTGAATGATACGAGCAATGTCCGCGTCATCTAAACGTTTAATGTGAAATATGCTAAACAATGATCTAAGAAATACATAGTGTTCTTAGAAAGTCTATTCCACAAGGAAGCAGCGGCATTCATCTGTGCAGTCGTAGCTCTCGTTGTTTTTGCCAGGACGAATATGGGTTGCAACGGAAAAACTCCGAGTCGTGCAAAGGAAAAAGAGTTGTTTTCCGTCGCAACGTACGAGAGCTATGACTGCTGTTCAAGCGACATATGAGAAAGAACGATTGTCATAGAATTTGAGTCTTGTTCGTTGAGTTTCAAGAGAAACTTAGTCACTTGAACGGAGAGATCTAAATTCTGGTTTATGAAATCGGAAACTTTAGTGTATACACTGTCCCCAATAACAAGACGGGATTTTAATAGTGTACTACTGTTAGTAAAATTTCTCGGGTTTATTGGAGGAGAATCAAGACAGTTAAGATATGGTTCGCCTTAGATATGAGTACACAGCTCATCTACTTGCATTTTTGGTAGTTCTGTGTCATTTTGGGCTTTTTTTAATCTAGTAGAATTTTCTGTGCAAGTAGCAAAACACCGTAACAACAAAAATAAGCCCGAAAAATACACAAACCTAAGAGAAAATGCTTTTAGTGGGGATTTGGACTAGGTTCCCCTCACCTGTATGGGCAGTGTGGGCCTGATGGGCACTGCAAAGGTCTTAAACCATGTCAATCGCAGCGTACTTGAATTTGGCCGGCAATGTTAGCTATGAGTTGCCTACAGCCTCCGTGTGTTCCCGCAGTTACACGGGCTAGCCGGCATCTGATCATTTTTCTGTGATTTAATATACAGTGAATATGTCAGCATATCAAAATAAGACTACAATATATCAAGATTGGACCACATATATATTTTACATGGATATACTAGGTCTACATTAGATAAAAAAATAAACATGTTCACCGCCAGCTGCGTACAAAACTGGGATCGAGGTACGGGCCGGGGTACGGGCGGAGCGAATCTTTGACCCTGGGAAAGCTAGCGCTTACAAACAGGCGAAGTCGGTCAATTTTTGTTTTAGTGTTATGTCCCGTTGACCGACATGTTCTGCAGGGAGAAAACATCAGTTTTGTATTCATTCAAGTAACTTGAACTGGACCGTTGATATATGTCGTACTGTCGTACCGATCGACACGATCGAAAGCGTAACACTCGTCGCCGACGTGTAATGCATATCATACAATGTCAGCTTAGAGCGTACGGACATATGAGTGCGTTCATGTAGCTTATGGCCGTGGTTTGAGGGACTGTGGGGCTTAAATACTTGAAATTATCGAGTGTTGCAAGGCATTTCCTCTCATTTTCGACCAAAAATGGCGATTTTGGTATTTTACAACACAACATGCACTTTTAATAGTTTGCTAGTATCCATTTAAACTCAATGGACAATGGACATATCGTCAGGTGTCGCCGTTCTCAAACTACCGAAATTTCAGTAGTTATGGTCTGACCGGGTGGGAATGCAGAGAAATACTTTGACGAGCCAAGTGTAGAATATTGGATAACGTGGGGATAATTTGTTTGCGGTCCTGCCAGCCTGATCCGACACATTTTGAAGTTTTATCGCCCTTGTGAAGATCTTGATTTGACAAATTTTATTTTTAGTAAGACTTAGACAACACATTTAATGTACTGTGAAAAATATCATAAAACAAATATCAGAAATAGACTCAACATAGTCGAAAACATGGGTGTAAACACAACGTGTAATTAAATGCAGATGATAATCTTCCAAAAATTCGATGACTACATATTTCCGGAAGTCGATTTGGCGGCCAACTTGAAACATGGCCACCATATTGGATGTTTGCGTGACCAGCGTGCCATGCCAGTTTTAATACTCGTATCACAATAAAATTTGAAATATTCTCCCACTTATCCGCTCTACCATTACTTTTCTTGAAGGCAGCTTATTTTGGCACAAATACTTCGACTTTCCGCTCTCTCTGCTCTCTCTCTGTCTCTCTCTGTCTCTCTCTCTCTGCTCTATTTTTGTTGTTCGAGCTTCTTTTGTCTTAATTTCTTCGTTTCTGAAATTCATTTCTTTTTGTCCATTAGTTCTCTGATGTTTATGATGTTTCATTTTGCTTGAATTTGCGTTCTTTACTTCTTCCTTCGCTTTCAGCAACTTTCAAATGACATGTTTGATTATCACATGTTTACTTTCTTTGGCTAAAAATTGTTGCAACTCTTGTCCTCCATAACCTAATTTCAAGCCAAATTGAATATGGATTATTCTGTCAAGTCAATGGTATTGAACCAATGCAAATCTTTGTGCTAGCATTAACCATAGACCTTAGGGTCTATGCATTAACACTCCGATAATTTCATTCAAATAGCTGTCTGTTATATTTTATATTTATTTTTGTCTTTACATGTGCATATTGAAAAACAAATTTTACACATTTAAGAATGTCACCCTGACGTGTCTACGAAAACTCAAGTACTGAAGGGGTGACTTACTGTCTTGAACAGTAAATACTGGTTGTGAGAATACAGTTCAATAAATTTCGTTTGTGAATTTACCGGTGGTCACTCATGTTGCTAATGGCTAGTGTAAATTGAAGAGAAAAGCTTCTCGCTGTTACGAGACGACTCGTCCGTTTGTGTGGTATCCTTGGTTTGGGCGAGTCGCTTCCATCACTTTGATTAATGTAAAAGTAAAGCAGTGTAGCCTAAATGCACAGCTACAGCTTCATTTTTGACCTGAATTTTACTGGTCAATACGAACACGAAGGCACAAAACCAGTGAAATTCCAATAACTAGAAATATCAACCATACCAAAATATTATACTAATAGCCATGCAGCGCTATATAAAATTTTCCGAATATGAAGTTTCACATATTCAAACTGTTAATCGTAACTTACAGATGGTAAAATGTAGCTCAGGTATGGCTACCAGGATTCAAAATTAATGTGGATGGTTTGTGCTATAGATCAGCATCATCATACAAATACAGGTGTTGCTATTGTTTTAATACACGGCTAGTATAAAAAAAACACCGACAACGACAAGACGTACAGAGCGTCACTATGGGAAAAAATTGCAAGACTGGAGCGAGAAAGTGACGCTTTCTCGCAATTGGCGAGAATCTCTTGTTATTCTCGCCGCTGTCGGTGAGAATTTTTTAATTCTCACCGGTGAGCTGCGAGAAATGCACTCTTTCAATGGTGAGAATAAAGTATGATTCCAGAAGATACCAGAAGGAAACCACGGCACATAATAGCTAAACTCCCTCTTCGAGTACAAAGAAGTGTTA
Source organism: Ptychodera flava (assembly GCA_001465055.1). Classification (NCBI taxonomy): domain Eukaryota; kingdom Metazoa; phylum Hemichordata; class Enteropneusta; family Ptychoderidae; genus Ptychodera; species Ptychodera flava. Next base: position 53,781 of record LD342614.1, on the reverse strand, counting down.
TATTGAGCAACTGGCGTAAAGCTCTCAAAGATACGGAGATTTTTGTTAAAACGGACCTTTGCCACGCGGATTACAAAGTCAAGCAGAGTCTTCGGAAGGTAGGATAAAAAGCATACTACGAGAAGAAGACAGGCAGATCATAAATGGTCAGCTCTTTATTAACAACATGTTGTACAATGCTCCATCGCAAAAATAGCAATATAGCCAGCAATAGAGTTAAGTGTTTGACGGAATGTGCTGTGTTTATAGGTCTGAACTGGTACTTTGGAGACCTTATCTCCTCCTCCATAATCATTAATATTTGCATCTACAGTCATGTGATAATTTTGTTTTCGAGTTCGACCGTAAGTTAAACGTGGTTCTGTTAGGTAGTCGTATTATGTGTTTCTTAGCGAAACCAGCTTTTGGCAACTGACAACTGCCACTGTTTTTACATAGTTTTTTTTTTGGGGGGGAGGGGTTGGTTGGTTGGTTGGTTAGTATTAGGCCATGACGTTAATAAATGCATCTCTGTGTAACATGTGCCTTTGAGCCATGTTTATGCCTCAGCTTTTGCCTTTTGTTTTTGTTTTTGTCGTTGCTGTTGCTTTTTATGTTTTTCTTTTTTCCTGATTTGGCTGTAGAAGTCAGGGTTTCCTTTTTTCTTTTTCGTTTGTCTTTTTGTAAAATTCGGGAGCCATACAAGTTTGAACGAGAGATTTATGCATTATAGTGTCACATTTCTAATTAGATTTGATGACTGAGAATTTCAATGTTATTTCCTTAAATGTTCGTGGTATAGCTAATTATAAGAAGAGAAAAGGGGTTTTTCAGTGGTTAAGTAAGAAAAATCCCAATATTATTTTTTTGCAAAAGACCCACAGTGTCAAAAAAGACGAGTTGATATGGCCTAGTTTACTTCCTGGTCACTTCATTTTCTCGCACGGTTCCTCACTATTCTTAGAAATATCAACTTCTTTATTAAGAAGATTAATACTGACGATGAGGGCAGAACTATTATTATTTCAGTTGACATTTTGATAAGCAATTTCTGTTGATCAATTGCTATGGCCCGAATAATGAAAAAGAGCATGCTTCCTACCTTTTGCACAATAGTGAAATGATTCGTGATATGCATATAGAACAGCATAGAGAGGTAATATTGGGAGGGGACCACAATATGGCAATAGATGGAAATTGAGATAGACAAGGGGGACAATCCCATAATATAGAAAAAGTCAGCTTTTTCCCTGACCGATATCTCTTCCAAGCATGATCGCACCGATATTTGGAGAGTTCGAAATACATCTATAAAGCGTTTTACTCGGCGGAGACTGCGTCCCGAGTTAATACAGAGTCGCTTGGATTACTTCTTTGTAAGTTGTTCTCTTCAACTGGCTGTTAGACACAGGTATCAATTCTTGTAGTTATAGTGATCATTCTGCAATTACACTTTCCATAGGATATAGTCGTACAAACGTTGAACGTTCTTACTGGAAGTATAATAATAGTTTCTTCAGGACGAGGAGTATATAAATCTCATTTACTGTAATTTTGAAAGCTGGGATATAGAGTATCATTCACAAGATCAAATTCAATTAAAGCTGCAAGCAGCGTTGGCGGGGCCCAAGAGATTGCCATGGTTGAAAGTACTTGCACTGATGATACTATGTGCAAATTTTGAGCTTCCATGTGTCTCATGTGTAGAGAAATCTTTAGACTAGTTGTTAACACATGTGAAAATACATTTAAAAGCTCACGCATCTCAATTCTCATTTAAAATGATTTTAAAAAGTTTGCTTGGCAGAGAGAGGCGAACAAGCATTTTAAGTACAATTGATGTATACCATCATAGCTCATTCTGGAAATTTACCATGTGTCCTATGTGTTGATTAATCCTTAAACTAGTTGTTATACATGAACATTTCGTGTCAAAGATTCCCATTTACATGATTTTAAAAAGTGTGTGTCGTAGACAAACGGGAAATAGCATTACAATAACCACTGATTGTGTGGTCACTTGTCAGCCATACAGACTGATGTGATGACAAGAAAAATAAAAAGTTTGTCTCTCATCCTCGCGCGCGTCAATTCAGATCCGCCGCCGCGTCAACAATGTGGAAATAATTAAAAAAAAATAAACACAAAAAACTCGGCGATAGTACATGTATAAAACAGAAGCGTAAAAAAATAATTGACACTTATTTTCCATTCAGAACTGTACACATATGTACCTCTTATATTGCGCTGTCAAACTGTGCAAATGCTGTGCTTAAGTCAAACTGAAGAACTGTTGTTATGCACAAATAATAAAGCAACACTGCTGTGCATTCATCTCTGCGTGCATTCTTATGATGTTGTCATGTTTAACTCCGATTGTTGATTGAAGAATAAAAAAAAATTGACAGTAAAAAATTCTTGCCTCAGCACATCATTTTTCTGATATGTCTAGGCGAATCAGCATTTTAAGTCAAATTGATGTATACCATTGTGGCGGAGTCCAGTTACTTTTGTATCCGCTAAGTGCCAACCACTCCAAGAAATAACCACCCTCAGTTGCTTTAGTTTAGAGTAGATTTATTCAAGAAGCGGTGAAAACTGGGTAAATAAAGAGATTAAAAATACAAGGTCATTCATTGTCTATACCGGAGAGTCGAGGTAAATCAAGTCCAAAGTAAACGGAAGAAAAGAACTAAATTCTACTAAATTATATAAGCACTGCATTCAAAATGGTCCTCTAAATAATTGGAAAGTTATAAAAGGAAATCAACTTACATCGTTGCGCCTACAGTCCTACTTTTGGCTGGAGTGTTAGTGAGATCTACGTGGCATGTCTACTTGCTTTAAGACAGTGGAGGAAAAAACGTGTCTGCCTGGGTGTAATTTAATCTTTAACCTTTTAATTGTTTTACCAAGAAGTTTCTTGACCTTTGTGTCAGAGGGCCTTAAGAAAGATAGAGGGCGATCTTCTGAAAATCTAGAAAGGGTCATGAAGGGTCAATTCAACACAACCATCATAGCTCATTCTGTAAATTTACCATGTGGCCTATGTGTTGATTAATCCTTAAACTAGTTGTTATACATGAACATTTCGTGTCAAAGATCGTTTTCCCAATTTCCCATTTACATGACTTTGAAAAGTGTGTGTCATAAACAAATGGGAAATAGCATTACAATAAATTTGCACTGATTGTGTGGTCACTTGTAAGCCATACAGACTGATGTGATGACAAGAAAAATAAAGTTTTTTTTCTCATCCTCGCCGCGTGTCAATTCAGATCTGCTGCGTCCACTTATGTTTTGCTCATGAGGAAATAAATGAAAAAAATGCAAAAAATACATCACGATAGTGCACGTATAGAACAGAACCGTAAAGAAAATAATTGACACTAACATCCCATTCAGAACTGTACACGTATTTCACTCTTATATTACTCTGTGAAAACTGTGCAAATGTTGCACTTATAATCAAACCGCTGTACAAAAATAATAAAGCGACACTGCTGTACATTTATCTCTGAGTGTATTCGTATGTTGTTGTCATTTTCCCCGCGTTGTTGATTGAAGAGTAAAAAAAGAAACCCGCGTCACCACATAATGTTTTAAATATGTCTGGGATAAGAAAGAAACGTTTTATTTTTCTTGGCATACTAGTTGTTTTGATGACCTGTACACTATGAATTTAAAATGTTGGGTAGAACTAAAAGGTGTTTTTCAAAACCTGAAAATTCCAAATATTAAACTGCAAAAGTTACTGGCAATAACAAAGTATGGAGTTGTCACTCAGAAAATATATTTTTACTATAACCCAAACGGGATTCGAAACCCCAACACACTCACGGCAACATCGCCTAGCTGCTAAACATCGAGGTAAAAGTTGAAACTACTGTCTCTTTTATAAGATTACAATTTGTGCAGTAAGAAGAGTGGGTAGCTGAACAAATCATAACAGCCTTAAGTACGAATCCTCCTTTTTAGGTGTCAAATAATACTAGTCCTGAGCACTGTTTTTGTTGAGTGAAATGCTCCCTTAGCTGTAACTTTAAAGGCTAGTTATACTTGTCAAAAGTTAGGTGTGTGTGATGCAGCCATATTTAATAGTTACAAACCTGTAATCGCTATCTATGCTGTACTGTACATATCGCGCTATCGACAACGGCACGAAACCTGCTTCAGCATACCAGTTTTTCAAACGAATCAGAGATCCATTCTCATAGCAGTTCAAAAGTAAATACTCTCAGACTTGAGAAATGTGTGCATTTTAGACTTTCGATACATTTGCTTTACGCTTGAATTTAGCATGGAGCTTTGGTAGCTCCATGAATTTAGCAAGCGATGTTCGGACAGCGCACAGTGTATCGATGACACTTGGGTCAGGGTTCATCACCATAAATGTCAGTGTGTATTCACGGCCAGCTTGAATCATGCCACGGATGGCGGAAATCACGGATCATAAATCCAAATGTTCATGTCTATTACCACAGAGGAGCATAGACAGAGTGGCAACGCTTGCATGCCTTTTGTTCCATGGTCGTCTCGGTAGACTATTGGCTTTTCATATTAAAATGAGCTTCAAAGGTGTTAAACTTTTTGGAGGCTTTGTTTGTGGTTGATAATTACACGAGATTATGCGAAAAATACGACGAGATGGCATCTTACAGCCAGTCGCGTAGCAACCATAGTTACTTTGTGAGCGATCAGGCCAGAAACACTGCTTCACGCCAATCAAAACATAACACGCCAGCAGTTTCATAAACATGTCCTTCCTTGACACACGTGTAAAAGACGGTATGACTGACCGTAAACCATTGAGTAAAACCAGACACTATCGATAAAAGACTTTCAAATTTGGTTCAAACACACTCATTATATATTCATAAAAATATGAGAGGAATTTTTAAAACCGTAAAACTCACTTTCCTGAAGCTCAAAACACTCCCGTTTTTGCCAGCACGTCAATTCTGCTCAGCACCACACGACAACAACAACACAAACTTTGCCGAACATACTTTCGCTTAACAATTGGCGAAAATCCGAAAATTACCGAAGGATGCATGGTCGGCACTCTTCGGAAAAGAGAGGCGAGAGCAACCGGAGGCGAGGCGAACATGGATGGTTTACGTAACCGCTTCACGCCTTAAACAATACCCGTTGCGACTCTGTCTATGTTCCTCTGTGCTATTACGTAAAGAGAACCCTAAAATATAAAACACATAATGATTTGATATGCAGAAACATCGTTTTGTTTCATTGACGGTCAAGTTAAATGCTCAAATATCGCGACAAGACTTGTGCACTTGCACAATATGAATGCGGAAGTATGTCGACTGTACTCGGCGGACGAGCGAGCGCCTTCTCTGAAAGTCTGTTTACGATATCACGTCACAATACACTGAAAATTCGTGGGAATTCATCTTTAAGGAACACAATTCACACAAGTTCCTAACGTCAGTAAAGATATTTTCTTGTTGGCAGCAATACACCACCAACATTTTCACCGTTCATGAGTGCCTTACTCGCTCTAGGTTTTATAAAAAGCCGTATGCTTTTGACCATGCCGTTCCAAACTTTAAAAATTCCAGTCGACTTTCCTACTCTGAACATAATCTTTCTTTCCATTTCATAGCTTTACTTGCGCTTAGAACCTGCGTTAGGGGTGGTTTCTCCCCAATATTGGTGGAGCTCCCTAAGTCAAAACGAAAGTTTGCCGTTTTTGCTTAGTACTGTTTCACCGTCACTACGATCCTTCAGTGTTGACGACGACACACAGTGCACCGAGTAGCCTAATCTGTAGGCACATTGTGCGAAGTTGTCCAACCAAAAACTTAGTGTCATTTTAGTCAAATAGTCATGGTAAACATATAGCCACTTTTGGTTTGTGAGCTATTGCGTTACAATTTTATTCATTACTGTGTTACAAATACGATCTTCTGACGCATAAGGTCAGGGGTGCACAGAGATAAAGCGTTACGTCTCAAGTTGAATGCGGGACAGCGCGTGGAAAGAAAACGTGTCGACGTCATAGTGCAATTTTCGATTCGCAAGTTTGGCTAATTTTTGTCGAAATCTTCTCGCCAAACGATACTTTTTTCTCGCATTTGCGATTTTGCGAGCAGGCAGCGGAAATTGCGAAGGAAGGGTACAACGCGCCATATTTTCAAGCAGGCGATTTATGTTTGTTTTTCAGATTTCGTCCATTGATAATCCTACCCGCACGCGAACGACAAACAAAGAATTTATTGTATGTAGCGTGTTTGGATACAGTACACAAGCGAAGTGCTAAATTAGTCATGGAGTTGATCGTTGAGACTGAATAGTGACAGTAGTGGTACTTGGAGCAAACGTTTCTATCATTTTTGTTTCTGAACTGTGGTCTCACTCACGTCCACAAGCTTAAATATTCAAACCTTGGAATCGAGGAATGTTTACTGAGTGTTGACCAGAACTGTAAGGTGGTGAATCTCATATATAGGCTATCGGACATTTACCCGCGATTTGACAAAATCTAGTATCGTCTTGTATCGAAGCTAGAGTCATTCCTTTGAAGTCGGGTTTTGCAAAATCTGTAATGTGGTGAAATCTCCGGTATATACCAGATATTGACCCGCGATTTGACAGAATTTATATTGTCTAGTATCGAAGCTAGAGTCAGTCCTTGGAAGTCGGGTTTGGCCAAAACTATAAGGTGGTGAAATGTCCAATATCGGATATTTACCGCGATTTGACATAATTTATATCGTCTAGTATCGATGCTAGAGTCAGTCCTTGGAAGTCGGGCTTGACCAGAACTGTAAGGTGGTGTAATCTCCGATATATATCGGATATTTACCCACGATTTGACAGAATCTAGTATCGTCTAGTATCGATGTTAGACTCCCCAAATCGCCGATAACTATGTGGTAAATATCGGCGATTTCACAGACCTTGCGTGTCGAGGCACAGGGCAAGTCATTCTTGTATTGTCTACTATCGATATCAAAGTCCCCAAATTGCCGAAAAACATCGAGTAAATATCGGAGATTTCACAGATCTGGCATACCGAAGCACAGGGCAAGTCATTCTACTATCGTCTAGTATTAATATTAGAGTCCCAAAATCGCCGATAAATATCAGGTAAATATCGGAGATTTCACAGATCCAGCGTAAGGAGTCACAGGGCAAGTCATTCTACTATCGTGTAGTATCGATATTAGAGCCCCAAAATCGAATATTGGGGCGACTTAACTGATCCAAATGCCTTTCGCAAACTTGAAAGTGCTCGCACTAAGAAATATATGAGTTAAATTTCAGTTGAATCTGTGTATTCGTTCTGGAGAAGACGATTTTTAAAGATTAAATTGAGATTTAAACAAAATCCAATATGACGGCCAAATTACGTGACTGATCCAAATGCCTTTCGCAAACTTAAAAGGACTACCACTAAGGAAAATAAGTTTAAAATTTTGGTTCAATCGGTGTATTTGTTCTGGAGGAGAAGATTTTGAAATATTAAATTACGATTTTTCACAATATCCAATACGGTGGACAAACCACGAGACCGATCCAAACGCCTTTCGCAAACTTGAAAGAGATCACACTGTAGATGATAGATGTAAATGCTTTTTGCAAACTTGACAGATATCACTGTAAGGGTGACATGAGTAAATTTCAGCTTAATCAGTGTTTTGGTTCTGGAGAAGAAGATTTTTAAAGATTAAATTACGATATTTTGCAAAATTCAATATGGCGGCCAAACCACGTGACCGATCCAAACGCCTTTCGCAAACTTGAAAGAGATCACATTTTAGATGATAGATGTAAAATTTTAGTTCAATCTGTGTGTTGGTTCTGGAGAAGAAGATTTTTAAAGATTAAATTGTGATTTCACAAAATCCAATATGGCGGCCAAACCACGTGACCCATCGAAATGTTTTTTGCAAACTTGAAAGATATTACTGTACGAGTGACATGAGTAAAATTTCAGCTTGATCAGTGTTTTGGTTCTGGAGAAAAAGATTTTTAAAGATTACACTACGATTTTTTGCAAAATCCAATATGGCGGCCAAACCACGTGACCAATCCAAACGCCTTTCGCAAGCTTGAAAGAGATCACACTGTAGATGATAATTCTTAAATTTTAATTCAATTGGTGAATCGGTTTTGGACAAGAATATTTTTAAAGATTAAACTGTGATTTCACAAAATCCAATATGGCGGCCAAACCACGTAACCGATCAAAATGCCTTTGCAAACTTAAAAGAAATGACTGTAAGGATGACATGAGTAAAATCTTAGCTTAATCGGTGTTTCGGTTCTGGAGAAGAAGATTTTTAAAGATTAAATGAGTATTTTAGAAAATCCAATATGGCGGCCAAGGTCACGTGACCGCATGCGATTTTATTTGCAAATTCTAAAGACCTTAGAGTGTGCTTGCTATACAAAAAAATTCAAATCGACTAGACCCCTAGGTCTTCTGGAGAAGCCACCTTTAGGTTTTTGGAAAATCCAATATGGCCGCCAGGTCACGTGACCAATCAAACTTTCAAGGGTTAGGAGCACGAGTACTAATTCACACCTATAAGCCCTGCAAGTTTGACAAGTTTTCGTTAAGCCGTTTTAGAGATTTAAGTGAGCAAAGAAACGGCAGAAGAAGAAGAAAAAGGGGATTAAAGCTGCAAGCAGCGTTGGCGGGGCCCAAGCGATTAACATGGTGTCCAATTCTTGCACTGATTATATTATGTGCAAAATTTTAGCTTGAAAACAGTCAAGTTCTTGTAAAGAAGAATTTTGAACATCGTCTCATGTTTGTCTGTTTCATGCAAAATATGATATGGGGACAAAACCATGTGACCAAACCAATTGCCTTTCACAAACTTGAAAGAGCTCTCACTAAGAATGACAAAAGTGGAATTTCACTTCCATCAGTGTTTTGGTTCTGGAGGAGAAGATTTTTTAGAGATAAATAGCGATTTTCGCGAAATCAAATATGGCGTTTTAAACTGAGCATGGTTACCTACAAAAAATTTGTTTCAAAAGTACAAGACATATATGAATTAGATGCTACTCAAAATGGACAATACTGGAAGGTTAAGATATTCCATGAAATGAATGTATTCATCTCTGAAATTTAGGCCGTAATAATTGCAAATTTGGTTAAAAAATAAATAATTCCATTTAGTCATATATTTTTTCATTTCATCTTTACTGTTCAAAGTTTTACTTTTGTACAATTTTATGACAAGACGGTGAAAATTTAGAAAATCAAGCATGGTGACCCCATCTTTTGTCTTTAATATTTGATTATTCTCATATGCCAGAATTCAAAAATTTCCATGTGTTTTTCCTTGTGTTGCTCTCTTGCCTGATCTTGTTTAGGTAATGTTTCACTATCATGAGCGTCATTTGACACAAACCCTTCTTTAACTACCATGTATATCAGAGTCAGAGCTATCTCTGTCACTGCTCACGTATGCAGTAACACTGACACTACAGTAGCAGGGCGGTATCTGATAGTGACAGTTGCCAATAGGCAGTAGCTGTATTAACTTTGATAATTTTGACAATATTTTTGTTCAGTTTATTATACAAATGTGTTCTTGTTCTACTCTCAACAGCATGTTGAACTGTTCAGTATTCAGCTTGCTAGCACAGCCTGTGTATGTGTACCATGCATCAGTGCTGACAACTGACTGACTCTAATTAAACTATCACCTAATACAATTTTATATATACAGGCTTTGTCGACAAACTGAAGATTGTGTGTTTGAGCTGCTGAAGGGAGATATATTGGATAGTTATTGCAAAACTCATCAACGGTTGCAGCTTCTGCCCTGTTACTAGGCTCAAGTTTGATTTTTTTACGACAATCACACATGTTTAGATTTTTTCGAGATAAAAGTCATGGAATGTGACAAAATGGTTGGTAGATTCTGTTAAATTATTACTAACATTACAAAATTTGAATGACATAAAGATGGTATTCATTTTTCATTAAATTATCTACAAAAAACTTGGAATCGGAAAATGTAAAACATAAAAGGACCACTAAATTTTCAAGTGCCCCCCCTACAGGTAGAGCAAAATTTTCAAGCTCCATGAATTTAGCAAGCAAGCAATGCTGGGACAGCACAGCACTTGGGTCAGGGGTCATGACCAAAAACGTCAGTGCGTATTCATGGCCAGCTTGAAGCATGCCACGGATCGCGGAAATCACGGATCATAAATCCAAATGTTCATGTCTATTACGTAAAAAGAACCCTAAAATATAAAACACATAATGTTTTGATATGGAATAACATCTTTTTGTTTCACTGACGATCAAGTTAAATGCTCAAATATCGCGACAAGACTTGCGCATTTGCACGACATGAATGCGGAAGTACTTCGACTCGGCAGATGAGCCGAGCGCCTTCTCTGAAAACCTGTTTACGATATCACGTCACAGTACACTGAAAATTCTTGTGAATTCATCATTAAGGAGCCAATTCACACAAGTTTCTAACGTCAGTAGGGATATTTGCTTGTTGGCAGCAATACACCACCAACATTTCGCCGTTCAGGAGTGCCTTACTCGCTCAACGTTGTAAAAAAGCCGTATGCTCTTGCCGTGACCTAACTTTCCAAATTCACGGTAGACTTTCCGCAATAGTCGTTGGAGATTTTGTTCAATATATCACGAGTGGTGGAAACCGCAATTATCCATAATCACACAGGCACCTACAGCCAAACACGGATTTCCAAACTTATCAGTAACTTGAACAGCCTCTTCAAAAAAGTTCAGTGACTCCAACCCGTTTGGTGGGTCAACGATCACATCGGAATGATCGACACCCGTTGCACTGATACATTGTCATCAAGAAGTTTTCTTATGATTTCTGGTTTCCTTGGCTGCCGCCTTTAGTAAAACTTGTTGTGTTGTCGACAACTCTGGTGCGTTCTCGCACTGGTCTATCACCGGCTGTTAGGGGGAGGACACAGCCACATTGCACTTTTATATGATATCCGATAGTTACGGCTAATAGACTATACAATATCGAAGTTAGATTGGCTCGGCTAGATCTATTAAGTGGTGAAATCTCCGATATAGGATATTTACCCGCTATTAGACAGAATCTAGTATCGCCTAGTGTCGAAGTCAGAGTCAGTCCTTGGGAGTCGGGTTTGAACAGAATAGTAAGGTGATGAAATCTTCGATATATCGGATATTTACCCGCAATTTGACAAAATCTAGTAGCGGTATCGTCCAGTATCGAAGTTAGAGTAAGTCCTTGGAAGTCGGGTTTGACCAGAACTGTAAGGTGGTGTAATCTCCGATATATCGGATATTTACCCACGATTTGACAGAATCTAGTATCGTCTAGTGTCGATATTAGAGTCCCCAAATCACCGATAAATATCCGGTAAATATCGGCGATTTCACAAACCTTGCGTGCCGAGGCACAGGGCAAGTCATTCTAGTGTCGTCTACTATCGATATAGAGTCCCCAAATTGCCTATAAACATGGAGTAATAGACATCAAATCAGGTCCAATAATCGTTATCATTCAAGGTAACTAAGAAAGTTACCAGGTCCAAGCAACATATTGAAAATGACAAAGGCAATGGGGTCATCTTGAACCACAAAGTAGTGGTGGTACCAGGTGTCCGGAATGGGTAAGCGTACCCTGCCAGCTAGCCGCACCCGTCAAGATTGACCCAAAGCGACAAATCCATTGTTATTTGGTGAATTCACCAAATTACTTTTGTGAGTCAAAATTTGGTATGCTGTCACTCATCATTTGAGTAACAGACAGGTCATATTTTGATACAACATCTCCGTATCTACCGTAGAACTTCTTAAATGATTTCACTAATCTACTTTCTGAGAGCCCTTGCCTCACTAACTTTTGAGCTAATAGGTTGTGTCTAACTCGAAAGTCTTCATATGAATTGCATGCTATACTGTATCTAAGAAGTTGTGAAATATACACAACATAAGCTGGAGATGATGGTATATTGCTCGACAAAAAGGGAAAGTTTATGCTTTCAAAATTGAAATCGTCTCTTTTGTCATACAGCTTAGTATATAGTGTATTTTGTCTAATTGCAAACAATACGTCTAGGTATGAAGCCGAGTCCACACTTTCAGTTGTTTCTTTTATTTCTAAATCACCTGGGTAGATGTGGTGTAGATAATTGGATATACCAGGATTGCTTAAACTGATGAGATCATCGATATATCTGTGGGTGTTGTTAAATCGCTTGGCAATCCTCTTGCATCCAGATTTCTGAAGTGATTGTATGAACTCTGCTTCATACGAATACAAAAATAAGTCTGCAAGAAGTGGGGCGCAGTTTGTGCCCATGGGAATGCCTATGGTTTGCCTGAATGTCATGCCAGCAAACTTGATAAATATGTTGTCAATTAGGAAATATAGTATTTGAATCACCTCAACATCACTGTATTTGAGTTTGGCATCGCTGTTGTTGGTGAAATAGCCCAAGTTGCACTTGATGGCAATGTAAATATCGGCGATTTCACAGATCTGGCGTACCGAAGCACAGGGCAAGTCATTCTACTATTGTCTAGTATCGATATTAGAGTCCCCAAATCGCCGATAAATATTGGATAAATATCACAGATTTCACAGATCCGGCGTACCGAGGCACAGGGCAAGTCATTGTAGTATTGTCTAGTATCGATATTAGAGTCCCCAAATCGCTGATAAATATCAGGTAAATTTCGGTGATTTCACAGATCGGGCGTGCAATGGCAGAAAGCAATTACAGTGAAATACGATCAAGCTACAGAACTTCATAAAACAAGGTGTTGTTTTAATCGATGTGTATTAGCGATTTTTACGACATAAACACACTGGGCTTGATGTGGTCTTGTTTACATCTTTAATCAGCTACATGCTCTCAGCCCGGTGGTGGCAGTCCCCGGGTTGGTGGGTACCCATGCACGTTACCAAATTCACGGAAAAGGGGGTGTTTTTCTTCAGTCATCTCGGAGATTCTAGGTCCGTGAAATCGAGAAAAAGGGGTACTTTTTCAGAGTAACTTTCGAGATTAGGGGTAGTCCTTTCATAATCTCCCTAGAACACTAAATCTGGTCTAGTCTCACTCACAAAGATGATGGGAGGTGTATTGTCACACAGGAGCCAGCAGAGAACTCCAGATCCAAACGGATAAGGAAGATGAATGTGACTAAAATCAGGTGAGGACAAACATTTGTGATGTATGTACATGTATACAAAGTCAACCTCCAGGGTCAACCCTGGAAGTCAACATACTAACCTCCTAGATTTCGAAAATAAGGGTATGTTTTTTACAGCTAATTTCTCCCAGATTGCCACAAATAGGGGTGTTTTTCTCAGAAATATTCTAGGAAAGGGGGTACTTTTCAAACTTGGGTACCAACCCGGGGACTGCCAACGCTGGGGCTCTCAGTTACATAACGCACAAGGGCCACTCCATGCATGTCTGATAGATAATCATAAACAAATCACCACACCTTGCAATGTCATGTATCTTTCTTTTTTATTCGTGATAAATAAGTGAGCGTGCATTCAGACACCTACATATAAAATTACCCGAATAGCTTCATTTATGATCCTTGACACTCACATATCAGCTGTGCGTAGACCCCAGTAATTGTGCCCCGGCGGGACCTTGTTCCACTCTTATTCAGTCAATCACAGCAGTAGGCCACCCCTTAAAGCTAGTGGCACACTCCTCTAAGTACTTCCGTGGCAGTATAATTGACAACGTCACCTGGCGTACAAAAGCTGGTCGCCAAAGTTGCCTTACACAAGAGGCCGAGATTAGGGTTCGTGTTACTGCTAGCTGAATTTGACAGCGGGCATTGCAGTCTGTTGTGCCGTCTTTGACTTTCAAGTGTACAATATAACATACATCACTGATCGATCTTCTGACTGACGAGGTTTTAAATTGCTGCCTTATGAACATTGAGGCGACTTAACCAATCCAAATGTCTTTCGCAAACTTGAAAGTGCTCGTACTAAGAAAGACATAAGTAAAATGTCAGTTGAATCTGTGTGTTGGTTTTTGAGAAGAAGATTTTTAATGATTAAATTGCGATTTTCGCTATATCCAATACGGCAAACAAACTTTCTGACTGACCCAAACGCCTTTCGGAAATGGAAAAGAACTACCACTAGGGATTATGAGTGTAAAATATTACTTCAATCTGTGTATTGGTTCTGGAGGAGAATGTTTTTAAAGATTAAATTACGAGTTTTGCAAAATCAAATACGGCAGCCAAACCATATGACCGATCCAAAAGCCTTTCACACTTGAAAGAGATCACACTTTAGATGATATACATAAAATTTCAATTGAATCTCTGTGTTTGTTCTGGAGTAGACGATTTTTAAGAATAAGTTACGATTTTTGCAAAATTCAATATGGCGGCAAAACCAGGTGACCTATCCAAATGCCTTTCACAAACTTGAAAGAGATAACACTATAGATGATGCATGTACAATTTCTGTCGATTCGGTATGTTTGTTCTACAGAAGATTTTTAAAGATGAAATTACGATTTTCGTAAAATCCAATATGGCGGCCAAACCGAGTGACTGATCAACACGCCTTTCGCAAACTTGAAAGAGATCACATTTTAGATGATAGATGTAAAATTTTAGTTCAATCTGTGTGTTGGTTCTGGAGAAAGTGATTTTTAAAGATTAAATTGTGATTTCACAAAATCCAATATGGCGGTCAAACCACGTGACCAATCGAAATGCTTTTTGCAAACTTGAAAGAGATCACTATTAGGATGACATGAGTAAAATTTCAGCTAAATCGGTGTTTTGGTTCTTGAGGAGAAGATTTTTAAAGATTAAATTACGATTTTTCGCAAAATCCAATATGGCGGCCAAACCATGTGACCGATCCAAACGCCTTTCGCAACCTTGAAAGAGATCACACTTTAGATGATATATGTAAAATTTTAGTTCAATCGGTGAACCGGTTCTGGAGTACAAGATTTTTAAAGATTAAATTGTGATTTCACAAAATCCAATATGGCGGCCAAACCACGTGACCGATCAAAATGTTTTTTGCAAACTCGAAAGAGATCACTATTAGGATGACATGAGTAAAATTTGAGCTTAATCGGTGTTGTGGTTCTGGAGGAGAATATTTTTAAAGATTAAATAACGATTTTTTGCAAAATCCAATATGGCGGCCAAACCGCGTCACCGATCCAAACGCCTTTCGCAACCTTCAAAGAGATCACACGTTAGATGATAGATGTAAAATGTTAGTTCAATCAGTGAATCGGTTCTGGAGAAGAAGATTTTTAAAGATTAAATTACAAGTTTTTGCAAAATCCAATATGGCGGCCAAACCATGTGACCGATCCAAACGCCTTTCGCAACCTTGAAAGAAATCACACTTCAGATGATATATGTAAAATTTTAGTTCAATCGGTGTATCAGTTCTTGAGAAGAAGATTTTTAAAGATTAAATTGTGATTTCAGAAAATCCAATATGGCGGCCAAACCACGTGACCGATCAAAATGTTTTTTGCATCACTGTTAGGATGACATGAGTAAAATTTGAGCTCAATCGGTGTTTTGGTTCTGGAGAAGAAGATTTTTAAAGATTAAGTGAGTATTTTAGAATATCCAATATGGCGGCCAAGGTCGCATGCGATTTTATTTGCAAATTCTAAAGACCTTAGGTCATGCTTGCTTTACAAAAAATTTCAAATCGACTAGAGCCCTACGTCTTCTGGAGAAGCCATCTTTAGGTTTTTGGAAAATCCAATATGGCCACCAGGTCACGTGACCAATCAAAATTTCAAGGGTCAGGTGCACGAGTACTAATTGGCTCCTATTAGCCCTGCAAGTTTGAGAAGTTTTCGTTCAGCCGTTCGAGAGATCTAGATGAGCAAAGAAATGGCAGAAGAAGAAGAAGAGGAAGTCTGTAGAACTTGAGCAATAACAATAGGGTCCCAGCCGGTCGGCTTGGGTCCCTAAAGAAGAGGAAGGAGTAGAACTTGAGCAATAACAATAGGGTCCCAGCCGGTCGGCTTGGGCCCCTAAATATGGGAAAAGCGAAAGCCAGAAAGGACAGTATTGAAGAGCTTGAGTCTAAGCTCATGTATTTGGAGGCTGCGTTAGCTTCAGATTCTTCTAATTATTTAAGTAATGAAATTAAAGGCATTAGAAAATAACTACAGGTGGAATCGAATCTCATAATTGAAGGTAGTATAATCCGTTCGAGGTCAAACTGGTATGAGTTTGACGAAAAGAACAGAAAGTACTTTATAGATTTCGGAAAGGCAAACTCTTAAAGTCACATATTACGCAGATTGTAAACAATGATGGCCGGGAAATTACAAATTTCCCCGACATATTAGTGAGGTCAAGTCCTTTTACTGTACACTTTACAGTAGCAGACAAAATAAGAATGACCGAAACTCTATTACTGACTTTTTTAACAGAGTCAGTCTTCCTAAGTTAAGTGATTTTGAGAAGACAGCATGCGGTGGCCCAATCACTGTCAACGAAGCCCTACAAGCCCTGAACAGTATGCCCACAAATGAAATACCCGGTAATGATGCCCTCTCTCTAGAGTTCTATGTTAAATTTTGGCCCCCGATCAGCCCGTACGTTGTCAGTGCTCTAAATACGGCTCATGAAAAAAGTGACCTTAGCAATAGCCAGAAACAGGGAGTAATAACTCTTATTGAAAACAAAGGAAAAGATAAGCGTTACATTTAAAATTGGAGGCCCACCACACCTGTAAATGTAGATTACAAGATTGCTGCTAAATGTATTTCAGGACGTATAGACAAGATTCTGCCCAAAATTATTAATGAAACCCAGTCGGCCTTCATCAAGGGGCGTCAAATAGGTGATTGTGTTCGAATTATTGAGGGCAAAATGGATTACACACAGAGGAAAAACTTACCTGGTATTCTAATGGCAAAAGATACCTCAAGGCTTTCGATAGTTTAGAATGGTCCTTTTTGGCCCACGCGGTGGGCGTAGCCCACCTAAGTGGGCCTCTGTCATAGGATGGCGATTGTTAGTCTGTATGTGTGTCTGTAATATGTATGTGTGTGTGTGTGCGTGTGTGTGTTATGGATTTGTGTCGTAGATATCTCTGAAACTTGTCCATCAAATGTCACGTAATTTGGTACACAGAATCTTTAGGATGGAAACTAGATCTGATTAGGTTTTGGGGGATGTTGGTTGCATAGTTCAGCAGAAATTAATTTTTGAAATAATATTTTGACTTATTTTTGCTCATTTTTGCTCATTTACATAGCAAGGGAGGATGCACTAAATTATTAGGAGTGGGGCACAGAGGACTTGGAAATAGTATTACCGTGACTAAGGTTTTTAGCTTGTGTGTTCATTCGAATGAGCTTTTGTGCTACTGATGATTTAAAGTCTCTGTGTATGTTTCTCTTTGTGTTTGTCTTGTTGTTTGTTTGTCTGTCTAAGAATTATGTCCAAAATGACTCTGTTGGTTTGTGTATGTAACTAACTTTGCTCATCAAAGATATATATCTAGATTGACCTGACCAAAGTTGACGAAACTTGCTATATAAATTGAAATACTGTGATATAACATAAGTGAAAGTGGTTTAGCATTTTTGCATAACTAATAACTAATCAACGCATTTAAGAGACTTTCCCACTAAGGAAATCTGGGAAAACACTTTGTCCAGCTATTTAGAGCCAATTTTCATCTTCAGAAACGGATTGTTCGCTCAATTACCTTTTCTCATTTTATTGCTCATTCCGAACTTCTGTTTTACAAACTGAATATTTTAGATATCTACAAACTGAGTAAATATTGTACTTGTATGTTTGTTTGTGATTTGAAAAATAACAATCTTCCTCATGCAGTTGAACACTATTTTGAGATTCCAAAGCACTCGTATCCAACACGTTTAACACAAGTTGAACATTTTCGTATACCAGGCTCAAATTTGACAATTTCACAACATAACGTTAGGTATGCAGCAATGAAACACTGGAATTCCCTGCCTGACTATCTCAAACAATTGTCAAGTCCGCATTGAAACATCACTTACTGAATCTACATTGAAACTGTGTTTGTTTCTATCCTCCATCACACTTAAGCTTGTACTGAATAATTTCTAGTATACTAAGGGGCCATGAACTCGACTAGTTCTTTTAGACTATTTTCATGGTCCCCACCAGATTTTACAATACTGCAATCTTCTTTTCTTTGACTTTGTACAACTTCAGTAAGACATAGTTTTTTATACATACTGTGAAGTATCTGGTGAAATAAAGCATTCGTTCATTCAATATATATCGGTATAGACTTGACCAAAGTTGACAAAATGCCATGTACGTTGAATTGATACCAAGATATGACACTAATAAGTTGCCATCTAGCAGGTTTAAATCTGCATTTTGGTTGT
>LD342614.1:18142-32387 GCA_001465055.1 Ptychodera flava | reverse complement strand
GCATCGATTTAAATTGGTCCTTTGCCTTTTGCTGATCATATCTAGTGTTAGTTGCAGTAAAAGTTTCATATCTATGACATTTTAATCAATAGATCATTTGCATATTTAGTGAAACATTTAGTGTGGAGGCATCATGGGCCAGTGGCTAGAGCAGTGGACTCACAGTCAAAGGATGGTGAGTTCGAGCCCCGGCATGCCTGTGGTGTTGTGTCCTTGAGCAAGGCACTTTATTCCTCATTGTTTCTCCCCACCCAGGAGTGATGGGTACCTGGTAGGACAGAGATTGTTATGTGTGCGTTTAGCTCTGCTGCGCTTATTGGCTGCACATGTGAGCTGTTGTTTGCTCCCCAGGGAGTTGAGTGGTATCATATTAGGTCCAGTGACCAGGGGTAATAATAATTGTAAAGCGCCTTGATCACATGTACTTGTGGATATGTGCGCTATATAAGAACCAAATATTACTTTAGTAAGGCAGTGTATTATAATGCATTTGATTGGACTTCTTGGAGTACATTGGTTATACGTACTAATAGATTAATTCATACTAAAAATATGATGACCCTGATCACTGATTAAAAAGATTTACCTAATGAAATTCTGTATTTGGGCTATTTATTTAGAAATGAATGTGATGTTTGTAAATTAATTTGATATTTTAAGCTTCAGCAGCTATACTTAAAGTCATACTTGAAATTTATGAGTATCTCATATTATAGTTAGCTCATTTCCACATCTGATGCATTTTAGTAATTACTAATAGGCCATGAACAAATCTGAATGGAGTGGATTGGTCCAATTTATGTTTAACATACTTTTGCTAAATGAGCATGCTATAAGTACACCATACTTACATTTTGCAGTATTTTTTTGAATACATTTTTGGAAGTTTGATGAGGCTCCCATATCATAATTAGTTCATTTGCATATATTTTGCATAGATTTTAATAAGTATATCCCTTCTTCTCTCCTCAGATTTCTGAAAGGCTGAACCAATTATAGCTTGTGGCATTCACCTCCAGGGAGCACGGAAACAACAGTGAAAGATGCTTTGTCAGACAGAACAACTGTCAATCATACTTAATTCACTTATTTTGACCCGGTCATGTCATTGCTCCTACATAATTTGCAATGCATAACAGTCCAACAAGAAACCCCATCGAGAATCATTCATGTCACAACACATTTAATTCCAAAGTTGCACTTCAAAAGTTTACATTTCTCTAATTTTATTGTAGTTGTGTAAACTCCTGAGTTTTTTCTTTCTATGTAATTGTAAAGTGTAACTTGAAAAATGCATACTGTTTGTTCATTTTAAAACAAATTGTCTTGCTTCATTTACTCTAGTAAAAGAAGTTATTAATACTCATGTGTCACGTAATCATTATCAATAGAAATATTTTTGTCTTTTTTATAAATTAAAGCCCGTGTAACTTCAGAGATCCCATGCTTGTTTTTATATCATAGGAACGCAAATCCTGTTCAAATTCAAGAAATTAATCGTGCATTTTTTCAACTATTTCCGCGTGGGCAACTTAAGTTTTACTTTAATTGTATAAAGCTCTCGAAGTCTTCAATTTTGGCCCCTCCCTTATGAAGTGGATTCGCACTTTCTATTCACACCCTTCCAGTTGCGTCCTTAACCGCGGGCTATCTACAGGTTACTTTGAACTTAAACGGGGTGCTCGCCAAGCGGATCCTCTTTCTCCTGCGCTTTTTATTATTGGAATAGAGGTGCTTTTAGCAGCAATTCAACAAGATGACTCTATTCAAGGAATTCAGTGTTATCAAAACTCAGCATTTGCAGATAACTTGACGTGTTTCCTGAGAGATTAAATGTCAGCTTCAAATCTTTCTCTTCTTAACAGTTTTCATTCAGTTTCTGGTCTATCTATAAATTGCAGCAAAACAGAAACTTTAAGGCAGGGGAATTGGACGTTCAGAAAGGACAAGCCCTTGTGTATCAATTGGGTATCAACTCTCCTATTAAGATTGTTGGTGTATATTT
This sequence comes from Ptychodera flava, assembly GCA_001465055.1. NCBI lineage: Eukaryota > Metazoa > Hemichordata > Enteropneusta > Ptychoderidae > Ptychodera > Ptychodera flava. The sequence continues at coordinate 30,382 of LD342614.1, read as the reverse complement.
TCGTATAACTCCGAGTGTGCCTACCATGATAATATCAGTGGCCCTTTAGATTCTATGTCCCGCTTGCTGAACCTAAGGAGCTCCAGAGGGCTCTCTCTAATTGGTAAAATCCAAATAATTAAGCATTGATTATTCCCAGTTTTTGTATTTAATTAACCTCATGAACATCAAGATGGCTGATATAAAAATCATTAACAGTGTCATTCATCGCTTCATTTGGAAAGGAACTGATCGTATCAGTAGCACTGCATGAAAACGCGATAATACAGATAAATTCACATTAATGAGTTGCCTGTATTATAGAATAATACACGTGAATTCACATGAATCCACATGAATACAGGCTTTCTGAATACAAGCAATGGATTATTAACTGTATTCACCTGTATATGCACTATTCAGCTAAAATACAGACAATAATTCATGCTAATACAGTAAGTATTATAGCGTTTTTATGCAGTGCAGAAATTCATTGATAGGTGATATCAATGATGGGGAGTTTAGGAATGGTTGACGTTTTAGCACTGTATAAGGCGGTTAAAGTTTCATGGACAAAACGTTTCTTAGCAGACGATGTACATCACCAATGGAAAGTATATTTGAATTTTCGTTTACGTCCAATAGGTGGCAATCTTGTCTTTATTTGCAATTTTAGCACCAAGCTTCTTCCTATTCATTTGCCAAAATTTTACAGAGAAATGTTGGATTTTTGGAGTGAGATAAACCCGTGTAATTCCCTTGGTATTGCCCACGAAATCATCTGGAACAACAAAGATATTCTTGTAAAAAAGAGGTCGATCTTTGATAATTTTCTTTTCAAAAAAGGTATTGCACATGTTGCAAATATTTTTAATCAAGAGAATAAGTTTAAAACAGGGGATGACTTATCAGCTATGGGTTTTATTTTAAACTAATTTTTCTGTTCCTACAAGTAGGTACTAATGGGCTACACACCAAGCTGTATCACAAAAGGGATGATTTCGATTTTGAAATCATAAATTATCCCCACTTGTCAAGTAATATTCCGTCTACACCTGCTTATGGTGTGTACGTGTCTCAATTTCTCAGATATTCTAAGGTTTGTGATTCCTACGCTGATTTTCAACTGAGATACAGCTCATTGGCATCGAAACTAGTGAGACAGGGATACACAACAAAAAGACTCGTTAGGACTTTCAAAAAGTTCTACGGTCGATATGACGACATTGTGGCCAAATAATATCACTCAATCAAATAAATAGCGATATTACTCACTTAAATGATTAGCGAAAGCATTCCCGGCTTTGACTTATTACAGTGATTCATATCCTGTATCATTTCATACAATATTTAGACAATTTAGGGACCAATCCTGACGGGTGTAGCATGCTAGCAGGGTACGCTTACCCATTCCGGACACCCTGTACCACCACTAACAATTAGTGGTTGAGGATGGTCCTACTTAAATTTGTAAATCACAAATGTCCCATGGACCTGGTAATGTATTACCTTGAATGGAAATGATTATTGGACTAGTTTAATATCATATTTTACAAGGTATTTTACAGTCAATACCACCGCTATGGAAGCAGTGTAAACCGGAGTTATATAGACCGGAATCGCCTGTCAGTATTGTTATGAAAGATAAGATAATACCACTTAAAAATGTTAAGTAAACAGTATCAGAAAACGTTTTACATCAGATTATTTTATCACACCGAAAATGTAAATTGTTTTTTTTTTCTCAATTTCTTGATGTAGATGAAAAGGAGTGGACGAATTATCTCTTTACTACCATGTAAGGTAACCATTGAAACAAAACTGCAAGCTTTTCAATCGAAAGTTGTCAACAATATCCTCTATACTAATTATTTCCTATCTCGCATGAGTCCACCTAGAGTAAACAACGGCTTATGTTCATTTTGCAAGGAAGTGGATGAAACAATTCTTCATTTATTTGTCCATTGTGAATGTGTAGAATCAATATGGAAGCGCCTTTCGGGACTGGGGGTGCTGCTCTCGAAGCACCACCCAGTTTCTCAGCTAAGCAAATTTTGCTTAAAGACAAGTCTTTCAACTTATTAATCGCCGAAAAGTCGATTTATAACTGTAAACTTTAAAATGTCATACCGTCTTTTAATGTTGTGAAAATAAATGTAAAAACTGCAAAGAAAGTTGAAATGTATATTGCCAATAGAAGTAACTGTATTAGGTACTAGGTGTGAAACATCAGGCTTCATAAACCTTCAAAAACACTCCTAGTTCTGTAATTGCAACATTTATGCTTTGATTGCAAAAATGTAAAGTGTTCATTTTCTTTTGCAAGGTATGTAATTATGTTTTGTACGTATCTCCCGAGATAAAAAAAATTAAAAAAACGTTTTCCTGGCGGTAAACCAAAAAAAATAAATGAAAAAGTTGTTTCTTTCATAAAGTAAAGCGATGTCAGATATCCTTTACCAAAGTTTGGGCTATAACAGACCAGGGTATTCCAAAGATGTTGACCAAGAAGTTTAAAATAACACCAAGATGATTCCTACGAAAGTTGACATAATAGTCGGGTCGGAAGGTAGGGTTCCCATGTATCCCATGGATGTATTTTTAACCTACATTTTTGTTATCCTTAGGGTCTATATTTAATGAATTTTGATGTTCCCAAAATCAAATAGTGTCCCATGGGGTTCATTTGGCGCCATCTTGGCCGCCATCTTGGCCGCCATCTTGGCCGCCATCTTGGATTTCAACATTGGGGTAGGGGTCACGTATTTACCGCTCGACGGAAACAATAAATACTATAAACGTTACATTTTTAGAAAGCCAAGATCATGGCCTTTTCATTGATATATATAACTTGATAGGGATAAATTAATATTCCAACGTCGATTAGACTTTATATCGGCCATTGACCGTAAATCTTAAAATTTGCTAAATTTTACACCCAATAATTAAGTTCCCGTTTCTCTAAACAATTTTTCATAAGGTATTTATATATTATTTGAAAGAACTCAGTGCAATAAACAAGAAAAACAACATAAAAAGTATGTGTCTTGAGATTTAGTGAGTGCATGAGCTTGTTTTCGTATTACGCGTTATGCCATATATCCGTGTGTAACATAAGGGGTAGGGGTAATGTTTCCATTTCTGTTTCGAATCATGAATGATGAAACCATACAAATGTTACATTTTTTGAAAGTGCTGCATCAGACCTTTCTAAAAATATATAGATTTATGGGGAAAAGTCGCATATTTAAAAGTTACAAAGCTTAAACCTTTCAGTTTGTGTCAATTTTAAGTGATGTTTTAAGAACGAAATGTCATTACAACATATGGGGTAGGGTTAATGTTTCCCTTTCTGCCTCAAACCATGAATTATGAAACCATATAAATGTTATACTGTTTGAAAACTCTGAAAAGGGTCTTTCCAAACATGTATAGTTTTATTGGGGAAAGTCGCATATTTGAAAGTTACAAAGCTTAAGCCTTTCAGTTTGTGTCAATTTTAAGTGATTTTTTTAAACAATATGCACAAAACAGTTAGTCCGTTGGCCAGGTATCGAAATCATCCCCTCTAAGGCATTTTACCCACTATGATTTTCTGTTAGCTAGTATTCTCAGCTGTCATAATCTGCTTATTTTTCCATTAAACTGATGGTGTGTAAGAGTGTAACGATTTATTTGTGAACGGCTGTCACGCCCTCAGTAGTAAAATAGGAATGGTTGAGGGGTAACATATTTACCGCTAGTCGGATACAAAAACAAAAAAGTACCATAAACAGTACATTATTAGAAAGCCCAGATAATTCCCTTACCTTTGGTATGCAACTAAATGGGGATAAATCGATATTCAAATATCGAATAGATTTTATATCGTCCATGAAATGTTAATTGTAAAATTTGCTTAATTTAAAACCCAATAATTAACTTCATGTGCGTCCAAACAATTTTTACAAGGTATTTATATATTATTTGAAAGAACTTAATGCAATAGAGAAGTAAAAAAAAACATTAAAAGTGTGTATCTTGAGATTATGCGTTGATTGTTTTTTTAATATATGGAATGCCGTACATCCCTCTATAATATACATTTAAGGGATAGTGGTATGGGTAATGTTTCCTCTCCTACCAAACGCAGCGAATAAGGAAGCCACATAAATATCATATCTCTGAAACAAAAACTCAAATTAGGGAAAGAAAATTAACAGCTATAATATGTCGAAAATTATATATTTCAAACCCACAAAGTCTAAATTGGATGTCATAGTCGTCATGCTAAATTGATATGACAACAGCAACAATCAATCCCTTTTCTTTAATTGTATCGCGAGAGATATATAAGCAGTAAAGCACCACTTGGAAAGGATACCACACGGTTTCGACCGGTTAACAACATATAAGCACGAACTTCACTCGCGTGTATAAGGAGTGAAATGGTCAAAACCGAGCTCGAGTGGTGTGCCCAACTTATAAGGGTTGTTTATCGCTATATTATATCAGTATATTGAAATTTGTGGTGAAAATAAAAACAATGTGAAAGAAACCCACTTTGGTGATAGGAATGGCCAACTTTACAGTATATCGTAAATATATGCACAGTCACGTGACCGTCTGGGAAAATCAGAGCTCACTATTAATAGTGTTACTTTTAATACCACACGGGAATACGAGAGAATCTTTTATCGCTCAAAACCAATCACCATTAATCCACAATATAGCTTCTCCATACTAAGATAAGATGGATCGACAACACTTTACCTTCCTTACCAGAAAACAAGAGATCATAACCAATTTGTCGAAATTATTTTACAACGCAGAACACTGTATACTCCCAATGAGGATTACATTTTCGACTGGGTACTAAAATTCAATAGCAAAATAATTCTGGAACTAAAACCCGAAAAGCCAAATGTCACAGAACGCATTCAAATTACGCAACTAAATAGTAAACAGAAGGCGAACAAACACTCTCTACACCAAGCAATAAGAAGGCGAGACAAACCTCAGAAAATGACTAAAAAGGCTTATAATCTCATTGACACCTCAATGTCTAAAATGCCTTGTGAGTGAATCTATCATTACTTTCCAATCATGGATGACATTTAACCAATGTTAGACCCTGACGTCTTTGAAGCAAAGACGTCATGGATGACATTTAACCAATGTTAGACCCTGACGTCTTTGAAGCAAAGACCCTAAAAACGGACGTTTCAGGGTCAATGCTTGAAGATACCCTTCCCACCAGCATGATCGAATCAGAGAGACTAGATTGATCTAACGTTCGAGTTAGATCAGCCACCAGCAGCTGAGAAAAAAGAAGTCAACATAATCATCAGAGTCAAGCGAGCTAGACAACGGCTTCACACATTATACTCCACAGAGAGGACATTCTTACACAATTCACAAAAAGCGTTCAAAACCTTCGTTAAAGGCATTGTTCGCGATCCAAGGGACGGAATGACTGGTTGCGTGGCAAATGCAAAATATTAGTCATGCTGAATCAAGGTGTAATCAAGTAATAGCTTATTTATAGATTGGGAAAATCCTAATCCTGATAGTAATAATGGAATATAAACTTTGTGAAAAGTGGAGAAAATTTGCCACTTCTTTGATTTGTATGTTTTACATTCCATGTTGTACAGTACTGCCTGTACTATACATGAAGAGTTCATACATTGGGCAAGTATTCTGTGCTGTTCTTTCATAGTTAGGTCCCCGCAGTCCGAGATAAGTCTTTCTATAGTGTGAACCATTCTCGTCGATTACTGTAATCTACTCCAATAAATTCCGACTTAACTCATTTGTATGATTACAGGGAAGCCTAAGCTTATCTCTTACAATCTAAGATTTGAGATATTTGACAACAACATGTATGCAATTTTCATATAGAGGTGGCCATCTGTAAGCAAAACGAGCATTAATATTAGCAAAGATGGATATTAATTAAGCCTTTCCGATTTCCAATCCAAGTTACTCATCCAACGGGGTATAAGCGAAAGCTAAGAATATCGAATGTGTTGAAAACTAAGTGGCCCCTATTCAGTACCACGTAGCCTACAGGTACACCAGGTCCTTAAAGAATACTTACCAGTCAAAATACCGAGTGTTGAATTCCTTCAAAAGTGGCAACACTTGGAAAGACACTGCGGCAACCAATTTATCACCCTGATTTACCTCTACACCTAGGTAGAGGTGATTATCCTCTACACCTAATAAAGCACCGGGACTCAAGACAGCTGTACATCACAATATTAAGAGAGCGATCTAAGACACTCGCTACAGAGAAGGCAGGATGGAAGGCTGCAACGACGATTCTTCAAATAGGCAAAAAAGAGGCCAAAAACAACACAAACATTCACAGCAACGACGATAGGTCGGGTTTTCTTCCTGTACTACGGTACAAAACCAAACCAAAGGGTCTTCCAAAGGCCACCGCACTTCCCTTAAAGCCCGGCTCGAAATGGACTTGGATCATGATTAGTGCCAAAGTTGGTTGGGCGTTTTGGGGCATGGCTCGGCATAATGAGTCTGTTGGTAACGGTTGCGATCGTTCGTATTATCTGCGGATCTGTTTGCTCTCAGATCACGCTCTGGGTCGGACTAATATAGATACATACAGCCTTCGTTTCGTGGTTCGTGCCAGTTACGCCATTGCAAATACTAGGAATAAAAAAGAAAGGAAAACTATCAACTTAATCAAACAAGAGTTTGCTTGAATGAATTTACCGAAGTTTCAGGCTATATCAACGTTCATTATGTGAATGATTCGGCTACTGACCGCCATGTACATACGGAAATATTGGCGCCGTCTAAAGTCGAATAATTATCAAAAAAGTAAAAAACTTATAGAAAAATTACAAATAACCCGCAATTGGCAACTTCGTATGGTGAATTACCGATGAATGTTGACTAAACTGTATCCACCTGAGCATGGAAGGAGGAACATGTCAGGGAAATGGTAGGAAATAAGTAAGCGGCGACGAAATGACCGATCGCTATTAAAATCAGAAAATAAAGGAAGTTCTCATCATTACGTACGGGTCGATACTTCCTTGAATCTCGTGTACCACGATACCTGTAATAGCGATAACGGTCGGCTGCTCGGTTGCTTGGAGGGTGTCATCGACAACTCATCACGAGTTATTTTTATTTTCGTAGCAATAAGTATGTCAAAACCTTACCAGCTTAGGCCTAGGTGTTTGCTAATAATTTTTATTTGAGAATCGTTTAGGCTGATTTTAAGAAAGCGGTCTACCTAGCTATTGCCAATTGTCACTCAAGCGTCATTATAAATTTTCAATGAGGGAATGGGGGTGACATCGACAACTCATCAAGAGTTATGTTTATTTTCGTAGCAATTGGTATGTCAAAACCTTACCAGCTTTCCGAACACGACATGTCACTTCCACGTGTAAAAACGACCGTCTTCGTGGTCAGCATATACATCCAAACCAACTGTTAAGTTCCGTCAAGTTCGACTGTAGATTTGGAAGTTGTTAAATACGTGGATCTCTTTGACTGACTATAATTAAATTGATCATGGAGGCTAACATCATGATTTGAAGGTTGTTTTTGATCTCATGCTCGGTGCAAACTACAGACTCTGCCTACAGTTTTGTTTTAAAAAGTTTACGCGCTTTTCGCAAGAATACATAGTACTACCAGTATAGTCCTCTTGCTAAGTCACGTCTGAAAATGGTTCACTTTCGTGATGACATTGCACCATAAATGCTAGCAAAAAAGTTTATGACAATTTACACAATGTTTTCATCCTTTGCCCGATAATATAACTCTAAGCATACTTATGGTTTGTTTACATCGTAATTGTGCATGCTGTGCACAGCAAATGTTTGACCAGTTTACACCTCTGTGCGTCTCCGAATGATTGACAATTATTTGAATCATGGAACAACTGCCTTTTGAGGGCCATTCCTCTTGTTAAGAAGCGATTTCTCCCCAAGTCGCCGTAGTTTTAAAAAAACTTTGTGAAACTTTGCGGATACCTGTATGGCCCAGGTGTTCGCTAATAATTTTTGTTTGAGAATCGTTTAGGCTGATTTTAAGGGAGCGGTCTACCTAGCTATTGCCAGTTGTCACTCGAGCGTCATTATGAATTTTCAATGAGTTGGGGGCCATACACCGGTTTAAATAGCACTACCGAAACACAATGGCAAAACACGATCACACACGAAATTGTGTTAAAAACTCAGAAACAGAGAGCGTAATAAAACTTAAAAAGCAAAAATAAATGCACAAAATGACAAACAGAATATCTCAAACACAATATTACAACATACCAAACATAAACGAAACACAATGACCAACAAAAAAAATGGATTTACAAAGAATCTTTCTTCACACAAATCAAAAAATTATAGAAATGAACGCTCTTTGCAAAGGCTTGAAAATCTAATTCCAACATCAAAAGGTCCAAAAAGAATCAATCTCCTAGAAGACAAAAATGACTTCATACTGAGAAGGAGACTCCGATACATAATACGACGAAATACTCAGAAAAATAAATTCAAACACAAGTCCACAGGAACTCCACAAACAACACACGAAGCACAAGACACAAAAATTAGCTACAAGCTACGGTTTACTCTTGTTAGGATACTCTTCCTCAACGCATAGCAAACCATAAGTCTATTACAGAGAGGTATGTGACATACTACATATTCTGCATGCTCCTAAATCCCAAGATACACACTTTCAACATCGTTTTTATTCTTATTGCATTAAGTTTTTTAAAACAATATATAAATACCTTGTAAAATTGTTTGGAGGAACAAAAACCTAATTATTGGGTTTCAAATTCAGCAAATTTAACAATTTACATTTCATGGCCGATATAAAAACCTAATCGAGGTTTGAATATTGAGTTATCTCCATTAAGTTGTATACCAATGGTAAGGGGATTGTCTGGGCTTTCTAAGAATGTATTGTTTATAGTACTTTGTTGTTTTTTGTTTCCGACTAGCGGTAAATATGTTACCCCTAACCAATTCCTATTTTATTACTGTGAGCGTGACAGCCCCCTACAAAATAAGTCGTTACACTCTTAAACAACATCAGTTAAATTGAAAACAAGCAGATTATGTTAGCTGAGAATACTAGCTAACAGAAAATCATAGTGCGTAAAATGCCTTAGAGTGGATGATTTCGATACCTGGCCGACGGTCTAACTGTTTTGTGCATATTGTTTAAAAAAATCACTTAAAATTGACACAAACTGAAAGGCATAAGCTTTGTAACTTTCAAATATGCGACTTTTCCCAATAAAACTATACATGTTTAGAAAAGCCCTTTTCAGAGTTTTCAAACAGTATAACATTAATATGGTTTCATAATTCATGGTTCAAGGCAGAACGGGAAACATTACCCCTACCCCTTATATTACAATTTTGTTTTAAAAAATCACTTAAAATTGACACAAACTGAAGGCATAAGCTTTGTAACTTTCAAATATACGAATTTTCCCAATAAAACTATACATTTTTGGAAAGATCCTTTTCAGAGCTTTCAAACTGTATAACATTTATATGGTTTTATAATTCATGGTTTGACACAGAAAGGGAAACATTAACCTTACCCCAAATGTTGTAATGACATTTCGTTCTTAAAACATCACTTAAAATCAATACAAACTGAAAGGTTTAAGCTTTGTAACTTTTAAATATGCGACTTTTCCCCATAAATCTATATATTTTGTAGAAAGGTCTGATGCAGCACTTTCAAAAAATGTAACATTTGTATGGTTTCGTCATTCATGATTCGAAACAGAAAGGGAAACATTACCCCTACCCGTTATGTTACACACGGATATATGGCATAACGAGTAATAAGAAAACAAGCTCATGCACTCACTAAATCTCAAGAAACATACTTTTAATGTTGTTTTTCTTGTTTATTGCACTGAGTTCTTCCAAAACATATATATATATATATTTATAGTATTTTATTGTTTCCGTCGATCGGTAAATACGTGACCCCTACCCCAATGTTGAAATCCAAGATGGCGGCCAAGATGGCGGCAAAGATGGCGCCAAATGAACCCCATGGGACACCATTTGATTTTGGGAACATCAAAATTCATTAAATATAGACCCTAGGGATTACAAAATGTAGGTTAAAAAATACAACCATGGGGTGCATGGAAACCGTACCTTCCATGGGGTAGGGGTCACATATTTCCCGCTCGACTGAAACAGAAACAATAAAATACTATAAACATTACATTTTTACAAAGCCCAGATAATGGCCTTTTTATTGATATATAACTTAATGGGAATAAATTAATATTCCATGTATAGTTTTATGGGGAAAAGTCTCATGTTTAAAAGTTACAATGCTTAAACCTTTCAGTTTGTGTCGATAAGGCCCCAAAAAAAAAGAAATGTTTCTGGTCAGCGCGCGCGTCACTTGAACAACAGCGCGTCACCCTTTTTTTCCCTAGGCCCTGGTTTGTGGCCGGCGGCCGTGGCAAACTAGCTTACATACTGATTACTATAACACCAAACAAAAACGGCTGAAGAGAAAGAGAAAATTCTTTGGGGCACATGATCAGTGACTGCATGAACAGTTTAAATGTTACTATATTGATAAAACTATAAAACTCAGTGTTCTCCCAAGGCCATAGCGGTCCCGCTACGCTTTGATTCTCCCTGCTACGCACAGGCTCTGCGTAGCTACCAGCTGTTGCATGCATTGTCTACACACTTACACTGTAATGTAGCGCTCACTGCAACTTTCAACCTGGTGAAAGAGTGGAAGGTGTGAAGTATGATATGCATCAGATAAGTTGTCCGGAAGTGTTGAGAGGAACGTTAAAACAATAGAAGAATCGGCTGGGTTGTTAACAAATTTTCATTCCAGAACGACTATTACAACCAACAAAGACCTTTTAATACACAGCATACATCGCATCACGGACAAGTGTTCACAGAGGTAGGCGGTGTAGCACTAGCGGGGCCTTTGATCACATTCCCATGCTTTGATCAACGAAATGGACCGCAAAAGAAACAAGAGTTGACTGGTGAGGTTGATTATGATTTTACAACGATGAGTTTTGTCTGAGTACGATCACGATCGCGATCGAGTTCACATTGCATAAATTTCAATATGGCGGCGGCCATGTTGGCCGACATGCTTATAACGTGTTGACATTGATCCTGGCGTCGCGTGTGGTTCGACTCTGACTCGTTCTCTGAAAGATTTTACACCTGATTTTCGAGTGATTTTAGTCGTACTTAGTTCATGTCTTTGTGATCATCTTGTTTTTTTTTTTAAATCAAGAATCGAACAACGATGTTCAGTGGCAGTATATGTAGAGGTTATGCAGGGGGGAGGGGTAGCTGTGATATCGCAGCGGTACTTGTGGCGTGTATCGAACGCACTCGGGTCATTCATTGCCACAGTGACCCCAATGACCCGAGCGCGTTCGATACACGCCACTAGTACCGCTGCGATATCACAGCTTGGGGGGGGGCTTGTTGAAATCTATCCCTGTGATGAAAAATTATTCACAGTGTTTGTCGTTCAAATATAATATAAAACTCAATTTCATACATTTGAATTGTGTAAAGCTTAAAGCGCAGTGGTCGTCGCGCTCCGCATCCTCCTGAGGGGGTCCCCCTCTGTTGTAAACAAATCCAAGAACGCCGCACATGTTACGGGTTGATTGAAATGTTTGCGATATTGCCGCTTGTTAAAATGGCGGCTGATCTGTCACAAGCATACCAACTAACCAAATGTAACACGCGATAAAAGGTCAATAAATCTAAGTTAAATATCTGCTGAATATTGAACAATAATTGCACGCTGGATTGAGATCACATTTACTCATGATTTTCTTGAATCAGTTGAGTGGGGCTCGGCTACTGTTATCGCTCGAGCCATAGAGCTAGACGTACGCATGTACGCATGTATACGCCAACAGACTATCAACGACCGGGTTCGAGTTTTCGACATCGCTAGCAAGGCCCGGGTAGCAAGGACGAGAGCTTTCATTTCAAGAGGCCCGACAGGAGTACAAAGACAACAACCCAAACTACAGAAATCTACAGCTCGCAGAGCAATGCCTGCTGCAGCAAGAAGCATCTCTGCATCTGTTCCGTTCCGTGGTCTGTATAGAACGTCCGTGTCAAACTGGGTATAGGCCTATGGCGCGCTACACTCGGCTGTGGAGAATCCAACTCAACTACAAAGTTTACCCCGTTTGGGGGTGCAAACGAGAATTCCGAGTACAGGTATCAAGTCAAGCGAAGG
>LD342614.1:0-10241 GCA_001465055.1 Ptychodera flava | reverse complement strand
ATATCCGAGAATGCCGCACGAGGTTACGGGTCGATGATTATGTTTGCGATATTGCCGTTTGTTAAAATGGCGGCTGATCTGTTACAAGCATACCTACTTACAAAATCTAACATGCAATAAAAGGTCAATTAATCTAAGTTAAATATCTGCTAAATATTGAACAGTAATTACACGCTTGATTGAGATCACATTTGATCATGATTTTCCTGAATCAATTGAATGGGGCTCGGCTACAGTTATCGCTCTAGCCATGGAGCAAAACACTTGCCCGTACGCGTGTATATGCCAACAGACTATCAATGACCGGGATCTAGTCTACGACATCGCTAGCAAGGACGAGAGCTTTCATTTAAAGTGGCCCAACAGGAGTACAATCGCATGAACGTCGGTGTCAAGAGAACCGGGTATATGGCGCGCTACACTCGGCAGTGAAGAATCCAAGTCCACTACGAAGTTTACCCTGTTGGGGGTGCAAACGAGAAGTCCGAGTACAGGTATCAAGTCAAGCGAAGGACCTTTCATAGGTCTTCTTGTTATTTTGGGTTATCTCATTTGAAAGAGGATTCAGACCTACCCGGCAATCAGGAGGTACAACAACAAAGTTTGCGTAGCACCAGTAGGCCTACACTAGCTAGCCGTTGGATCACTGCCATGACCGTGCACAGGATCTCTCAATACGTCCTATGTGAAGCCCTACAATTTTCCTGCCAAATGCCGCGAAAACCCGCTCGTTTTGTCTATTGTGTCCTGTCATTTGACTGTTTCTTGCCACGTATGACCAGAAGAAGTAAGAAATGGTGATCAACAGTGGGTCGTGGGCCAAGTCATCGCGGGGCCGGTATCTCAAACAGTCTTTTTTATTTTTTTGTTTGAATCATTTAAAGTCACTAATTTAGCTTTTTTGTGAAAATCAGTATTTTTTATTTGTCCTCAAAACTGCTGATTTGATCATTTTAATATTTGGCCTGGGTATTCAGAAATGTTCAAAGTTTGGTGATGTATGCCTTGTATTATTTTTAAATAATACTTTTGTCCATTTTTACTTTATATTTACTTTATTTTTAGCCAATTTTTCTGAGCTGCCGTCTACGCATGCGCACAATTGAAGGACAAAATCTGTGTTGAAGAATCGCAACGGACGCCATCTTGTTTCTCGGTCATGTCAGACTTTTTTTGCGTTGTAAACGTTTCACTTTGTATTTGAATATGCTTCATAAATATGAAGTTGACAGTGATGGTACTTTTGTTGCGGTCCTGTATTTTTTAGTACGAAAGGCGCCTTTAATCGACTGAAGAATGGTGGCCTCCGTAGGCGACAATCACCGATACCAGTGAATCTATTTCTTTGCTGGCAGACAGATCAGTTTTACTGAGGAAGGCAAACCAATTGCCCGTAGTAGATCAGGGCCACGTTTAGTATTCCCATGTGCATATAACAAATTAGCGTTGTTTTGCAAGGACTCAATGTTGGTATCAAAACTGACGCCATCTTGTTTCTCAGTCTGGTCCGATTTTTTACGTTTTAAACTTTTCAGCATGTATTTGATGATGAATCTTAAATATGAAGTTGACAGTGATGGTAGTTTTGTCGCTGTCATGTATTTTTTGGCCTGAAAGGCTCTTTCAATCGACTGAAGAGTGATAGCCTCAATACTCAGCCGGTACCGGCAAATCCATTTCTTTGGCGGCAGGCATATCAGTTCTACTGAGGAAGGCAATCCAACGGCCCGTAGTATACAGCTGAGTCAGAGCGAGGCCACGCTTAGTACGCGCATGCGCATATAACTAGTTGGCGTCGTTTTGCTGTTGAGGATGTGCCATCCTTTCCACACAGCCATAACTTTTGAATTTTCTGCTGCTTATTTTGGGTAATTTTGTCAGTTGTGTGATGATTTGACATCATTGTTGACTTTGATCGCTAAAGACAGTGTGTGTGTTATATGTTGATCGATTTACTTAGGAAGTAGGTGCATTTCAGAATCATGGCATGATCCGACTTGGCAATTTGGCAAGTTTAATGCAAGTAAAGAACAGAAATGACAATTATACTTTTCATTAATTTGTTTTATTTATTTTCTGGTAGCATCTTTCTCCATCGGCATCTTCTCCTGAAATTAAGAAAGTAGGTACCAGTTCGCTCCGAGTGTCAGCTCTGCTTCCGAGTTCTATAACTACCTAAATTTTCCTTATATCTAGCACACTCATTGTATGAATATGCAAGTAAACATGGCGGCCTGCAAAAGCGATGTTGCCATGTCTTTCGAGTAAATGTGTTTTTCTGTCGCCATTGTGTATTTCTCAAGAGAAAATCTGCAACCTGGACCTTCTAAGGTATTGGGAACTCACTGATTTGATTCTGTGTTACCTTAAACAGTCACATTTTATCATAAATGTAACCTAAACTACATGCTGAATGTACATACAGTTCTAGCCATGTTAATTTATGACCGTCGAAAAAATTTTCGAGCAGTTCGACCATGCGGGTTTCCATAATTTTACTTTTATTCTATCACTTCGTCTGTTCATAAACCATATTTATTTTTACCTCGTCGAATTAATGGAGTGATTATGGTACATCGACTGCATAGTACATACCGGTATGTGCAAGTCACTCCGTATCATATCAAAACATTTTAGTATTGCGACTTTTGACTTGCCCGAAGCCAGAATTTACAGTTTACGAGAAAGTTATTTTACATGTAAAACTTACTTCAACTGTGAACAAAATGCAAGCTATGTTGTATAACTATCGTGAATTGCAGAATATTATAAATATTTTGTACCTATCACTTTATCAGAAAATCAGAAGGAAACAAACCAGTCAGAGAAACTGTGGTCAGGATTATACCGTCCAAGTTTAATATTTGTTTCTAGGCACACACCAGATACTTATGACTGTCAGACAACATTTCCATATCATTTTACATTCAGTTTTTATCATATATAGTGTGCTTTTCACCGTATTGTATGTCCTTCCCTGCATTACGTTATTCAAAATTAAATTTGGTTTTTGCCTATACACACTTGAGGGGTAAGCTTTATTTAGCGTAACAGATTAAGATGCACTGTTCACTTACAGTCTCCAAACTTTTTCATTGAACATCATGTATTGTAGATAAGTGTACACTCCAAATACTAAGTACATGTGATGAGTGCCACAAGCAAATGTATTTTAGTCAATGGCCAAAATTTATTTTCTATTCGATGGACAATATTTGTGTTGAATTGACCCTTCATGACCCTTACTAGATTTTGAGAAGATCGCCCTCTATCAATAATCAATTTTCCACACCTCATCAGTAATATTCCACTCTCACCTGCTTATGGGGTATACATTTTCCAGCTTATTCGATATGCAAGAGCATGCAGTTCATATGGTGATTTTGTAGAGAGACATGGCCATCTCTCTTACAAACTGTTAAATCAAGGTTACACCAGAGCAAGACTTGTCTCTACATTCAAACGCTTTTTTGGCAGGTATCGCAAGCTGGTAGATAAATACAATATCTCTCTTCGACAAATGATCACTGATGGCATCGGTGACATGGGGCCTTAGTTAGTGACCACTACCTATCTGACTTACAGATTGATATATGGCGGGTGCCACATGTGGGACAGGATGCGCTTACTATTTTCGAAACACCTGACATCACTTCTCGGTCTTTTGGCCAGAGGTCAATATATCTTTCTTTCATGAATTTGACTTTGTTTGTGTACCGTCTATTTACTGTCTGTTCTGTGCTGTTTTGTGTCTATGTTTACAACTATTGTCTTACAAATTCTGACCTAGTGTTATTGGATTATGGATTGGTATGATTGCGATTATTTTTCTTAAGGCCCTCTGACACAAAGGTCAAGAAACTTGGTAAAACAATTAAAAGGTTAAAGATTAAATTACACCTACGCAGACACATTTTTCTTCCACTGTCGTAAAAGCAAGTAGACATGCCACGTGGATCTCACTAACACTCCAGCCAAAAGTAGGACTGTAGGCACAACGAGTTGGCGCAATAAGTTGATCACCCTTTATGACTTTCCAATTATTTAGAGAACCATTTTGAATGCAGTGCTTAGATATTTTTAGTAGAATTTAGTTCTTTCCTTCTGTTTACTTTGGACTTGATTTACCTCGACCCTCCGATGTAGACAATGAATGACCTTGTATTTTAATCTCTTTATTTACCCAGTTTTCACCGCTTCTTGAATAAATCTACTCTAAACTAAAGCAACTGAGGGTGGTTATTTCTTGGAGTGGTTGGCACTTAGCGGATACAACAGTAACTGGACTCCGGCACAGTGAAAAATCGTCCCAAGTGAATCGGTGAACCATTGGACAAGACACTGGCTCGAGTGCACAGCTGACTCTGGCATATAGGCTACAAGGTAGGCCCACTGTATGCACGTATACAGCCGAGTACAACCGACTCAAAGAAACTATAATGGCTGAATACAAAGTCGAAGGAGCTGAATAACCAGCCCACACAGAATCTCAAAATGAAAACCAAGGAGATATTACTAAGGCAGAAAATACCACAGAACAAACAAATAAAGGGGCGGCTCCCAGTGGGAATGCCACTGCTGAAGGTGGATCTGCTGCCCGAACTGTAGGGCGCCCTCTACAGGACACTGGAAAAAACGAGAAAGGACTGCTGTATGCTACCTTGAACACTGAAAAGGCCCTGTCAAGCATTTGTAACCAAACAAGGGGAGTTCTCATCGACCTCAGGGGGATGCAGGACCCAACAGAAAGCAAAATTGATACAGCAGAGACACTTTCCAAGGAATATGAACAAACTTGGAACAAACTTCAGAGACTTTATCAAGAAGACAAGACTCCACAAGGTAAGGAGCAAACAGAATTAACGGAAATAAGCTTCAATAGGAACATTGAACATGCAAATGAATACATTAACGATGCAAAGACAAGGACAGCTGAAAACAGCGCCCTCAACCTCAAATCACCATCAGAACGAGGATCTACACTAGGCAGCTTGCATAGTTCACACAGAACCAGATCATCAACATCATCCAGAGCAAACGCATCAAAGGCACAAGGCAAGGCACGCTCTGCAGCAAGAGAGGCAGAGTATATGAAGACAATTGCTCACCATCAAGCAAAAATCAAAGTTATCGAAGCTGAAATGAAAGCAGAAAAGGCAAGGATAGATGCAGAAACCCTCCAGCAAGTAGCGGAAGAAAATTCCTTGCCAGTACAGACACTTACTACACCAGACCAGTCATCAAACGACCATGTATCACGATACATTGCAATGAAAGAAGAATTGAAGCGTGATCCATTTCAGCACTGAACTTTACCGAGTTCATACCCAAAGCACAAAACGAAGACTTAGAATCATCCCCTCTACTGATACAACCAGGACAGGGAACACCAACAGAATCAGTTGAGACAGTCATGCCTACTTCAAATCAACAGACACCTACAACAAACCAGAACAACAACAACATGCAACCTCTGACGGAGATAGCCAAAATGATGGCCTGTCAACGTTTACCACTACAACAACCAATAACATTTGGAGGCGACCCAACCATGTACATGTCATGGAAAAGATCATTCGAAGCCACTGTGACAACGGCCTGCAAACAGACATCTGAGAAACTGGACTTCCTGCATAAATACACGTAGGGAGATCTGCAGAAAATCGTCGAAGACAATCTACAACGATATGTAGACGACCCAGACGAGTCATATAGAGAGGCTTGGATAGAACTAGAAGACAGATTCGGCAACCCTGCAGTCATCACCGCAGTAATCCTGGAAAGACTGAAGTCCTTCCCCAAAGTTAAGCCAGACGAAAGCAAAAAGCTACTCGAACTATCAGACTTATGTTCTAACACAGAGGCACACATGAGAAAACTTCCTGACCTCTCATCCCTCAATACACCACAGGAACTCAAGCCCGTCATGGAGAAGTTACCAAGATTCGTCCTCAACAAGTGGAGAGATAATGTGGCATCATATAAACGACGCCACAAAACATTTCCTCCATTCAAGTTCTTCACAGACTTCCTGAAAGACACAGTAAAAGCAGCATGCGACCCTGATATTCCAAGACCAGACGACACACCCCCTAGAACAAGTAAGTCAAAATCCAGTCAATATACAAAGACCAGAGCGCGTGTACAAGCAACAAAATCATCAAATGAAGAAAAACAATGTCTCTTTCATGAGGCTACAGGACATGACCTGAAAGATTGCAAAGTATTTGCAAAGCAACCAGTTGCTGACAGAATTGAACTGTGTAAGAAGAAAGGCTTGTGCTTTAAATGCACTGAGAAACATCACGCCAAAGACTGCACATCGACAATCGAATGCGCTATATGCAAGGGCAAGAAACACATCACTGTCTCCACGCTACACCCGGCGATAGATCTAAGCAGAAAGCAACCGAAACCAAACCAGAAGATAAAGAAAAGGAAACCAAAGAAGCTACAACAAAATGCACCAGACTCACGAAATGCCCAGCCAGACGTTCGTGTGGGAAGATAGTCCTCGCAAAGGTGTATAAACAAGACCGACCAGCAGACTAGAAACTTACGTAGTCCTAGACGACCAGTCCAACGCCTGTATGGGTGACAGCCACCTCTTCGATGGTCTGAAGATACACGGCCCAGACCTTGAATACGAACTGTCAACATGCAGTGGCAAAGGAGAACTCAGAAAGGGATGACGTAACAATAATGTCATCGTAGAATCAATCGATAGAAAAAAGAAATTCTCTCTTCCTGTCCCGCTAGAAAACGACAACATACCGAGCGACAAGAACAAAATACCCACACCAGACATTTGCAAGGCCTTCAAACATCTGAAGCCCATCATTGATTACATTCCAGAACTAAAAAGAACGTTGGAATTCACCTCCTCATTGGCAGAAACTGCCCAGAACCACTGAAAGTCAGAGAAACAAGGAACGGACCTGTAAACTCGCCTTGGGCTCAACGCACCAACCTAGGGTGGAGAATTTCAGGTGATCTATGCCTAGAGACAGCAAGAGGTGTAATCCGCACTTCAGTACACCGTACGACTGCAACCCTCAACAGCTACGATGAATCAGCACTCGAATGTAATCCTCACATCCACATCAAAGACATAATAAGCCCAAAACCTGTCAACTTCGGCACCACCGTCTTCAAGCGGACACCTTACGATGAACAAAAGGCACCCTCTATTGAAGACAAGCAATTCCTGGACATCATGCAACAAGAAGTCCATGTGAATGAGGAAGGCAATCTAGAACTTCCGCTCCCCTTCAGACAAGATCCAAAGAAATTACCAAACAACCGACAATCAGCTCTGAATCGATTCTACAATCTACAGAATCAGCTTCAGCGTAAACCACAAATGATGGAAGAATACTTTCAGTTCATGAAGAAAATAATGGAACGCAACCACGCAATCCCCATTCCAGAATCGCATGGTACCTACCACACTTTGGTGTCTACCATCCAAAGAAACAGCAGATCAGAGTAGTATTCGACTCCAGTGCAAAGTACAACGGAGTCTCCTTGAACGACGCATTGCTTCAGGGACCTGACCAAATGAACAGCCTTCTCGGTATCCTGCTAAATTTCCGACGCGAGCAGACAGCAGTAATGGGTGACGTAGAAAAAATGTTTCACAGCTTCCACGTCAACAAAGAACACAGAGACTATCTGCACTTCTTTTGGTTCAAAGACAACGACCCTACGAAAGCAGTAATTCAGTACAGAATGAACGTACACCTGTTTGGCAATGTCTCCTCACCAGCCATTGCTACCTTCGGAATGAGAAAGATCGCTGAAGACGACGTATCTACATATGGAGAAGACGTGAAAGAGTTCATAGACAAGAACTTTTACGTTAACGACGGAATAACCTCAGCACCAGATGCACAGAAAGCTATCATTCTCATCAATAGAACAAGAGACTTACTTGCGACCAGAAACGCTAACTTTCACAAGATCATTTCTAATGACGAAGAAGAAATGACAGTACTTCCAAACAAAGTAAGAGCCAAAGATCTACAGAGTTTTCATTTCAACCAAGACACCTTACAAACACATAGATCATTAGGGGTCAAGTGGTCTCTAGAAGAGGACGCATTCACATTCGAAGTAGACTTGAAGGAGAAGCCATTCTCACGGCGGGGAGTACTGGCGATCGTCAACTCAATATACGATCCACTCGGTATACTCGCACAAGTTTCCATAGAAGGAAAACTAATACTACGAGGCCTCATGACAGAAACTGAAGGACGCAACTCATCAAATCTTGGATGGGATGAAACACTACCCGAGAAATACTTGCCCAGATGGACCCGCTGGTGCAACAACCTCAACTACATCACAAAGATACAGCTACAGCGATGCTACACTCCGCCCACCTTCGGACCCATAAAGAAAACTGAGTGTCACATTTTCTCTGACACCAGCAATAAAGCCATAGGTGCTGTAGCGTACTTGTGGTTGATCAACCATGAAGACAATGTCAACGTATCATTCATACTTGGCAAAGCAAATGTAAACCCGACTCATGCAGTCTCCATACCTCGCCTAGAACTGTGTGCAGCCATCCTAGCCACAGAACTCGCACAGAAGATCACATCAGAAATTGGCCTGAACATCGACAACGTCATATATCACATGGACAGCGAAATCATCCTTGGATGTATAAACAACAGCTCGAAACGCTTCCACGAATACGTAGCGAACAGAGTAGAAAAGATACACAACATCTCATCACCACACCAGTGGCGACATGTGTCTACACACGAAAATCCAGCTGACATCGCATCACGCAGTATACCAGCCCCAAAACTCAACTCAACTATCTGGCTATCAGGACCAGCATTCCTGTGGCAGCGAGACGAGCAAGACAAAGACAACCATGAAGAAACAGAACATGAATACACAGTAAGTGACGAAGACCCTGAGGTTCGCTAACAACTTGCTGTCCTCAACACATCAATGAAGGAAGTAGAACAAGACGACTTAGGTGCTCACCGATTTCAACAACTCTCATCATGGAGATCCTTGAAGAGAAGTATCGCCAACTTAATAGGCAAAATCAGACAAAGAAATCACCAGAAAAGACAGACAAAAAGGGGAAGATAAGAACTGAAAATTGAGATGATGGCACAAGCAGAAACCATCATCTTACGCTCAGTACAGAAAAGTGTGTTTCATAAAGAATATGAGATACTATCTGCAGCAAAGTCAGCAGGCACTGACAACAACAAACTACAGAAACGGAATCCCATCAGCCGGATGAACCCATTCATCGATGAAAAAGGACTCATCCGCGTAGGAGGAAGACTTCGCCAATCGGACCTCGACCTCTGCGGCCGACACCTCATCATCCTCCCACAGGACAACCACATTTCATGACTTATCATCGATCATGTACATCGGCAAGTACAACATCAAGGCAGACAACTCACCCTGTCAAACGTCAGAGCTAATGGCTATTGGATCATGGGTGTACATGACATGGTAAGAAGCATACTACACAAATGTGCGATATGTAGAAGACTGAGAGCAAAACCACTCACTCAACTCATGGCAGACCTACCGTCGGACAGAACAGAGAAAACCCCACCATTCACCAACATTGGAAAGGACGTATTCGGCCCGTTGGCTATAGCTTCCCGCAAAACCAGAGCCAGTCCATCTGAAGGAAAGAGATGGGCAGTTATCTTTGTCTGTCTCTACACTACAGCAGTACACATAGAAGTAATAGACTCCATTGACACTTCATCATTCATCAACGCCCTACGCCGCTTCGTAGCTATACGCGGCAACATCAAGAAACTCAGATGTGACCAGGGCACCAACTTCATCGGCGCAAAGAACAAACTTCACGCAGCAGCCGAAGAGCTGGATCAAGACCGCATCAAGAAATTCCTTACAACAAGAGACTGTTAGTGGATTTTCAACCCACCTCCCGCATCCCACTTCGGCGGTATATGGGAACGACAAATTGGAACCATCAGACCGGTTCTTGACTCCATGCACTATCAACTAGGCAAGCAACAATACACACATGACTTGCTGACAAGTCTCATGGCAGAAGCCAGCGCCATCGTAAACTCATAACATACGGTATCATCAGATGCAAACGATCCCCAAGCTCTCACCCCGAACATGCTACTCACCATGAAGACTCAATCACCGACCCCACCACAATAGTCCAGTCATTTTAGGCCAAAAAAGGGGGTAACCCACCACAAATTGCAACAGAA
>LD342611.1:254245-269152 GCA_001465055.1 Ptychodera flava | reverse complement strand
ATTCATTCACATTATGATGCTCCAGATATTCTAAATCAAATCTGCTTTTATGCCCCCAGTAGAAATTTACGCAGGAAACCCCTTTTTAAACCAGACTTGTGTTCTGTCAATTGCAGAAAATTCTCGACAGTGCCAAGATGCATGTCTGTTTTTAATGATATCTCTTTTAAATGTAATATAGATATTTTTTCTACGCTGTGTAGTTTTAAAACTATTTTATCCAGTCATTTTAACAGTTCTCCTTTTTGATTCGTGTATGTTTTTTTTTCAATTTAATGTATCGTGCTACTTTTATTGTTGTCTTGTACATTTGTCTTGTGATTGTGTGACTTTTTTGTTTCGCAGATCTGTTAGTGGGTCTGCCCGTTGATCTGTGTATCAAATAAAATAAAATAAAAATAGAATAAAATAAAATAAAATAATGGTACACTTTCACTTAGCAATATGACATAAAACTGGTCCAATAATCATTTTCATTCAAGGTAATACATTACCAGGTTACATTACATCAATATATCTCTGACATATATCTCTGATTTATTAAAGTGCGGTGCCCGAAGGGCGCACAGAAAAATATGAAACATCCTGATATCTTTGATATACCGTATATGTCTTATATATTTCAATCATCAGCTGGAAGGGCGTGCTAAAAATATCTGATACATTAATTAAACAATGCGCTCAAAGAGCCCACTGAAAAATATTTAATCCGGGTATTGAACATACAGATATGATATATCTCTGATATATGTATGTCTGATATATTTAAGTTGGGTGTGCTGAAAATTATGTCTGATTATAAAAGTTATGCGCCCGAACGGCGTGCTGTGCCGAACGAGCTTAGAGGACCAATGTGCAGTTATTGTGATTTTGTATATTCTAACATGACAGATTACTTCCAAGGATCAGACGCACAGGAACTGACGACATTGGTTGCTAAGTAACAGTCTTTCAGTGGGGTCAACCTGGGTCACGTCACTGCAGAGAAGGTTCTCGATCGCGTCACCACATCACCGCATACGCGCATTGTCTATCACGGTCGGTGCGGCCGGCCCGCGGGATGGGTCTTGAGGATTTTATACCGTTATTCTAATCCATGTAAAAAAAATAGGGACGTTCGCTGTATCTGCGACCCATGTTTAGGGATTTTTCCAATGAAAAGTCGAACCATATTTAGGGATTTTTCCGCGAAAAGTGACCCATTCGGGCGGCACATACCCGTTCACCTTTCTATAGAAGTATCCCCCGGGCCGCGTGCAACCATAACAACCAATGATCCAGCTCTTTTTGGTTTCAATTTTTTTAGGTGAACAAAACTATCAACCCTTTAATAATCGCAGAGTTGCTAGATGTAATGGTCATTACTTGGACAGAGCCTAAAACTCCTAACGTAATAAAGTATAATAAGTGGGTCGCGAGAGTGCGTTGAGGGACACGCATCGTTTGTATTGTTGTTGTTATTGGAGACACAGTATTAGTGATGGGAACTAGTCTTGATGTGTGGAGAGTGAGGATAGGAATGCATGACCAGACGGCCTGCATCATAAAAGGCGACAATTTTGAATCCTGGATCAGCAGCAATGGTGTCTGCGTTCTGCTGCGGTTACTATTTGTGAGTATGTTGTTGATGTCGAGTGATGTCAAAAGCAATCCAAGCCCAGCTACACCATCTAAAAAAAGTCCAACCAGACCGGAAAAACTACTTTAACAGCAACATATGCAACGGCTGAAAGTGAAAAAGTGGAATTTGTTGACATTATGCGAGAGCTGCGCAGTTTGAGATCTGATTTGAATCAGAAAACGGATACATTATCTGAAGATTTAAGTGGTAAGATTGACGACTTTGTCAATGACGTTCGTGACCTTCAACAAGAACTTCAAAACGCAAGAACGGAAACCGCACGTCTATCCGAAGAGAACCAAGTTTTGAAAGATCAGTTAACTTCACTAACAAACGAACTTGATGCCACTCAAGGACAAATGAAAGAGTTAACCTTATTTTTAAAGGTTTTAACAGAGACGTGGTGCCAGACTGAAGAAAAAGTAAGAACATTTGTCACAGATAAACTTGACATTAATGGTGATGGTTTAGAGTTTGACGAGTCCACAGACTCAAAAATGCTCTCTCCCATCCACAATTAACCAATAATTACAAAATTCCCAAGGTTCCAAAAACAGCAATAGGTGTTCGAGGCCGCAAAAGACATATCGAGAGGAACGGATTTCAGAATAGCTGAAGATTTTACTCGTAGAGTCCGCGATAATAGACGGAAACTAGGACGACAGCTAGAAGCTGCCCGTGCTGAAGGACAGAGAGCTTCCTTATCGCTCAATAAATTGAAGTTTGAAGGGACAACTTACGTGTATGACAGCGTGCGGGATTATGTTCGTCCATTGCCGCGAAACGGACATACAAACAGATATGGCGAAGGCCAAGGCCTTAGCGATAGAAAGTCAGGCAAGTCATCATCATTTTCTGTGCGAGGTTCTGATTCATAATAATTTATAAAATGAATCATTTCAATATGCTTTGTGTAGTATGGAACATTCACGGATTTGCATCGAAACTATGTGATCTTGATTTTGTCTCTTACCAGTATTTTGATGGATTTTTTATCTGAAACTTGGATCAAACAGGATTACCATCATAGTATTAGAGGCTTTCATTCATTTGAAAGGGCAGGTATTAAAAATCAAAATATTGAAGATGTCCCGAAGGTATAATGGTTTGCC
Organism: Ptychodera flava; assembly: GCA_001465055.1. Classification (NCBI taxonomy): domain Eukaryota; kingdom Metazoa; phylum Hemichordata; class Enteropneusta; family Ptychoderidae; genus Ptychodera; species Ptychodera flava. Next base: position 266,419 of record LD342611.1, on the reverse strand, counting down.
TCAAAAATTCATTTCCCCTCAGTATTAAATATGTTCCCCGTTTTTCTGATAACATTGTTTGAGTATTTTTTACAAAGAGTTTTCAGAAAACATTGCTGCCATAATTTGTGCTCTTGTTTACAATACCCCTGTTGTCAATGAAACAGGTGATTCTGAACATGCATTAGATATTATTGAACATGAGTTTTCACAGTTAGGTAGTAAGTTCCAAACTTCACACATTTATGTATGCGGTGATTTTAATGCACGAACTGCAAATAGGCCTGACAGTGACAACAGTGACAACATTGGCAAATTTTTGTTTCCCAAGAGTTCCCTTGTTAACAATTGTACCGTTGGTATAACCTTCCGTTCTGTGAAGGACATCGTTGTAAATACTTCTTCTAGACCTTTGTAAGTCTACTGAACTGCAAATTGTTAATGGCAGACTTTGCAAAGATATGGGAAGTGATAATTTTACATTTGTAAGTGACTAAGGGTGTAGTGTTATTGATTATTTGCTAACTCTACCGTGAAATAAATCAAAGATTTGTCAATTATATATTGATAACAGAGTTGATTCTGATAACCAACCTCTACTTTTTGATATTGTAACTGACTTTCACCTCAATGATTCTGCAAGTGTTGTAACTTATAATTCAAGCTCTACTGTAGTACGCCAAATCAGCTGATTTATTTGGGCAGCAGAGCAAAGCGAGACATTTTTTATGTATTTGGAGTCTTTCAAAGCCAATCATGTTGATGTATTCGATGTACTTGTTAACATCGAAGGTAAAGATAAAGCAGCATATTGCTTGTTGTCAATAATAAAATCTGCTGGCAATGGAATGGAACACAAACAAAGGTGTACTACACAATTTCAGAGTAAGACACATTCCTACAATTTATGGTATGATGTGGACTGTAAGAAATTTAAGCATATTGTTAACTCTGGGCTAATGCCTAAAGGAATAATAAATCTGAATACAATCTGAATACTGTAAAACAATGTAGAAAATATTATATGGAGTTCATTTAGTATCAGAAAGATTGCTTTCATTGTAAGATCCTTGAAAACCTTGTGAACACTTCCAAACCATCAAACAATCAAAGATTTTTGGTCCCTTGTGAAAGGAAATCAACAACTCCTTCTGAAGACATTCATAGACATTGGTTGAATTATTTCGCTGAATTGTTAAACACCCAAGGTAGGGAAAATTAGGAATTCAAGACTATTTATGAGACTGTCAAAGATTTTGTTAATAATGAAGAAACTTATGTATATTCTTAACAGTTTAAATGCACCAATTGTAAATGATGACATTGACTTGTGTATCAATTAACTTGAACTTAGCAGCACCATGTATCGATGGTATAACAGCTGACATTTTTAAAGCATGTCCACACATAATTTAAGAATTGATGTGTAATATTTTTAATGCTGTATTGGATTCCGAATGTTTCCTAGCTGCTTGGTCAACAGTTGACATTGCTCCAATACATACGAAAGGTGCCAACAATCATGTTGGTAACTTTAGAGGCTTCCTGTAATGGGTAAAATTTTCTGCAGCATTATATATTGTAGACTCCTCAGATGGCTTGAAGAAAACCATCCAATGGTCAATGAACAGGCTCGATTTCGTAAATCCTATTGTACCGTTTACAATATTTTCATACTTTTTACTATTGTTTGTATCTATTTAGCATATCATAAGGGCAGAGTGTACAGTGACTTAATTGATTTCGAAATGGCTTTTGACCACATTGACCATTACTGTATTTTTTATAAATTACTTAAGTGTGCAGTAAACAGTATAGTTTACAATAGAATATTTTCAATGTATCAGAACGTAAAAGCTTGTGTTCGAACGTCGTAAGGTATTACCAACCTCTTCGAATGTACTTGCAACAAGGTTCTGTATTGCACCTCTTCTATTTAGCATTTTTGTAAATGATCTCGGTGAAACTTTGAATGATACCTATCAATTTTCTGGTATTCAAATAGGGATCATAAAAATTTTATACTTGCTATTTGCAGATAGCCTTACTCTTGTAAGATCTTCATAGCTAGACTTACAGCCTTTACTAAACCAATTATATGATTTTTGCTGTAAGTGGAAACTTTTTGTAAATGTACACAACACCAAAATAATTATATTCGGGGGGGTGGCTTAAGAAAATACAAGAAATGGTATTACAATGGCAAATAGTATAGTCAGTTTTCTCATTTAGTGACTTTCTTGATTTAGTTTTCTCTTGGAATGGTCAAAAGGTTTCAAGCCCTAAAAGCACTCGGTGAACAAGCTAATATAGCACTTTATAGTCTGACAATCTTCTCCACAGATTTGGTAAATTTCAAGTTGATATTGCATGGAAAATCTTTGACGCAAAAATTTTGCCAATTTTACTGATTGGTTCAGAAATTTGGAGCTTCCATCTTGCCAAAGATATTGGAAATGTTCACAGCAAGATGATGCGTTTTATTTTAGAGTTGTACAAAAATACCTCAGTAACTGCAATGAGAGGTGAACTGGGTAGAGTTACCTTGAGAGTTGATATTTATTGTAGATTATAATATGATCAGCTTGAATCTGGCAATCTGATTGGCTGCAGCCGGGGTTTATATTCTCAACAAGAAGACTTGCGCACTTCGAACATTTCTGAGTTCGCACAAATTTCGAACTCCAGCTTGAGAGCTCAACATCAAACGAGTTTGATGTTTTCACTCCTGACCAAATAAACTGACTGTGAGAAACTTTTCTTCGAGACTGAGACTGAGAAGTAAACACATCCTGAGACTCATTCATATTGACATCTGAAGGAGTCTCAGGAAACTCAAGGGACTGAGACTGAGCAAGTAAAGATGATGACGTTGAAAGGGGAGGCTCAAGTGAAAAAAACGGGAGTTGAGGGGAGCGGAGAGATTGAAGGCGAAGCAGGGGTTCGTACCCTGTCTTCATTGGCATGGACGCCTGCAGCATTAACACCTTTTCTTTCTCTTGAGCGTCAGTTGGTTGACTGGAGAGAGGTCTTTGATCTCCAGAATTTTCATCAACAGATGTGACTTTGTGAGCGGACTCTGATTGTCCCTCATTGTTTTCAACAAAGCGAGTTGACGTTTAGGAGTTACTCGAAGTTAAGGTGTTCATTTCTGGAGTATTCATATGCCTATCAACACTTTTATTTGCATTTTCTTGACTTTCAACATTATCCATTAGCCCTGAGTTTTCATCCACACAAATATCGTCTTTCTGAACATTTCCAGTGTCATTATTGTTGTTTTCTGACGATCTATAGTTAGGAAAATGTTTACGGATATGACATTTTAGTCCACAATGAAAACAACGCAGTTTATTGACAGAAACATAAACGGAATAAAAACGATCATCATATTTGATCTGAGTTACACAACTGATGTTTTCATTGTGTAGGAAAACATGAACTTGTCGTCTAAACGACTTTACATGCTTCAGTGAAGCGTTTTTACAACCAAGAGGGCTTGCTTTTATATTTCTAAACTTGGCCCACAAGTGCTCTACATTTTATGTCATTGATTACGATCTTGGTACAAATCACCATTTACGTTTAAGCTGTAAAGTTACGATATTTTATTATTCAACTTCACCGGCATATAAAAAAAAACGTTACTGGGTATTAATGGGCAGTCACGTGATTGCGCTCGACCAATTAAAATGCGACGGACAGGGCAAGGTATTTATATATGCGTTAACTTCAGTACCTCTCAGTTATCAGATAAGATACACCAGAAAAATCACAGTTTGGCTCTTACATTTGACAGATAACCCTCCATATCTTTTAGTCTGTCGACATTTCCTGAGTAAATCTGAAGTCATGTTAGGCTAATAGACATCAAATCAGGTCCAATAATCATTATCATTCAAGGTAACAATGAAATTTACCAGGTCCAAGGAATATATCGAAAATGAAAAAGGCAATGGGGTAATCTTGAACCACGAAATAGTGCATGCTTGTGAGGCTAGGCATACCTATTGTTGTCTGTAAGGCGCCTACTGATAGGTCGGCTGTTTTGGCCAATGCGCGAGATTTGAACGCGACCTTCTATGGAATTTGGTCGGATGTAGTGACAGGCGACAGCAAGAGAATACCTCGTACGCATAAGAAGACGTCGCCGTACTCTACATCTGATTTTAATCAGATTGTGTTAGTGGCTGACCAGCCAGTTTCTGTGACGGAGAAATGCTGGAACGGACGGGATGAAACCTATTCGAGATGTTGGGGAGTGTTACAGTCTAGCAGACAAAACTTCGTCACCTGGCCAATTTAGTGCAATCATAGGTGGAATGCGTCGCTCTGTGACCTGAATTGGACCTTTTGAATGATCCACTACTTCAAATTATTTGCCAATCTTTGATTTCTTTCCAAGCTATGCTATAGCCGTCATGGGTTACTTGCCGGCAAAAATTGATTCTAAGACAAACTATTGTGAAAGTGTGAAAGCCCATGGTATTTTATCGTGTTTTATTATCTAGTTCTATGATGTTTGCGTATATTTTGTTACATGTCGAACAGTCCCCAAAGATTGCCTGTTCGAAATCTTTGACTTTTGGTTGTTTAGGGTGATGGCAACAGTTTCACTTATGACATTTTACTCAGTATGGCCATTCCACTACCCTAAAATAGTGTTGTGTTGGATTTTTAGAGCGAAAAATTTAATTTTAAAGATAATGGATGTTTAAAGTTAAGTTCTGTGCGGAGGTTAAAGTAATATAATGAATACACGGTGTGTTTTTGTCTTTTTAATATAACCTTAGCTCTTCACGAAAGGTTATGAGGTCCGTAAAAATTAGGTCAAACTCGACTCGTGGTTGATTTTTTAGCTCCGCTGTCAGCTATGCGGAGCTTATAAAATAGGTTTATTTTCCATCGTCGTCCGTCGTTGTCGTCGTCGTCCGTTGTCGTCGTCGTCGTCCGTCGTCGTCCGTCGTCCGTCAACAATTGCCTTCTACTCTGAAACCGAACGTCCGATTGCTTTGCAACTTTATATGCAGTTCACTTTGGGTGACCTCACTTAAGTTCGTTCAAATCGTGGTGAAATTTGCATATTTGTATTTTTGGGGCATTTTTTGCTGTTTTTGGTAAAAAAGTCTTTCTCTGAAACCGCTTGCCCGATTTAATGTGGTGTTTACTTAGGGTGACTATAGTCAGATAGTCAGATTTTCTCAAATTATGGTGAAATTTGCATATTTGTATTTTTAAGGCAATTTTTGTCGTTTTTGGTAAAAAAATCTGTAAAAAATTCTTCTCAAAACTACCGGTCAGATAGCTTTGATGTTTGGTACATAGGTCTCTAGGGATGATCTTTTTTAGATTTCTTCAAATTGTGCAGAAATATGCAAATTTGCATTTTTGAGGCAATTTTTGCCATTTTTGATCAAAAAATGTGTTTCTCAAAAATTACTGGCCTGATAGCTTTGAAATTTAGTATACAGATTTCAATACATGAACTAGGTAATATATATTGAATTTCTGATGAAATGTGTAATTTTGTATTTTCGGGACAATATTGCCGGGTTTTTTTTTCAAAAAAATGCGCATTTCCAAACTGCTCATCTGATAGCTTTAAAATTCGGTGTACAGGTTCCTACAGATGCACTTAATGATCTTTATTGAACTTATGATGAAATCTGCAATTTGTAATTTTATGGCAATTTCTGCCCTTTTTGGGTCAAAAAATGTGTTCCTCAAAAAGTACTGGTCTGATAGCTTTGAAATTGGGTATACAGAAGAACTAAGTAATGTATTTTGAATTTCTGATGAAAAGTGTAATTTTGAAGTTTTGTGCAAGTTTTGCCAATTTTGTTCAAAAATGTATATTTCAAAAAGTACTTATCTGATATATTTGGTATACATATTTTTTTATAGATGAACTAAATTATATATATTGAAATAATGACAAAATCTGCAATTTTATATTTTCGGGGGCAATTTTTCCAATGTTGGTCAATAAATGTGTTTCTCAAAAAAGTACTGGTCTTATAGCTTTAATATTCGATATGCAGGTTTCTACAGATTAACTAAATGGCGGGTGCCACAAGTGGGGCAGCATGCACTTACTGTTTTCGAAACACGTGACATCACTTCTTAGTCATCTGGCCAGAGGTCTATATATCTTTTTTTTCATGAATATAACTTTATTTGTGTACCGTCTATTTACTGTTTGTTCTGTGCTGTTTTGTGTCTATGTTTACAACTATTGTCTTACGAATTCTGACCTAATGTCATTGGATTATGGATTGGTATGATTGCGATTATTTTGATATTTTGAAATAATGATGAAATCTGCAATTTTGTATTTTTAGGGCAATTTTTGCCATTTTTGTTAAAGAAATTTGTTTCTCAAAAACTGCAAGTCGATAGCTTTGATATTTGGTATACAGGTTCCAAGGGATCATTGTAATATATGATACATTGAAATTATGGTGAAATCTGCAATTTTTACTTCTAGGGGCAATTATTGCCATTTTTGGTCAGACAATTTTATTCTCAAAAAACTACTCGTCAGATAGCTTTGGTGGACGTGTTCCTAGGAATGATCCGATGTGATATATTCAAATTATGATGAAATCTTTGATTGTATATTTTTGCAGCTATTTTAGCCATTTTTAATGGCCACTGAAATAGGCTATCAAAGATTTCCACCTTCTTCATCAACATTTGTCAAAATAGTTATTCTCTACATAAACACAGCGGAGCTACTCACATATATGCACGACTTGTATTTCCAAAATCAAATGTAATCTTGAATAAATGACCTGCTATACAGTTAGATTTTCTTCGTAGCATCTTACACTTTGTACCCTGACAATGCATCACTGAGATTTCAACGGAACACCATCGTAAGTCTTCCTCACTTTACCAATGGGGAACGCATGACATATGCACCTTCTCTGTCGTTTATTTTCAGTGATGCAGCAGGGTTTTATGTCTCAATGAGGGCTATATACTCGAGGTAATATTCTACCTTGATTTTAAAGTCGTCTGTCACGTGCACTGTCGACTGCGACAGTACTCTTCAGCAACGTAGACGACAATGAAACACACCTTGAAACTCGTTTGTAGCAATAACTATGATGGTTGATTTGGTTGCTAGTTTGTCTTGTTATTTGTTTGCTTGAATTAAATATCTTTTTTCGAATTCTGCTTGGTTTTTTAAGTTCAGAGGCAAAAAATATAAGTTCTATCTGTTTCTGAAGTAGAAATGACGTGTTAGAAAGCTATTAATACTATTCTTCTTGCCATGGGAAACACTACATATACGTCTGGTTGTAATTAGTTCTGTTTACAATTAAGATATATACCTTTAACACAGGGACAGCATGTGTAAAACTACGATTAGGATAATCGTAGCAAATCAACTACTGTTTAACTGAAGATCAAGCATATCTTATTCTCTTTTTTTGAAAAAAAAAAGCTGTTATCTGAAGTCTCCCTAAATCAATCCGCACAGGCAACAGTAAACACTTTGTAATTTATGTCAATTTTACGTTCTTAAACTTTCTAGATTTCGATTCTTAAAATTATGCCTACTAAAAAACCTACTATTTGTCCTAGCTTCAATCAGGTCAGTATGGCATTTGAGAAAACCATTTCTGGCTGAGACAATGCCCGGTAGTTCTACCGAGTTAAACATGAAAGTGTTGTATTATCATTTGCTCATTAAACGTTCGACTCACGTTTGAGATTAGTGTCCTTATACCACATTCGGTGATATAAAGAGGCATTGTCAAAATTAGGAAATTACTCATAATAATTCCTTTCTACACACACATTTCGAATTATTTTCCGTCTGAACATTATAAAAGTGAAATACTTGTTTATGGTGATATTTACAAAAAAAACTTTAAACTAATTTTATCTAGGTCACTTTCCCAAACACTCATAATCTGAGTTCAATTAATCTAGAACATTCTCAAGGTCACTGTCCTTCACGACCTGACGACCTTGAATCCAATTAGATCATATTTGGAATGTTCTGGAAATTTAATTAGTAGTATAAGGGAGATAATTTTAACACAGTAATTTGCATATCAATAGACGTTCTAGATTGTTCTTATCTTGACTTATATTACAACATGAGTATAAATAGGGGGAGCAGCACAGCTTGCAGTCAGACTTTTGGGATCGTGTCTCTTGCGTGTTACTTCAAGACTTGGAATCTCCAGCAGTATTACTTTCAATAATTTTCATGATCTCCACTGCCATGTTGGCTTGCAATAATTTTGAAATCACCCTTCAAAGGGAATGGACACAAATTACAGGTGGATTGCTATATTGTTGCGCATGCATCTGTGTACAGAATATTGATATTTGGATTTAATTCATAATCAGCTGTTGATAATGTTAATTCACTATACATGGTGGTGTATGAGAAAACTATGAAATACTTTTTGAAAACAAAACTAGCAATATCTGGGCATTTATAGGCAATTGATGATTGAGATAAATGTACATAATTTATACAGGGTTGTTACAACTAGTATATGTTCAAAATATTTGACTTAAAATTTCACCAAAAATATTAATCCAAGATATATGGGTGTCTATGATAAAGTTTTGAATAACTCTTTTCCAAATGAAAAACTTACTATACTAGTGCATGTAGAGACGTTGAATAAATAACATAATTGTAGTTGATTAGAAAATGATAAAAATGCATGTTATGTGTACAAGATATCTGATTTTGGAATGTCACTGAAACTATTCTTCTATGGGAGTCTATGAGAAAGCTAATTTTCCCCCTTTACAAAACAAGCCAAATTTGTGTATACGTTTGATAATCCATTTTAATGTACTTCATTAGATTAGGGTGGTTGCAAGAGGATTTGTGCGCCAAAAACTGGATTTGGATTTTCACCGTAATGTAGCTTCATTGTACATGAGATTCTATGAGGAAACTATGAATAATTTTTCTTATACAAAATTAGCTAACTTTGTGTATTTAGAGACATTTGACAATGTATCTTAATGTACTTGATTAGACCAGGGGTGGTAACAAATAAATTTGTGGGCCAGAAAGCGGATTTTGGAATTTCACCAAAATGTAGATTCACTGTAAAGTGGAATCTATGAGGAAACTATGAATAAGTTTTTCCAATAAAAATAGGTACACCTGTGTATTTATGTACTCTTGATTATTCATATCTGTGGGTTTCAGAACTAGATAGTACATTATATTTCTTCTGATAACCGCAATACAAGCGTTGTCGTCGTCTTACATGTTAATATCGCCAGCACGGCCACTTCTCCGCTTTCTTAGGTTTGGGGCCTGGATGTAATATTCGTTCGGGTTTTCCCATGTATGTAAAGATCTCTTTATTTCTCGATTATATAGTATTGTGACAAAGCGAGCAGGATCTCCCCTTCAAATTTAAGGACCAGCCGGCAGACTAATTTTTGCAACATTCTGCACCACGCTATTGTTTGCATGGCCTTTCCTTATCTCTAGGTAAAACAACAGGTCGAAATAATCTGGTACGAACATGACAGCAGAATCCAATTTTAGGCACCAGATATACAGTGTCTCACCCAGCCGCGCTTTGCTTGGATTATGAGTGATTACATTATGAGTCCTTGCTGTTTTACTTTCATGCGGAATCTTGTGGCTATAAACAGTTGTCAAAGATTTAATTGTTGTGCGGTATTTTCTCATATAATATATACGGTAAAATGGTAGATAAAACGGCTGACTCGCACCGTGTTTGCAAGGTTATATCTGATTGGTCGATTGACACTATTCACAGCAACTTAGGGAGTTTAGTTGTATTATTTCATTATAACGGTACGATTCTGCCAACCAATTGGATAACAGCTTCGAAATCGCTGCGAGTCGGCCCAGATAAAATGTTGAATTATCATCATATGGGGAGCAGGTTACGAGAATGATCCTGAAAAGCCGTACGAGGAAGAGACTGCTATCTAGATGGTAGCCGGCGTTTATGCTAGTCCTGAGGTAGACGGACTGACAAGACAGCGAGTACAGAATGAAAAAGGGACAGTCGCCGCTTTCGCCCAGCAAAAATGCATTAACCCACCAGGTGTAGGACCTCTAATGGCTCAATGCAAAGGTTCAAATATAGATTTGTGTACTACAGGGGCTTGAAGGTGACATACGGCGGACGATGAGAACTATATAAAGATTCGGCATCGAGGAGAGTAAAAGGAGGGTCAGATTTAGACGAAATAGCCCGAGGGAGGCCCTTATGTTGGTGCTAACGATGTTGACGCCCAGAAAAGGCAACTCTGCGATATGGATACAGAAGCAAATAGACTCGCCCCTTGGTCGGCTGCAAGATTATTACCTGTCGAGCTGTAATTCAGAAAAGGTACAGGCAATCGAGAACAGTGTTTCATGAAAAGACCTCAATCTCGAATAAGTAGCTTACAAAGACAAGCTAACCTTTGCAACAAAAATCTGGCTGCTCTGTACACCGAGAGACAAAATACTGACTTTTTGTAACTTGTAATTGTCGATGGATCGTCACTCACTCAAAGTCACACAATCGAGAGGTACTACGGGGAATCGTAATACTTTCAGTAACTGGAACGTACACCAAGTAGTCAGTTTAACTCACCACTTCAGATCTTTATTACTAAGGCAGAGCGGCACCAAGTCCGTACTCAGGATACAATTATCGATCAGCAAAGACTCTCCCAAAATGTCTCAGTCCCCCTTGAACTATCAAAATCATCGGCTTTTATACATTTCATCAAAATTATATCACGTTTTGACTCCATGTGACATACGTTCATTGCACGTAATGTCACTCGTGTACTTACAACGTGAAAGAGTAATAAACCGTAAAAGTTATACAAGTTATGAAAGCCGGTAAAAGGTCAAAGTAATAAAATCCTTAATATCGGTAAAAGGTCAAAATGTCATCATTTTAAGGCGTTACAATACTAAGCCAAAACCCCGATTAAAAACGCACGACTACATCAAGACACGTCATGGCGAATTCACTGCACAAGTTGTTGAGGTTCACAGTTTCGGAGTTTCGACACGTGCAGTTCATAGGAGACATACAGTCGACACTCGTCATTTGTCACGAGGCAGATTTTTCAGATATAAAATCTGACGCAGGCTTTGGTACCCCACACCTTTTAGAAATGAGCCCTTTGCAATGTATTTGAGTTTACAATGTTGTTATCAATGAAGTAGGAAGGGTGCTGGGGATACGTTATGATTGTGTGCTTTGCAACAGACTAATCAATCAATTAATCAACAAAATTTTATCATCAGGATTTGAGGAATTCGCATCGTGAATGTTACATTCTGTAACAACCAATTACAAGATAAAGCAATCTAAAGACAGATATCAAAAACCCAGGCAGCACACACTTCAACTCAATAGACATAGCTTATATAGTGAAGTGACCGAAACTCAAAAAAATCATCAGCTAATAGCTGATTCTGATGAATTGGTCAATATCCCTATCGGCAGTAGTTTTTAAAAGACAGGTAATTTAAAAGATAGGAGCAATTCATATTCGTAATGTTATGGTTGTTGAAACTTAGACGCACCGATGGACTCACTGATGGACTCACGGACGGATATGACCCAATCTATAAGCCCCCTGGACTTTATCCGTGGGGACAAAAAACTGTGTCACTGCATCCTTTAGGCAATATGAATACGATGAGAAACTAAATTTTTATTTTTCTTGGCCTTATACATGAAAGTCTATGGAGAACTGCCTTATACATGGGAGTCCTTGGAGGTGTAAACTAAAAAGTCCTCTAACACGGCCAAATTCGATCGCATTGTGAAACAAATCGACGCGCATCTGTATGGGGTTGGGTACTATTCTTGTGCAAAGTTTGAAAGAAATTGACCAGGGCATGTCTGAGATATCTGCGTGAACGGACAGACGGACGGACTGACATGACCAAACCTATAACTCCCCCAGGACTTCGTCCGTGGGCACTAAAAACAACGCAACAGTTATTACAGCTACACCGGCGGTAGGTTCATATCCAGAGCCCCGTACGGTCTGCCGCCGTCGCAAACAATCTCATAAACCTGGCCATATGGGCAACTGTGTATGAGCAGCTGGATTCTTGACTTCCCGGAGAAGGCGAGCTGTCACGTTCAAGCTCAGGATTATTTGTCGATCAAATTTCAGTAAATTTACCTTACCTAGATGAAATTTTGT
>LD342611.1:235536-247822 GCA_001465055.1 Ptychodera flava | reverse complement strand
TTATCCGTAGACTGTTTATTCCTGCCAGAGAACCATCCGCTCTGATTTGCATCATGCCCAATTCAGTGAGCGTGTTTCTGCTGAGGAGTGGTGGTGAATTTATTCTACCTCTAACCACGATGAATTTGGTTTCTACTCCACAGGTCTTGTTTCGCACAGTAGTTTTGAATCCCCCCTTGACTGGTAGCTGACTTTGCAAAGTATTGAGTTTTGTGTGGCTGGTCTGTAATTTAAGCCTTTGGTTAGATCTATGCAGTAAAGCCTTGAACTGATGTTCATCCATGACATTGACCTCTGCACCCGTGTCAGGTTCCACTTGGGTGTCAACATCGTCTATTCTAACTCTCACAGTTTTCCCTGAGTGGTTTGCCTTGATTACACCTTTGATACGTTTGATGTGCTTCACTGTTTGTTCAAAGAAGTCGTCGTCTGAGCTTGTGGAGTTATCTTTCTCCTCCATGCTGGTTTTCTTAATTTGCTTTTGCGGTTTTCTGTACTTGTATGTACCGCGTGTGTCGCCTGAGTTATTTCTGTATTTACTATCTGTGTCTTTATTTCCTCTATCTGAGCCTGTTCTGCATACAGCAGCAAAGTGGTTCTTTTTCTGACATTTCTTACATTGTTTGCCGAAAGCAGGGCAGTTCTGTCCCTCTTTATGTACTCCAGTTAGCCCGCAATAGCCACATGGTTTGCCTTCTGGTGTGTGTTTTCGCCTCTCAAATTTCCCTTGTTTCTTGGGTTGCCTATATTGCTTTATTTTTGCGACAGATCTTTCCCCAGCTGGCTTCATATCACGCATTTGAAGTGATGTATCTTCGATTTGGGCTGCCTCAGTCAAAAGTTGTGTCAGTGACCACTTCTTATTTATAGCTTTCTGAATCAGGGTACAGTTGTCAATAGTTTGTATGATATGCTCTAAAATTCTCTCTTCACAATTCGCACCAAACTCGCACTCATTGGCTTTTTCTCTAAGTCTGGCTGCGTACGCGACTGTTGTTTCATTCGGTGTTGCGGTCATCTTGAGAAACAAATATCTCGCGTGGTGCTTGTTTTTCTTTGGGGTGTAGTATTCATTCAGTTTCGTTTTTAGTTTTTCATAGACATCGAGCCCTTCTGTGGTAGGGTTGGGTAAACTTTTCTCGAGTCTCGCTATTTCTTTTCCCCCATAGATTATCATTGCGTCTTTCTTATCGACCGCTTCCGTTATCCTAAAATATCGGAATTCACGCTCAATGCCCTCTAACCATTCTTCCCAAGCTTTTCCAGTAGTGATCTGGTCATCGGTATGTACGAACGGTTGGCATTTTAGGTTTCTAGTTTCTGTAACTACGGTTACCGCTGCGGGAGCTTCAACCATTGCGTTGTCTAAATAGTTCCCTTGCACGTGATTTAGATTGTCCCGCTCGGGTGATCGCCTTTTCTAATTTGCGGCAATATCTTCAATGGAGTTCTGAGAAATCATGGTTCAGATCACTCACCGGACATTTATAGTTGTTCTCTATCCCATCCTCGTCGCCATTGTAATGTCTGGTACTTCAATAAATCAGACAACTCTCAGACTGTCTGCAGGCATGGCAGCTCGTCATACTGCATTTAATACACAACAACAAAACGTGGTCTACATGGACTGATGACGCGGTGGTCATGACGTTGTAACATATACGTTTGGCCATACTGATTGAAAGGTTAGTTGCATGTCTGGATATTACATTAACCATGTTGCATGTACTACTGTAAAACATGTTAATTTAGCGAGCATACTTTTTTAGCGAATTTAGCGACCAAAGAGAGTTCGCTAATTCAAAGTGCCGCTAATATTCAATGCCTTGAGCATAGTAATATTCAAAATGGCCGCCATTGAAACAAATCGTCACATTCTCCCACCCTTTCACGCAGCACATACTGTAATGCAAACAAAGATGATCACTCAGTATCCAGTTCTAAAACAAGAATAATTTTATTTCAAAGTAAGTATTTAACTAATAAATAAAAGAAAATACAAAACAACTGGGATTGGAGCGTCGTTTGTACATAACATCATAAACACAGCCGGTACAGTAGTTTAGTATAACGAGTGTACTACAGTAACTATCGAGTCGGGTAATACCACAGTATACAACAGTCTATTCCATCGATATCGCCGATGCAATACCAGCTTGCCGGAAACCGCCTCGAATGATTTCACAGTCCTGTCGAAGATGATCGAATGAGTTCAAAAACCAGTTTGCGTGTATCGGTTTAATGCGCGACAGAGAGAGATCGACGACGGGGTTGTTTTCATCATCTTCACCGCAGATTTCAGCTGCATACCAGTTCGTGAAACTTTCCGCCAGGTAAATCTTCAACTTGCCATTCACAGTCAAATCCAGGGGTTGGAGTTCGCTCGTGCAACTGGCAGGGACAAAGACGGGCTTAGCACCAATTTCGTGGAGTTTTGTGAGCACGGAGTCGCATCTGTGAGCACGGAAAACGTCCATAATCACAATGGCAGGCTGATCATCGCGCAGGTCTAGTCGACGACGTGTTGACTGCAGATACGGCGCAATCACTTTATCAATGTAACGGCACATGGTGGATTCGTTGCTCCAGTGGTTCTCTGAATGCCAAACATCCCAATCTTCAGGAAAATTAAATTGTGGATGACACTTCTCTGTCTTCCCCTTGTACAGCAACTGTGGCGGTAATAATGTCCCGTTCATCGAACTGGCGAGAACTGCCGTCATCTGTCGTTTATCATCGAGGCCGATGATCGGAACTTGCTTCGCGCCTTCTTTCTCGAGGGTCCAATTTGAAGTCGGGATGATGTTGACACCAGTTTGGTCAAAATTGATGATTAGGTCTTCCGGAATCGCGTTGTCTCTCGCAGTGCTGGCTATTCTGTCGAGGTAGTCGGCCTTCATCTGGGTGAAGTTAGTGGGAAGTTTACGTGCCGCCTTGGTACCTTTACGCTTGACAAAGCCATGGCGATTGAGAAACGATTGGGCCCAGCTTCGGGTGAGACTTATGTGGCCACCGAATTCTTGAAGAAGAGAACGGTTCTTTTTCATCAGGAGCCCTTTACCAGCCGCAATCAATATCTTCCTGTTGACGATGCCCCCTTTTGATCGTATGATGTTGACGTAGTCAACAACGTCCCGCTCATATCGACCAAGCAAGGGGGCATGACCTCGTGGGTTGCGTGGCAATGTAGAGACTGTATCAACTTGCATCGCTCTCTTGACCTTCAGATATGCCGACTTCATGTTTCGGACGGTACTTTCGTTCATCTTTTTACCAAGCAAATGGCTAAAATGAACAGCAGCTCTGCTGCAACCATTGTCAATGGCGTACCGTGCTATCTTCACCCGGGTTTCGTCATCGTAGTTTGAGTACGATCGTGGTCGCTTTCGATTCAGTTTGTCGACTTTGAACTGACAGTCAGATGGTTGCGTCGAAAACGTGTCATCGACGACAGCTTTGTTCATCGCTGCAACCGCTGCGGCACTCTCGCTCGACTTCTCATCATTTGGATTTGGTAGACACAGGTTAGACTGCGCTGGCTCTCTTCTGTACTGTATGTAACGTAGCATGTTGAAACGAAGTTGTCGACATGAAGGAAAATGATTTCTGACTGAAATGCCCAAAATGCAGTGAATTTATGGAAAGAAAACAAAAGACTTTCACAGCTTGGGTTCTTTTTTTAGTTTCGTTGCTAGGCGAGTGATTCAAGACATCGTCGTGTATGATGACTGACTTTTCAAAGATCATTCATGTTTATCAACCATTTAGCAGTTTATCAACGCAAGAAACCAGGTGCCGAAAACAATAGGGCCTTGTCATGGACTCTCACTTATCTTGCCGCTGAAAATGCCTTCGACCAGCGTGTTTGATTAACCGCTAATTTCAGATGAGTCAATCAAACCATTTACCGCATGCGGTGCTATTGTTTGCTGATACCTTTGACACGCGTGCATATGACGTCGAGTCCCTTGTCCGCTAAATTAAGACTTCGCTAAAACGCTTGTCAGTGCAAGATCGCTAAAAAAGCATGTCGCTAATTCAAAGTGTTTTACAGTATTTGCAAAACTATTGTACTGGACTGTTGACACACTAGGTACATGGATGTGAAATGCAGCCTTGCTAGTTATTTTTCTGACTATGCTATGCTGGGGATATTATTTTAATAGGTAGTCTCTGTTGCTTCTCAGGGCTGATACAGCTGTTTGTACATCCCTGAACCAGCCTTCAGAAGGTAACAGTGTTGTAAGAGTTTCGCAGTGAAGTATTACACAGAAGTCCTTTCCTGAATCTGACAGAAATCAATTCCAGAATGTTCGAAGCTCAATCAGCTGTAACTTTTGGCAATTTCCAAGTAGTTTTAATTTTGTGCAAAAAACTGCAGTATCTTGTTCTACTTCTTAAGGCATGATGAATGTCCAACATACATTATCAACCCAGTTCATATGTGTATATGTAGCATTGTTATCGTTGAAAATCATATTTCAGTCTGGAATACACCCTTTGCGCCTGTCGTGAGGGGGCATGGAACTATGGGAAAATGCTAACCGGAAGTGCGGTAAAACATACGACTTATACTTTAACATGGAAAGGTGTGATTTTCCAGCGAAAAAAAGTGAAATACAAATTGAATATTTAAGCTACAACAAGAAAACATCTAGTGGTGCATGGGACTAGCTTAGTTAAGTGTTTGTGTGCATTGTTTAGCAGAGTAATATTTTATAACAGTACTGTAGATATCGGTGATTTTTGACAGGCGAAACGGGCAAGTTGTAGACTTTCATTGTGCTATATACAATGTATGGCGGCATAACATAGCCGTTACCTCAAAATCTTCAGAATAACAGGTAAAAAATTCAAAATTTAATGAATTCAGTCTTTGTTGACTTATATTTTCATTGCTGTGTTTTTAATTTTGAAATATTTGAAAAAAAATTGAACGTTCGGGAAAATTTGTTTCCGCTGTGCTACTATGGGTCTCTTGGGTATGAGAAGTACACAGTCAACATACCAGCGCTACAGTCAGCAGGGCAGTGTGACACAGTAAGCGTCACCCGCTCTCATATTGAGTGTAAAACTTGGCCGCTTCTCAGGCCGAAAATCGCCGATATCTACAGTTATAAAATATTATACAGCTACACAATGAACATGAACACTTTCCAGAGCTAGTCTCATGCACCATTAGGTGTTTTATTGTTGTAGCATAAATATGCACTTCGTATTTCACTCACTTTTTTGCTCGAAAATCGCACCTTTCCGTATTTAAGTATAGGAGTCGTCGTATGTTTTACCCCACTTCCGGTTAGTATTTTCCCATAGTTCCATGCCCCTTGGCGACAGGCGCAAAGGGTGTGTAGAATTCATTTGTCAACAACAACAATGATTGTTAAACATGTACACAGTACATTGTCAAACAGAATATCGGTATTCAAGAGAGTGTTAGTAGTGAGAAGTATTTGGAAAATTGGTCGAAAATAACTACACGGAATCCCCCTCTTCCACGCATGCGTGGAAGAGGGGGAATTCCCCACTGAGTCAGATGGGAATCCCCCTTACGCGTTTGCGCATGCGTGGAAGAGGGAATTCCCACTGAGCGATGACTCACTGGCGGGGACCCCCACTATCAGTACGGAACAACATTCTGAGATCATTTGTTAGATAGTTTCTGACTGAGATGTACTGGAGTGAGTCTGCTCTTACAAAGGCAACCGTTCCGAAGACGATTCTCGTTTCTGGATGTGAATTTTATCAATATCTGCTGGCTGGTCCTTTTCACTATGTTACCTAGCGGAACAAGATTTACCCCTACCGGAACCGTAGGGATGTTGCGCAATACCCCTATCGGAACCGTAACCGAAGGGTTTCCAGCAGGGGCTTTCCAGGACTTTCGCAATATAGTTCCAGTGACAGAGGTCTGTCATTCTGGAACGGTTTTCATGAAAATTTTCTGCAGAGTTTTTTATGAACTCGAGAGTTCCTATCGGTACGAACTTCTCACACGATAGATAAAATTTAAGAATTTTCCTCTGAACTTAAAATATGTCGGAAGACCATTACTTCAAACAATATGAGACGTTTTAGATAAATGGTACTGATATCAAAAGTGTAAGTAGTTGTATCTTTTTTAACAAATGAAATGTTGTTGGAACTACTTTCTTCCTGAGTATGAGTAAAAATATCTAAATCTTTTCTATCTTTATCAATAGTTATGAAAATAGTGCAAGGCGTTCTTGAATCTGTTTTTATTTCCAACTTAATCATCAAACTCGTCTCCTGTACCTAATTTTATACATTTGATAACAACTGTACCATGCTCAATTATTTTCATATTATCAGTCATCTGTTGATTGGCTGTCTGTAAAGTTAATTCAGCTGTCTCCTCCCCCACACTTTTCAGACCCAGTTTCTTTAAAGTGGTGTCCCAAAATAATCTTACTGGAACCCTGCTAGCTGTATATGAACAACAATTCCCCCCCTCGTTTATCCACCTTCACAGTGTATTATCTGCCTTCATTATCGTATTAAGAGGACTAATTTTAAGGTGAACCGGTATACCGAGTAGTGTAATGTATGGGTTATTAGGCTTAAGATAAATGCGAAAATCGGACAATTTATATTTGTTTACATTGCTATCAAAATAAATCACATTCGGAGTTCCTGGTGGTTCATCAACTCCACCTACAATTTCACTATCCAATATATCTAAGATGTTATGCGGTACATTATAAGGCATGAATTTCTGACTATCCCCATCCCATGTCAGAGCAAAAGGAGTAGGATCATTTGCAGCCTTTGTAGCGTCTATTATGGACTCATCAATGTCTTTAAGTTCGGAAAATTCTACAGCATGTTCATGTTTCTGTGCTGTCGCTGGCGATAACATGAATTGTTTCTCGCGGTCCTTATATCGAAGGACGTAATCCTTATTATGATTACCTGCTATCTTAGTATTATTGTTAACTTTAACATCACTCAGATCTTCGAGCTCAAGATTTTGTACGTGAATTGCACCTAGACTGAAGTTACTTGGACCAGACATACTCCGTAGGGACCTATATACAGTGAAAAATTAAATAATACCTTGTAATATACACAATCATGGCTTCAGCTATAGGAATGACAGTTCTCGGTGTTGTATTAAATGCAACGGCATTCACAGGAGGAAATATTATCGGACAAAAGCTTCTGGGAATGGCGACGCTCTTATTGAAGAGAAAGTCCGACATGATAAAGCATTAGAAAAATTTGAACATGACCGCAACGTCTGGTCAGAAAAAAGATTACTTCAGGCTGACTAGGAAAGAAAAAATCGGGCAAAGGACGCGCATGCTGCGGCAGAGTTAAGAGATACAGATGCAGAAATCCTGGAAGAAGCAGAAGGTTGCCAACTCTACGTCAGACCGTTCCGAAGGGGTAGTTCAATTCTCAGATTATTATCAGCCCAGTCCTGAGCAAAAGAAATATGAGATGATTTATATTGCTGGAGGATTGGCCGTGGGATGGTTTATCTTCCGTAGGGTTCCTTCGGAACGCACCGTTAACTACAATAATTCAATACAAAAGCTAGTTGGCCAGTTATTGAAAGTGATCATGTTTCCATACTGATCTGTTATCCATATACGCATTGAACTCATATGGTCTGAACCTTTTCTCAATGGCATGGAAATTGCACCCCCGTTTTTAAAATCATAGGTGACCTTTTCACTTATTTCTTTTGTATCCTGGATGGGAAGTATTTGTAAACAGTCCGATACTTTCCCCTGTATGTATTCACCTGAACCAAATGAAACATAATTTCCAGTAACGTCGACGACATCTGAATGAACTATGTATTTAGTAACTGTTAAGAAATCTGCTGTCTTCGGACTCATAGTACTTTTTCCACGGGGTTGTCCTCATTTTTATCTCAAAAGCCGACGAGGTTAGCGAAGTTACCTGTAGCATTAAAAAATACTTTAACATCTTTAGCTAAAGTTAGAAGAACACGGTTTGTCGGCAGATGTTTTTCAAATTTGATTTTCGGCTGCAACCCGATTTCTTTATTGAGTGTATCAATATTGTAGTTACCTGGACGTATTGATTTAGTCTTCTTCGCTTGCCCATTTTCTTGATATTTTATTATAGTATTTGTTCTCGTTATGTTATACCATGAATTAAAGAGTGAACACTGTAAAAGTCTTATCTTTGTAAACTGTGTCATGTCAATACAAGGGTCAAAATTAACAGTAACCGGTTTGCCTGTTTTGCTGTCGATCCAAATGATCATCGTTCTACGTTGTATGTATATATTACTAAGTATAAGTGTTCGATGAATATTATTATTATTATTATTATTATTATTATTCCGAAGGTGCTCATTACAAAGTATAAGGTTCTGCAGGAATAATATTTTTCTGTTCAAGGAGATCTTTAGTCGCAACCGCGGCAGCAGTAGCCCCGCCTAATTTCACCAATCGAATTAAATTTGGTCGACTTGGATCGCCCATATCTATTTTCAGAAATTTGCTGGAGATCATAAGATATCCCATCGCAAGTCCTGCGATTATAATACCATCGTACATTGTGTTAACAACTGTTTTAGTATCCATTATTGCTGACTAGTATATAAAATTAGAAAAATAAAAAAATTACGGAGTTAATCCATCTAATAAAATGTAAAGGAGCTGGGACTTGATTCCCTCGTAACCGTTCCGGGTAGGGGTTTCGGAGGGAGCCGCTACGGGCTCTGTTTTTTTCGCTTTCTGGGGAGGCCGAACAGGACAGGGGGTATGCCGAGCACATCCCCAATATAGTCCTAATGCAGTCAATGAAACTCCCACAATTCCTAAAACAAGATAACATTTATTATACCAGCTATCACACTGTTGTGGTGGTACCCTATCGGAACCATGCCGAGAGGGGTCCCGGAAGGGGCTCGCTACCGCATCGCTATCATTAATCATTGCTTGACGCTTCTTCTCCTTGTTTTGCCTGTTCCATTCCGCTAATTGCCTACCCGCAGCAACCCTCCCTGGATGCTTCGTCGGTAACGTAATTTTCTCTATGTTGCGCTGTGGCGTAGTCGTCGGAGGGGCTTGTGGTGGTAGGGTCGTCTCTGACGGAGTCCCTGGTGGAGTCCCTGGCGGAGCCGTTTGCTGAGTCGGTGCTTGCGAAGTTGAATCCATTTATTTCGGGTATTATATTAAGCCCGATTTTTTTAAAATTTAAATGTTTACCCGTAATTAAACCGGTGGAAATTAGAGCAATCACGGGCCCCCATGTGTAGGCTATCCATCCTGATAATCGTTTTATTTCACTGTTTAGAATAAAATCCTTTTTAAGATCAGTGGCATAGTTATCTCGGTCATCGATTGGAACTACCTGACTGATTGCACGGGCTCCTAGATCTATGAAACTTTGAGTGATGGTATCACTTATAAGAGAACTGTATTTCGCTTCATAGACTTTAAATGCTTTATTCACCGTTTCATCTTCCCATTTTTCTACACCAGCAACTGAAATCTCCTTATCAAAAAATAACTTACTTTGGCCACTTGCGATGACCCAGAGTATTTTTTTCACGTTTAGTCTCTATTATGGATCGAGCGTCCGATGCTGCAGTTGGCGCTGTCGTATTTGCCGCTGCCGATGACGTTATTAAATTCTCCATTGTTTGCAGTATGTTATCTATTCTTAGTAAAAAATAAAAAATTCGTTTAAACCTGAATCCGAAATAAAGTATTAACATAGTCTGGAATGTTAGTACCCCTAACGGAATGACTCCGATTCCGAAGTATGGAAAATTCTCCTCCATTTAAATCTATCTGTATATAGAAACACAAATCATGAGTACAGACGCATTCCCAGTTGCTTTTCAATTGAATAAGACGAGCGTACCGACAGTACAGCATGCTGATATTCCTCCCAAACCGAATGGGGGAGTAAAACCTATTCTCATGGACTTAGAAATATATGTAACGCCGACAGATAAATTTACTTTTCATCCTCGGGATGTGTTCAAAGATAATGTAATCACTCATCGAACAGCTAAAGAAAGCAATGTCTGGCTGGGCGGCCCGCACATAAAATACTGGGACCAGTAATTAAATTTCGCTGTATGGTGCAGCACTACTGGTTGTGGTATATCATTCGCCCATCTCGTCGATAAGAAATTTCCGCCACAAATACGATCATTCTGCCGTTTCCATGTATATTTTACAATACGTCGTATTCTTCATGAAATGAGCGTTGCACTTCCACACGATACCCCCACCTTCAAAGCGGGCGACAATCCGTACAATCTCGTCCAATATGAACTTCTATGTACAGAATTTGGAAATATAAGTCCCACGAAGTCCAACTTTCGTTATCGAAAAGGCCAAAACTCAGGTCTTGGTTATGGTTATGAATATTACACTAATCGTGGGCCTGTTTGACAGCCAAAAGCAATATACAATGGTCATGAGTTTTTCCTCTCCGCCGTTGGAGGCGTTTTCTATACAGATACCATTTTTGGAAAGAAAAAACATGTACTGCCTGACAAAGATAGACCACACTATTATTTCTTTAGAAATGATGGATCAGAGGGACAATACAATAGTTTCATTCCTCTGAAGGGAGACTCAGGATTGACAAAGGCTGGCCTAGCCCGCCTCAATGAAAGCCTTGAAGCCTACGTATATTGCATACTCGGCGCACAAGCAAATATTCGCAGTACCATAGTAGGCGATACTGGCAGTGCAGAGCAAGTAAGAAAAGAATTCGGCGTTCTCCTCGAAGATGAAATTCGCAATACTGACAAAGTAATCAGTTATAGGCGATACCAAGACACAATAATGAATACTGGTGTCAAACTTGATATGGCAGTTTCACCCAATTTACTTCTCTTGCCATCTGAAATGGTCATTCTTTCGGGCCCGGCGATCTTGGGTTATAATAATGAATTGCAATATGCAACTGAATCTATGGTGTTCGGGGTGAATGGTGATATAAACACGGAAGTTCGAGAAAGTGCTATACATGAGATGGAAGGGGAAGAGGATCCCGTGAAGTGGCAGGACGAGACCTCCGGGCTGACTAACAACGATATGTCGGGGGCCTCCCCTATCGGAACGGGCAGCATCTGTGACCGGCGCAGACCCTATTCACGAATATAGCAAAATTGGTTTGTTATCTTTAGCCATATTCATTACATTTATGTACAGTATATAGATCCGATGTATGCAACAGTGCCATTCAACATGATTGTAACTGGACCAACAAATTCTGGCAAAACAGAATATGTAATGGATCTCCTCACTGGCCCTTACTTAGGGAAATTTAACTACGTAGTTTTCATTTGTCCGACATTCATGAAGTATAAAACGTATAATAAAAGATTCATTTTCACCGATGACAATGTGTTTATATTTCCGGTCGGACTCGATGCTGTGGATGATACACTAGCCTTCGTACATAAGGAATTTTCTGGCACGAACACTTTAATAATCCTCGACAACTGTGCCTCGTCCAAAGATATGAAGAAGCGCAGTGACGTTTTAGTCAAACTTGGTTTCAGCGCGAGACACGACGGATTATCTGTCTGGGTTTTGACTCAACAATATACTAGTATTAGTAAACCATTCAGGGAAAACATACAGATGTTAGTACTTTTTTACACACCGAGCAAGACAGACAACAAAACTATTATTAAAGAATATGGAATGGAGGTGTCAGAACGGGAGGTGGGTTCCCTAATCAGGCAATTGAAAAATACACCATTCAGTAAACCAGTATTTCATTTACGGCATCCGTACGACATAAAATTTTTCGTATAATATAGCAATTATGGAAGGTTCTACCGAAGGCACTCTTAGAGAATTATATTACAACCCGAAAACTGGTTTTGGAGGTGTACAAAAATTATATGACGCAGCATGCTCCAGCGGGTTAAAAATTACTAAGAAAGAGGTACAGGACTGGTTAAAAACTCAGCTAACTTATAATCTACATAAACCGGTACCTCGTACTCATGGCGGGAGGCGCGTTTTTGTAACATCGGTGGACGAGTTTTGGCAAGCAGACCTTGTGGAATTCCCTTCACCATTCGCAAAAGAGAATTGAACATTCGATACATGCTCACAGTAATCGATGTGCTAAGCAAATATGCATGGGCCAGGCCGATACAGTCAAAAACGGCTGATGATACGTTGCAGGCGCTACAAGACAAACTTCAGACAGATGAGGGGCGGGAATTTACTAACCGAAAAATGCAGGGGTGGTTGGAGGAGGTGGGAATTCACTGGTTTCACACCTACAGTGACAAAAAAGC
>LD342611.1:206087-227514 GCA_001465055.1 Ptychodera flava | reverse complement strand
ATGAACACAAAGGATGGAATTCAGCTTGAAATTCTGAAGAAAGATACTTCAGTTAAGGGTGCCGACGACGCTCGCGATGATAATATATTTGCTCATGTTTATGTTATTAGCGATGCTCAGGTCGACGTTAAGAATAGTAGATTAGATTCTTTACAATTTTAGTTAACGGGACCGTTCACCTACCGGAACGATTCCACAGAAAATTTTCATGAAAACCGTTCAAGAATGACAGACCTCTGTCACTGGAACGGTATTGCGAAAGTCCTGGAAAGCCCCTGCTGGAAACCCTTCGGTTACGGTTCCGATAGGGGTATTGCGCAACACCCCTACGGTTCCGGTAGGGGTAAATCTTGTTCCACTAGGTAACATAGTGAAAAGGACCAGCCAGCAGATATTGATAAAATTCACATCCAGAAACGAGAATCGTCTTCGGAACGGTTGCCTTTGTAAGAGCAGACTCACTCCAGTACATCTCAGTCAGAAACTATCTAACAAATGATCTGAGAATGTTGTTCCGTACTGATAGTGGGGGTCCCCCCCCCAGTGAGTCATCGCTCAGTGGGAATTCCCTCTTCCACGCATGCGCAAACGCGTAAGGGGGATTCCCATCTGACTCAGTGGGGAATTCCCCCTCTTCCACGCATGCGTGGAAGAGGGGGATTCCATGTAGTTATTTTCGACCAATTTTCCAAATACTTCTCACTACTACTGTTATATAGCTATCGAAACTGCAGTTTGTACACACAAAAATGACGATTGAAAATTGCTAAAACTTACAGCTAATGTGCTTTCACTAATTTGCACTGAATTTTAGTAACAATTTTTTTCAACAAGCAATACTTACATAAAAAACCATGACCATTTGTCCAACTGTAGTTTTTCCGCAAAAGGCACTCTTGAGAACCCAAGTTTGATGCCTGTTTAACAATCAGGAAAATGTTAAATTATGTTAATCATATTCTACTTCTATACATCAGTCTAAGATTCAGTATCATAAACTACGTGCATGCAAGTGGCCCCCCTTATGTGATTGATTATTATACACCTGCTTCTGTAACCTATTGAGTTTCGTTGTACAGCAAGTTTCAGTATCAGAGGATGCTGAGTCAAATAACTTTGTGGTAGAGTACATCTGGTGTTATTGGACGCTATTTGACATTTGCCCTAAAAAACCTTTACGTCAGCGCGGGGAAAAAAGGAGAGATGGTTTTAAATTTTTAATAAAAGTATACTTCTAAACATCCAGTACTTCACAATTTTACTAGTGGTGAATCAAAACCCTGTGAATTAGAGTTAAATTATGCTGCTGACCTACAATTTCTATCATGTACACTGTGCTGCGCAGGTTTGAAATTTCGTTCCGTGCACTTAGCCGACATGCTGAACGTGTTCTCAGTTTGCTTGCAATCGTCTAGTGTAGTACACGACAGGCACCCCCAAAACGCCTTAATTTTGACTTTTTTGTGGAAAAATTGGACTAAAGAAGGTGTATAATAATAAGGTTATTCACAAAATGCCGTACATAGTGCGCTCTGGCATTGTCCGAGACACGTAGCTTCGAGGACAATACCTCCGCTGCATGATGTAGGCCTACTCGGATATAAATCCCAGAATTTTGTGAATAACCTTAAATTATAATAATAATAAGTGTCAATGCTTATCATGTCTGTTGTGTGACTACGACAAAGATATGTCACATATATGTAAGAACAGCTGAAGTTTGAACAAAACCCAAAGTGTTAGAGTAATATGAGGAACATTCATGTCTGACATGATTATTATCGCAGCACACAATGATATTTGATCACCTTTTATAGTCACTTTCTGTTTCCACATTGTACTCGGAGAATCCATTGTTAATTTGTGGAGCTGAAGGCATTTTCTGTATCAAGTATATCATGCCCTGGACCATCTGTTGAAAAAGAAACAAATAAGCATCTGTTACCGGTAAATGGAAGTCAATGGTCAACATTTGTACATGAAGTTATCTGCTGAAAATGAATCACTCTAATATGTACCTGTCTTGAATGGCAATACGGCTCACAGGATTTGTGTTAGCAATGATGTTCAAGGGCTAAAGTTAAAATCAAGCTGTGGAAACAAATTTGCCTTGAATAACAGAATCAACCATTACGTCATTTTGACAAATGATTTGTGAGGTATACCTGACTGTATTAAATCATCTACGTTGCCAGTCTGAGGTAATTATCAAAAGAAACAAGGAATATCATCCATGAAACAGTCTATGTTTGTTATTGAAAGTAGCGCTACAATGCCGACGGCCCTGTAGAGTTCCAAATAAGCGCATCCAACTGGACGAGGCTTGTTGGTGTGAAATGCTACATTTGCTGAATTTGGTCGTACCGATTTATCACTACTGAAGACAAACACTATACTACACTTACCTTGTCGTTTATGGGGTTTGGAATTTGTTCAAACACGCGTCGATCGCGTTCCATGGACATTGGGCGTAGGGCATCCGTGTTTCACTCAGGGAGTTGTACTGGAATTTGGAATGGCGGCTCCAGAATGTTTTTGGAACACGATAGACGTGTTTGAACAAATTCAGGCCCGGTTTCAATGAATGACTTTGCACATCTTACATGGAATATAACACGGCATAAAGCCTACTTGCCTTCATTTCCAAAGACGTCGGTTCTTTCTTTCTACCTCCATGCATAGTCCCATAGAATGAACGCAAATATAGTTTCACTGTACCATGGAGGTAGCAGAGATTCTCCATGGCTGCATATAACATGTTCTTCCGAAGTCATATTTCATTGGTGATTGAAGCCATTACTGTCGACTTTTATATGGGAAATTTTGGAGGTAAACTGACGGGACTACCGCAGTTCGGAATGGAGTTCGCAACGGTTGGACGATCGTAGAGTACCACCTCGGCTACGCTGCATCTCGCTCGGCTGTGGCTTGGCGCGCAATCTGTACTCACAGAGGAATTCATACGCCATTCCCTTTGAAGTGAAAGGGTGCGGATTCCACTAGCAATAGGTCACTTTAAGAGTACGATCAATCAGCAAGTACTATAATTCTTACATATGTCACGGAGACATAATATCTATAACGAGGTTAACATTGGCTAGGCGAATCATTGTGTAAAATTGGACTATGTTAAAGCGTACAGTTGCAAAGAGTGAACTGTCGGTCAAAGGTCAAAAACGACCGCGAACGTTCACTTTTATTGGCACACGCTCCCATTATCATCAGCTGTGATGTGGCTTGCATGTTTTTGGCACACATGAGGGGCATGGAACATCCGTTTCAAAAATGTCCTTATTAATAAAATACATCGGCATTGTCAAGTATCCCAAGATCAAGGCTGTGGCTTGAGAAAAAATCAGGATATGCCACCAATAGCGTTGATCGCGATTTCAGGTTTGTTAGGGACTGGACACAAATTACAAGGGGGTGGGCCGGTGTTTTATGGGGGTGGGTCGCCATTTTTCGCGCAAGCATTTTTGAAGGGTCATAGCATTTTGTGCAAGCCTAATGGGGAGGGTCACCTTTTTTATGCATCAAAGCTGAAATTGCATATGCACGTATTAATGAATATGTAATACTGAAAAAAGAAAAAAATACCTCATGGCACTTTCATTTTCTGTCATTTCCATTTTCGGCGCGCTTCGGGTGCAAGTTTAAGGGTATAATAAACAATGTATTGATGATCCAAGCAGCCACATTGATTTATATGTAAGTTGTCATGACTCTACTTATCCAACTCCTCTATTGTACATATACACTGTCCCCTATAATGACACTTTCAATAACAATTTGGAAGATCACTTATTTGATATCATTCTCCCATGTCGGTGTCAAATGTTCATGAAGCTGTATGTACATTTTTCATTTTTTGAGGACATTGACAGAATACAAACTATTCAGAATGGAGCAAAATATCATCAATAGCAACTGGAAGCTTCAGGTCGAACAACTTTTGAATAACAATTTAGGAACATATAACCTATGAGTTATTTGTAGCTTCCTCATAGCCTACAATATATTATGAATCAACATTCGCTGAAATTCCAAAATCAAATTTTGCAGAACCATAGACTTGAAACCACTTTAGTCTAATCATGAACATTAATACTAATAATTAGGTGTACATAAATGCACAGATTTACCTAGTTTTGTATTGGGAAAAAATGTTCATAGTTTCATCATAGGCTGCCATGCATAATGAATGGACATATAAGTGAAATTCCTAAATCAAATTTCTTGCACAACCATAGACTTGAAACCACTGTAGTCAAATCATGAACATTAATATTAATAATTAGGTGTACATAAATGTACAGATTTACCTAATTTTGTATTGGAAAAAAGAATATTCATAGTTTCATCATAGGCTGCCATGCATAGTGAATGGACATTTTAGTGAAATTCCTAAATCAAATTTCTTGCACAACCATTGACTTGAAACAACTCTAGTCTAATCATGAACATTAATACTAATAATTAGGTGTACATAAATGCACAGATTTACCTAGTTTTACATTGGAAAAAAATATTCATAGTTTCATCATAGGCTGCCATGCATAGTGAATCGACATTATTGATGAAATCTAAAAATTACATTTTTTGTACATGCATGCACTTTTTACCTGCCACTTTAAGCAAAGTACATTTACATGAATTATCACACACATATAATTTGATGTTTGTTGGACAAAGCGTTATATCGGCCGCATTCTTCCCTCCTTTTGGGAGGGGACTTCAAAAGTATAGCAATATAATTTTTTAATATAACCCAAACGGGATTCGAACCCACACACTCACGGCAACATCGCCTAGCTGCTAGGCCTCACACAAAACCAGTCGGCCACTGCTTCCAACCCAAAAGAGTTTGTCACAGTAACCGACTTAGATCATATGTTACAATTCTGTGCGCGACCGAGCAACACAGTGTGCGTGGAGCAGAAGACACGCAGACACAGTACACACACATATAGTAATCGGAAAAGCACAAAGCTTTTTACTGAGCTATCAGACAGACTCGGGGACAAGTAAATATCTACCAGCAGAACTGCCCACTCAGGTTACAGAAATATAAATTTTTACTATAACCCAAACGGGATTCGAACCTACACACTCACGGCAACATCACCTAGCTGCTAGGCTTCACACAAAACCAGTCGGCCACTGCTTCCAACCCAAAAGAGTTGGTCACAGTAACCGACTTAGATGTTACAATTCTGTGCGTGACCGAGCAACACAGTGTGCGTGGAGCAGATGACACACAGGCACATATACACACATATAGAAATCGGAAAAGCACGAAGCTTTTTACTGAGCTATCAGACAGACAAGTAAATATCCACTTTACTTTCGTTGTTCTCTCGGAAAATGCGGACAATCCGACATTTATGTTTGCATGTTAATGAAGAAAAATGACCTCATTTGTGATCAACGCTATTTCAGTATTGTCAATTAATTCCTTCAAATTATTGTTTTGATATTCATGTAGCCACAGAGGCCTACTTGAAGCAAGTTCATATCCTCTGTTCAATTGAAAACTTCCAAAAAATTGTATCGTACGATAAAATTATAAAGCTCATCAATCTGTCGCACTGAATGCAGGCATTGATGCGCACCGTCCTCGCTGTTATCAATGTAGTGACGTGATTTTGGTTTAAATATTAACCAGTGACTGTCATAACAATGGCTTGAAAACAGGCCGATTAATTTCAAGTGCTTGAATGGTTTAAACTTAAACCATGCTCACAAAGTTGCCACTTGTGGTTGGCTTAAAGATAAGCCAATGAATTTGTCGGCATATAAACAAACCAACGATGTCAGTGGCTCAAACTTAAACCAAAAAAATTATATTGTGACTGGCTTAAAAAGAAGCCGTTCGGCTTAAATTTATGCCATGACGGGCTTGATAATAAGCCAACGATGTATTGGTATGGATACATGCCATTCGTACTCTTTGTGGTGGCGTGACTTCGAACCAAAAAATCTTAGTGGATTTCGGGCAAACTGAAATATTTCAAACATATTCACACTGGTTCACCTGCAAGCCACATACAAACCAAGTCGTCATATTTCAAGCAAGAAGAATTTGCAGTGAATGTATGTATGCATCCATTCATGCATGCATCCATTCATGCACGTATTTATGTTTGTATTGACATTGATTTCTGAACAAGGCTACACTTTTGTACTTGGTAACGTGATGAGTGGGCCACTGATAAAAAGTCTGCTGTCTATGCGATTGGTCAATGGATGCCCGATTTTTTTTTAGTCCGACACATATTGACTGAAAATCGTGGCAAATAAACCATTTTCAAACGGACGAGTTCTAAGACACATCTTAACACTAAGCCGACGATTTCCAAGCATTAAAAAATCCTAAAATACAACATTTGTAGATCAACATATCAGCATTCTTATCATGCTAGTAAGATATCCAGTCTGTCAGTCTCTGTCAGTCTTACCGTCAAAACACAGAAACCAGTCAAAATAGTTTTTTTTTTGAGAAAATGCAGAGATAACTACTTTTTCATTCCTTGACAATGAAGACAGATTGTCATCTCGTCAGTTTTTCCTGATATCCTTAACTTTGTTTAAAAAGTTTTAATTTTCTGGCCAAAATGAAGGACCAAAAACTTATCAGCATCCTTAACATGCCAGAAAGTTATTCACTGTCTGTCCTTTTCTCTCAGCCTTACCGTCAACACACAGAAACCAGACAAAATAGTTTTTGTTGAGAAAAAGCCGAGATAACTTATTTTTAGTTCCTTGACAATGAAGACAGATTGTCATCTCGTCAGGTTTTCCCAGTGTCCTTTGTTTAAACAGTTTTAATTTTCTGACGGGACTCATCTTTAACCAATCAAAGTCAAAAACACTTTTGCTTTCCCGACAAAACCGCCTATATTACAGCCGGGATTAATCACTTTCCTTTAGTATATTATATCATCTAAGGTTTGGCAGCATGTATATCGGTATTAGTATATGTATAATATCAGTATTAGTATATGTATAGTCTAAGATTTGGTATTGGTATAGTGTATGTATGCTTAACGGTGTATGTGTAAGCTCAGAGCGCATCGTTCACCACTGGAACTGGTTGTCAATTATTCACCCTCTCATACATTATGTTATTGTAGCAGTAGTACAACGTAGCTATAACTGACCAGGTCCTAAGCTTTCATTTAACTGACTTTCGACAAATCGTATCTCTAAACAAGACCATCTGACAGTGGGTTTTAGGGGTGGTATAAGTTTTATGCACACCCAGTAAATCACACACTACCCTGAAAATATTCGAGACATAATTTCTATCTTCATCACTGTTACATTCAAGAGGAAATCTGAATCAAGATAGTAAATTACTGAACAACACTTCTGCTACAGTTCTCGCCTCCTCACTTGGGAGTGGATACGCCTCCATCCACTTGTTGAAATAATCACCGTCCTCCAATACTTTGTGGCTAGCCTTTGCTTACTCTGGAAAATGCCCAAGCACATTTATAGCAATGCATTCCTTTGTGGCACCATGCAAGTATGCCTGCATGGCAGCTCTTTTACTCAGTTTTCTGCCATAAATGTCACGTGTCCTAATATAAGCTATGATGTCTGATGACATCCCTTACCAATGGTATCTCAGACAAACCCTAGCTTATGTATACCCATCCCCTTGTGAGCTCGGACCTTAAAGTCATAGACTACACCTTATACTTACTCGATAAATGTCATTGAGATAATGTTTTGCTAACGCACAAACTGATTTTCTGAAATCTAAAAAAGACCTAAAAAAACATTAACGCACCCTTAGCCATTGGTATGAAGACAAATATGACTCTCAGGCAGAAAACTTCAGGGGAACCTGGACCCATGGCAACCTTTCCTTACCTGTTTCTTTAAGTGATATATTGGGATTCATAAGCTGTTATGCTCTAAGTTCTGCCTATAACCAAAGGGTTTCATGGTCCCATACAGCATCTTGTTTGTGATTACTTGCAATATCATCCTGCCGCTGATTTTGGGCAATACCCGCGTATGCTAATGTGTCTTAGTGGAAGTGTCCCCTCATCGATTGGTTACGTTCCGGCACTTGACCTTCACCCCCTGCCCCTTTTGAGAAAAAATGTCTTTTTTTGTCACACAAAGCATTTTGGAACTCCACTGTTTCATTACCTACACATCTACACGACTTACTGGTGCGTTCAACTTGTGTACTATCTTGATCTGTACAATCTCCCACCTCTTAATGTTCTCTGACCTACGACTAAACACGACCACTTCCTAGTGCTTGTTTTTAGGTCTATGCACAATGTCAAAGTCAGAAGGACTTAAAATGTCTAAGCATCAGGCTAATTGACTTTTCGTGTTCTTAAAATTGGCGAACCACTCAAATGATGATCGACCTGTCTGAACAGAGAATTTTCTAAGCAGCAGTAATCTTTGTAGTATTTGACATACTGTACTACTGCAAGGAGCTCTCTTCTTGTTATGCAGTTATTCTTTCCTGTTCAGTCAATAAGCTTCCAGCATAACTAATGGGTCGCTAAACATCACCTTGAACCTGGCTCAATACACAACCAATCTGTGAGATAGATGCATCACAATAAAGTATGAGCCCAGCTTTCTCTGATAAAAAAGCTAACGGGGGCGGGGGGGTGTAGTCAGGAACATATTTAAATTGTCAAAGGCCACCCTTGCATGGATCATTCCACTGAAATAAGGCATTCTTCTTAGTTGGATTAGCTCACGGCATAGGTATTGCCACAAAACCCCTGATAAATCTACGATAGTTGGTTGCTAGTTCGTAGGAGCTTCGAACTTCAACTAATGACTTGGCAGTAGGCCAATTTTGAATAGCTGACATTTTATTTAGATCTGTGGACACACCATGACAGGAAACCTTGTGACCTAGAAATTCAGCCTCCCAAGCATTAAAATAAATGTATAAAATATAAAATACTGCTGGTTGTAGAATTTACATCAATTAATGTACGGGCGGGAAAAATTGTAGTCTGCTGTCAGTTTTTGACGAGCAGGTAGACACCGCAAAATATCGGCAACGGAGAAGCGTCACGTAAATGTCAGAGGCGAAGAAATTGACCGATTCATCGCAAATCAACGCTGAAAAAGCACAGTTAAAGCCACAAACACATCAGTCAAGCAGTTAGTAAGCATTCTGCAGGCTACTGAGCGTGGTCAAGTCGAATTTTATTTGTTGCCGACAGAAATTCTGGATCAACATCTTCCGAAGTTTTTCTTTGGAGCGCGACAGAGTGATGACAGTGAGTACGATCCCGATACCCTAACAAGCTACCAATGAGGCATCGAACTTTATCTTTCAGAGAAAGGCTACCGGTATTCAATCTGTAGAGATACGGTTTTTAAGATGTCTCAAGATGCACTCAGAGCAAAGTGTTGCCATCTTCAGTCGAAGGGCTAAGGAAACAAATCTCGAGCCGCCGAGCCACTGACTGAAAATACTCTGTAACTTCAGCCCAGAATAAATCTTATACACTGTATGGTGGAATAACAGCAGGCTCCTTGGTTTTTGAGCCTGTGACGAAAACAGAAAATTGTGTTGGGGCGAAATACTTCTGAAAACAACTACAGTGGGTCGCAAGTTTCTTGAGTTCTCCGAAGCTGGCAACAAAACCTCGAGTGGTCAATATGGTAACGTGTGCCCATACGCACCGAAACTGGTGGCTGTTGAAGACAAGAGTATCTGTCCTTTTGAAACCTACAAAATATATAAAGATCATCGCTCAGATGACATGTACAAATTACATTCCCCGTTCTACCTGACCTTTAATTACAACCCGACCACCCACATATGGTATAAACGCCAACCGATGGGCAAAAACAAACTGGAAAGTATCGTTAAAACTTTCACCGAATGAGCTGCAATAAAGGGACGCAAAACAAACCAAAGCGCACGAAAGACTATGATCTAGAAACTAAGTGAGCATAGTATTCCTCTCACCCAAATAATGCAACTTTCTGGCCTTAGATTTGTCAGGTCTACTAATTCGAAGGCAGTAAAACTCTCTGAATCAACAGGAAGTAATGTCTGATATTTTGAACGCGCCGCAAACTCTGGAGATCAACTGATGCCAATACCGCGACGATTGTCTCCTGCTGCCGTCAAGCATCTGTCAATGCCCACCAACAACATGATAAGGAGCGTCGACTTTGCCCAAAGACAGAGTACCGTGACAGTTGCAGCAGCGGGGATGTTTTCTCGAGCAACCTTCACAGGCAGCAAATTTAATATCACGATCAACATCGCCGGGGCATCTTATAGCAGTCAACGTATCGAGCCCAGAAAGCGCAGAGTGTTTGTCATTTCATACAGCAGCGACGATACTTCTCCCGACTACAGATTTATAAGAACAAATGATGTTTTGTTCTCTCAAAGCGATGATAGATTGCAGGATTTTCAGTGAACTTGAAACGTCAATTTAATGTATTTTGCATATGTATCCAATTTCCCAAATTGCCTTGTCGTCGAACTTTTGAGCTTCCTGATATTCGTACCGACTTTTTTTAAATTCGAGCCGCACACCGTGTTAACTGCATTAGGTTTTATTCGTAAAATATTAAAAACAATAGAGTTGGTAATTTCGTGAAACGAACTGTTGAAATTTTCAAAGGTTCATGAAGAGTCTGGAAAACAGTGTTCTGTGAATAATGTTCCGAAATAGACGACTTTTTGAAATATACTCGATAGCAATCTGTTTTCGGTAATAATGTGACAGAGTAATGTTGCGTCCTGCTTCACTCGCTCGTCATTGTGACATTTTGATCGATGAATTTTCACTGACGTTCATGGTAGAGTATATGTCAAATAAATTCTTTGAGTTAAACCATATCTGGTCTTTCGTTGTTCCACTTGATTCGCACAGAAAACCGATAACAAGTGTAGTTATAATCCATGAGAGCAGCCTGAGTTCTCCAAGTAAACTATGGCTCGGCCATATAAGATAAGCGCGTTCAGTCAGCTGTGACTCAATCATGACCGCATAACATGATCACAGGGATATTCTTTTCATATATATATATATATATATATATATATATATATATATATATATATATATGTGTGTGTGTGTGTGTGTGTGTGAGTGTATATATATATATATATATATATATATGTGTGTGTGTGTGTATATATATGTATATATATGTGTGTGTGTGTGTGTGTGTGTGTTGTTGTTGTTGGGGGATCATCCTGTTTTCTATAGTTTGAATAGGTTGGGTCACCATATTTTCGAAATTTAGGATGGGCGTGTCAGCTACTTTATGACGTTGGCAAAAAATAAACCCCGGCCGAAGAAACTGACCAGTCCCTTAAATAGCCAAATGTTTTCTAAATTCGACTATTGACATTTATTATTTCTAGCTATCACCAAACAGAGATTTTGCAAATTTACAAAGCAACGATTTCATCTCAGATCAGTCGGTGGCACTCTCTCACATCCTTACAAGCATTACATACGACACATTGACAAGATCATACGGATTGCCTTCTTAGGTATTAATGCGCCTCGATCATGAAAGACTCAAACTTTTAACCAAATTTTCCACAATAAAATTTTCCACCGTTCTCCCACCAAGTCAAGAATAAAAATCGGGGGTCATCTTACAGAGGTTGGTACTCAAGAAACAAATTATTTGCATTACCAGTATTTGAAAAAAGAAAATGGTTGTAATTTCTGTGGTTACTGAACAGGGAAAAATTCAAAAAAAATCATTTTCGTAACAAATGAAAAAAAAAAGATTATTTTTTCTCAGTTGGAGAGTTTAAAATGAGCCCCCGCAAGTAGAAAATAAGAAAGGTGTTGCAAAAAGTTGAGAGTCTTTCTCCCAGGCGCATTCTACCTTAACAACATTACCTGATGTATCATGGCCAGCATTCTGATCATCAGTTTCCTGTCCTAAGTTTTGTACATTCTTTTGTGGATTTTCATCCGGAACTTTTGCAGCTTCGTCATCTTGTAGATCTTGTATGTAATGAGAAAAGAAACATAATTAGAAAAAAATTCGAATATATTACTTGAGCTCGTTGCATGTAAACATCGATCTCTGATGGGCGCCTCATCATAATTTCAAAGGCAATTTGTTTTAAATCAAAAGGTCAAACTTTTTATCATGAATATTTCAGACGAAACACACAGGGACGTCTGTAAAGATATGCTTGCTTATTCTGTAGGTCTCCTTAAAGTTACTCAAAATTTGTATCATCCTTTACGGGTCGGAGGGATACGGCCGCTACATAGGGGAATCACTTGTCCGTGATGCAGCAACACTCGTTCGGAATACGGGGAATTTTATATATAAATGTACTTCAGTTCTGGACATCTGGCTATGCATAGAAAAAGTGCAATACATTCGCAGCTCATTCAAAATACTGTATGCAAACTTTAGAATCAACACTTGCAACTGACATGACAACAATTTCATTAAAACAATGAATGAAATGAATACAAATGGGGTCACTCTGTTTTCGAAAGTTTGAATAGGGGTCACCATGTTTTTGAAATTTGGGATTAGGGAAGTCAGCTACTTTTTCAGCTACTTTATCGGCAAAAAATAATCAAACTCCCCACCCCGCCGCCAAGGAAACTGACCAGTCCCTAAAACGGCCAAATATTTTCTAAATTCCGCTATTAATATTTTTATTATTAGCTATTACCAAAAAGAGACATTGCAAATTTCTAAAGCAACAATGTCATCTCAGTTCAGTCGCTGGCACTCTCTCTCTTATCTCTATAACCATTACATTCAACTCATCGATAACATGATACGGATTGCTTCCTTAGGTATTAATGCCCCTCGATAGTCAAGGACTCAAACTTTTGCTCAAATTTCCCTCGGTAAAATTTTCAACCGTTCTCCTTCCAAATCAAGAATAAAATCAGGGGCCACCCTACAAAGTTTGGTACTCAAGAAACAAATTAATTGGATACCAGTATTGCACCATTACAGACTTCAATATCTAAAAATTTTCAACACAAGAAGAGGATCCCCTCTCGTGCTCTATCAGCATTGCACACATCAATGTCTCAAAATTTTCAATGCAATATAGGGACACCCCCTCTGACGCTTTCCCCCTTAGCATCTCTTATCCCCCCGGTACTTTCAAATTCCACCCATTCAGATATCCTACTGAAAAGACTGTCATTATAAACATCCAAATTTAACAATATTATACGGTTGGAAACTGGTTACTGTGCATGAGATTTTATATCTGTATTTTGTTGTCACTTTGTGCTGTATTGTTGTAAATCTTAAAAATACATGTTTTTTTAACTTTTCTAAGTTGGGGCTGGGGGGGGTCAGTCAAAATTTCTGAGTTAGAGAGAGAGAGTTACTCAAATTCATCATGGTTGGCAAGGGGGTTTACTCGAAATTTTGGAGTTTTCGATGAAATTCCTCCAACATCCCCAGGCCGTAAATAATGACGGTTCCCGAAGCTTAATACAATGCATCGGACTTATCCCAGGGTCAAGGCTGTGCAATATCGCATGGTCATAACTAAAATTCAGGAGATGTCGACAATAGCATTGATCACGACTTCGGGTTTGTTACTGTGGGGCCATGCTAACATTGAAAATTGTGAGTCTGTACAAAACAAGTTTTCTGGGGGTTCATAAGTTTGCTCTCAAGCAGGCCATACACGGTGACATGGAATAGAACAAGGTCAGCCTCAGACGTAAATTAAATATTATCAGATTTTGGAAAGGAGTTGTTGATATGTCACATAAAAGGATTACAAAAACAGCTTTTCTATGGGACTTTACACTAAAGTATAGAAACTGGTCTTATGAAATACTTCAAATATTCACAGATATTGTCTGTCCGTGCGCTATCCTGCATACAACCCTGTGCATCCGCGACCTTATACGTCAGGAGACCCGATTTTAACACGTACAGTAATAAATAAAATTGTAACGTAATAGCTCACATACACAAAGTACCACATGCACATCGTGACTATTTACTATTAAAATGTTGCAAGGTTTCGGACTGGATTACGCGCAATGTTCCTACAGATACTCAATGCAGTGGCAGCGATGATGTCGTTGACATCGGCAGTGACGCTGAAGGACCCCATCCCAAATGCAGGTTCCAAGCGCAAAGCTACTAAATGGAAAAAAGATCGACCTGGAAAATATTGAAGCGACATGGTCAAAAGCGTACACATGGCCTTTTTGGAATGTAGTCAGAGCGAGGAAGGTATTTCTGGACTGCTAAAATGTTCGTGGTGCATTGCTGCCAACAAGGCGAATATCTTCACGGACGTAAGGGTTAGAAACGTGTTTGAATTTGCCTCCTGAAAGTAAAATGCACTAAAATTTCCAGTGCATTGTAACAAAACGTCGTCAACAGACTCACAGAGAAGGTGCTCGTCCAATCTAGTTGACATAGTTACTCATTTAGGGTACGTTCATTGTTATGTAGGTCATTTTCACACACTCATCATGACCTAAGTTTAATTAGTCTAGAACATTCTCAAGGTCACTGCCCTCAATGACATCACAACCTTGAATCAAATTAGTCATGTTTGGAATGTTCTGGAAATTTACTGAGTTGTGCAAGAGAGATAATTTTAGAACAATAATTAGCATGTCAATAAAAGTTCTAGATTGTTCTTATTTGCCCTTATGTAAGCACATGGGTATAAATAGGGACGTGCACAGCTCCCTCTTTTGTCATTAATAAAGATTATTGCACGTTTCTAGATATCTCATGGTGGTATTCCATTATATATATCTTGGATTAGTATCTTCTTCATGCAGACATTGAATTGCATATACATGCATACAAATAAATCAAATGCATGTTGTATGGGACTCCACAATCATTGATACAAACATGCTTTGATCTTGCTGCTGGACTGTTACAATCAAGACTAACAGATTACAAGTTTGTTTTCTGCTGACTTATCATTTAAATTAATCTGGAAATGGCATAAATTTGCAGATTTGTCTTTCCTGTACACAACTTACCTGTTGAGCTACCCCCATTGCCAGTGTGTGCTGGTGGTAGAAAACGTGCCAAATCACATTCTGTCGTCACGTGATCTATAAATCTATGGTTGAGGTCATCAATGAGTGCCACTGTTTTCTTCTTGAATTTTTCTTTTATTGCAGCTGCTTTCTTGAGGAAGCATTGGTAATTCCTGAAGATGTGTAGTATCTTTTCTGATAACGCTTCTGGAGTTGCCATATCAACAACCATGTCATCCTCATAATCTTTGAAATACGTCTTTATGAAATCATGACTTGGGGAATA
The DNA here is from genome assembly GCA_001465055.1 of Ptychodera flava. NCBI lineage: Eukaryota > Metazoa > Hemichordata > Enteropneusta > Ptychoderidae > Ptychodera > Ptychodera flava. The sequence continues at coordinate 212,229 of LD342611.1, read as the reverse complement.
CATAGCAACCAGCAGTGGTATTCCAGTAGCCAGAGTTGATATAAGAAGATGAAGAGAGTTTATCCCAGGGGATTTGGGTGGGATAAGGACAAGGTGAGAACAACGAAGATCATTTTCAATTAAACATGAAGAAAACCTTGGCCTTGGTACTATTTCAAGATGGCGAAATGGCTTTAGAGTATTAATTATGTCCTCTTCCTTTGTTGACTGCACACCGTGAATTACCCATTTCAGTTGTTCTTGGCGAACTGTATGATAGTTTATAGCAGCTGAGTTAATTTCTTTCGTCAAATTGATATGGGTACTGATTTCAAGTTCATCGTGTTCCTCCAAACATGAGAACATTTGTTTCTCACTAATTTCTAGGGATTGGCTTGGTGGATTTGACGAGAAATATTTCTTTTCCGGTGTCGGCAAGATTTGAAAATGCATGTCTGTTTTCAGAGTGTTGATAAAAGACTGAAAAGTTTTGTGATCAATAGATGTGACTGAATCAGCTTCTTTGTGATGAGTTTCTTGTAACATATTTATAAGCTTTATTAGAATTTTTTTGCTACAGCCAAGAATACTAGGAGGTAGTTTGTCACATGGCCAAAGATTTGTGATGTAATATTTAGCCGTTATAAACACATTATCTTTAATGTTACAAGAGGCCTCAGATGTCGCCAGTGCAAACCCTAGAACTATTTTAATATTTGCTGTTTTTGCCAGATTTTTCAAATTTCCAAAGTAAGATTCATGTGAGAGTAGCCACTTACGGCATGGTTTGTTTTTTTCCGACCAATCTAAAGACCCTCTCAGTTTAGGGAGAACTAATGTGACATTTAATTTCTTTGCATCTTTGTCTTCCTCTTCTGTAACTTTCAAAACAGTGCAATAAATGACAAACCCTAACGAATTGAATAGTCGGGCAAGGAGGCGTACAGCGGCTGGAATACCACCCTGGAATGGAGATCCCCATCTGTCACTGATTATCAAGATAGCAGCCTTAGAATTTGCTGTTGTCTGGAGATACTCCATTACAAAGCTGGTTAAACGAGAACAAATAGTTATTCAACTTCAGGTTTATCAATTAGGCAATTAATTACTTCGGCCATTCATTAATGAAATTACACATAGTGTTTATTGCAAAAATGTGAATCACAAGAAGCATACTAATTTGAAACTGATATAATTGAACACTTCATATCGTGATATAATATCATATAACCGGTATTTTGAATATCTTCAAAAGATTTTGCGTACAATACGATAGAACATATTCATACCCTGTTTCTCGAAATATGGCTATGATTACGGAAAAAAAGAATAAAATCTATTCAATACAATTTTCTTATAAACTGAACCAGTGCATGACATCAAAAATGAATGTAGAAATAACTGCAACATGTATTTCTTGACTTTTCTTACTCTAAACTTCATCATTGTTGACATAATCAATTCATGGCACATAAATCAACTATAACTGAAACATAGTATATTTTGACAGTTATAACTAAAATTAAGAAGGAACTGTGCAAACGTAATCGACATTTGCAAAACACAGGCTGTCGGCCGTATTAATCTGTAAACTTAATATGAAAGCTGTAGGACGGAAGCATTCCTGAAGGTTTCACAAAAATAGAAACAAAACTTCTTAATATAGACATTTACGGTAATTGGAGTAAACGTAAAATGAACTTTGCAGACAAACATGAAAAAGATGAAAGCAATGACCCGGTTTAGTATATTTTCTAAAAAGTATTAACAATTATAATATTTATAAATTTACTCTTTTCTACATTATCAACCAAACATTTCAAACGTTCCTTGTGTGACCTGAACTTTGGTGAATTTAGTGATGTTCGACTTATGAGCAAAAATATTATGGATTATATGTCACCTGACGTCTTGGTTTAGAGGTTATATAAATGGTAAAGTACTTCTCTTGTACAGCAGAATTTGCACTTGGATCCCTGATTCTCAGTCTTATGTTTGAAAGAAAATGATTGAAAATTTCATTGTTGACATTTTGAGCAAAAAGTAAGTCCTACACTTTCAGGGGGCATATACTACCAATGAGCAAAATGATCATACCACATGGCACTAATATATGTTTGAGCGGGTTCTCGCTTCCCTTTCAGAAAAAAATAGCGTCAATGAGACCATGCTCACATTATTACATTTGTTAAGCCAGAGTGACTGTTCGTAAGATATCGAATAGCTTCTATTGACCTTAGCTCATGATATTCACGGTCAAGTGCAGTTGAACACATTTTGATGCACCATCCATCAAAGTACAAAATGGTTGGCAACTGTTGTACACTCTTGCGAAATGTAGTTCACTACAATTAGTGATACAATTTACCATATAAAAACAAATGTGTCCTCTTTAATATTCTGGCCCTTCTACTGTTTATGGTTGCACGAGCAAAGATTAAGTTAACAAACTATTCAAGTGGCTTAGCAACAACAAAACAGCAATATCGTTACACAGATGACAAAAGTTCAAAATTTGCCATAAAGATACACATATACGTGTAGATTGTAATCGGCTATTGTTAAACTGAAGGGCTCGATAAAGTCAGGAATTCAAAATGGCCGCCATTTAACAACTTAAAAATGATAAAATACCAAATCAATTATTATGATGACATCAAAAATGCCAAATGTCCAACCAAATTCAAAATGCCAGCCGAAGTGGACAGTCGGCCATTACTTATACATACACGGACACTGACACAGGTGTAGCTTTAGGGCAGGACTTCTTTATTACAGACTGTCAGATCAGGTCTTGTTCAAGTTCATTCTATTTTCTAAAGCCTAATTTGGGTCATTTATACCCTTCTCTAATGCTTGCCCACGCTTATGTTCTTCTGATTGGTTGATTACTGTCACATGATTTCTAAACGTACTGCCATTGGCTCGTGTATGAAGACTGATAGTATCTTCATAGCTTTGGTATGGATTATAACAGCTTGGGTATGGAATGTTGCAGCTTGGGTCTCTTGCAAACAGTTCTGTTGATACGTCATTACTCTTATTTTTATCGATTAGGTATCGCTGACGTTTTGTTGCATTAACATCTTTGATATTAGGTATTTCTGTTTGTTTCGTAATCTCCTTTTTGAAGAAATTGGCCTTTTTTATGAAGGCCGCATTTCTGTTTCAAGAGCGAAAATACCTAAGGAGTTAATCTTTAATGAAGCCTTAAAAATGTTGTTCGAGTGGTAAGAACTTCTTAATTAATATCGTCAGTTGTTTTTTTGGGGTTGTTTTAAAATCGAGCCACCTCTCTCAACTACATCTCTGGTCTTTGAAGACAACTTGGTAAAGGTATAAAAAATTTGAAGAGAGAATTTTAAACTGTGAATTTGAACGTAGGGAGCAGGGTGTTGCACTCTTCGACGGATGTTCTGAATATGTGTACCGTTCTCAATACCATTAATGTTTCAGTTGATCAGGTGCTTTCTGTTCTTAAACTAACCGAGCCAACAAAAGTCTGCGGTGCTTATTCTATTTCGGGCGTGATTTTGCAAAAGTATGCAGGGAATTATCTGTGTCATTTTCATTAATATTTAATATATCAATACAGAAGGGAGTATTCCCATCATTGTTTAAAAGAGCCAATGTTTTGCAAATCTTCAAATCTTGTGAAAGAACTGATGCTACTAATTGCAGAACAGTTTCACACAGAACAGTTTGCCACATTTCAGCAAGGTTTTTGAGAAATGTGTTTACAATGGTTGATTTGATCATGTAAAGGATTCTATGAGTGATAGTCAACATGGTTTTCCCCGGCCGTTCAACCACAACTAATTTAACAGCTTACACCGAACACATTACTTTTAATTTCCACAAAGGCAGCCTGGTTGATTCTATTTATTTAGATTTTTCGAACGCCCTCGATTCAATAAACCATGTACTTTTGCTTCACAAAATTTGGTCTTATTACATCTCGGGGAATTTGCTAACCTGACTTGCATCATACCTACATAATAGATTAAATAGTCTTTTTTATGGGGAAATGTCAACTTGGGGACATGTCACTTCGGTTATATCTCAAGGGTCCATCTTAGGCCCTCTGTTTTCTACACTCTATGTAAATGATATGTCCGAGTGTCTCAACCATTCGACACTATCACCATATGCTGATGCATGTAAAAGACAAACCATATTATGTAAATTTGCAACGTGACATCCCCCGTGTTGTCAAGTTGACAGACGATTCAATTTGAAAATCACCACTTGATTGTGCCAAATGTTTTACGATTTCTTTTACAATGAAACGGACTGCCATCACCTTTCCATATAGATGTAACAAGCGCACAATCATAAGTCGTAAACAATGTGTGAAGGATCTCGGTGTGTTATTGACTAGTGAACTTCACTGGAGCATACATACAAATCATATTGTAACAAGGCGTTCAGAAAGCTTGGATTGGCTATACGAACATGTAAATATTTTAACATTACCAATGTGTTGACAACTTTTTACGTCTCTCTCATTAGAAACTATATTGAATATCATTCTCACTTTTGGTCTTCTTACCAAAAGTACTTGATTGTAAAACTAGAGAGAGTCCAGAAAAAAAAATTATAAAAACCCTTGACACCGATCTTGGCAGCCTTATTGTAATGAAATGTTTAACAGCCTTTGTAAAACGTTTAAGCTGCCCACATTGGAGAGCATGTTGGTATTTTTAGAAACTTCATTCTTTTACAAAACTATAAATTCTTATTACAACATATCTGATTCACTTGCACGAGTTAATTTTTATACTCCCCTATAGCTCTGCGTGGTACAATTCATTTTAGACCTGTTTCTTATCGTATATTTTAAAATTTTCTTATTTATCATGGAGTCAAACCTTGTTAATACTATTTTCAATGAATAAAGTAAGAAATTTTGCGTAATATTGTTACTTTAAGACGCACTTTAGATCATCTACTGATTGATTTATACATGGTTTTATCTGTTTTACTTGTTTCTTTGTCGTCTTAGTCTATATTTTGTTTTCATTGTTCATTATTTCGTGTTAGATTTCTTGTTTTTCTTTGTCATTTTTATATTATCATTTATCTCTATAAAATGAACCTATTATTTGGGCAACCTTTTGGTTTATAAATAGATATTATGTAAACAAGTAAATATCTTTTTAAAAATAAATAAATAAATAAATAAATAAATAAATAAATAAATAAATAAATAAATAAATAAATAAATAAATAAATAAATAAATTTTGTTTCCGAAGACCAAACTAAGCCAAATACGAAAGGCAAGGACGTTTTTCATAAAATTCACGGAAGCTCCAAAAAACAAGTTAAGCTAGCTTCCAAAGGCAAGAAAAAATAATGTCTTCTCCTCTTTCATAAACCCTCACCCAACAGTCTTTTTCGAGACCAGCACATTCCTCCAATACTACAACTTCTCAGGCACAAAACTATATGTATGTCACCTCACACAATGGGACATTAAAACAGAAAATTCAACATATGAAAAAAGTCATCTGAAACAAAGGAAGCAAAAAACCAAAGTCACGAAAACACAACCGTTTTGCGGGTACCAAGGTCACTTGACCAAGGTCAAAGCAGTATAGATTTACAGATTTCTCGCCATGTTTCTCATTACGATGAAAGCACATTGATGTACTCACTGTCCATGATCACTATCAAATGAAGTACAAGTATAAAGTTTCATATCCTTTACATCGATTCAGAAATAGACAATTGTTAATTAGTTTCCGAATTTCATACTTATTACTTGTGTTGAGCTTGTCCGCCATGTTTTGTTACATTTATGTACCATTTTGAGTTTATGGATCATGAAATTGTTCATTACCTTTATTGCTGGCGCAAATAAACTTGGAACACCGAAGTCCCTATATACTTAGGAAAACCGCTGGCGATATCCCTATATCGCCAAGTGATTAGCCAAAGCCGTATCGCTAGTGAGTCAGATCATCTTACAGTTTGTTTATCGAAATCACTGCGGGGTGCCCATACTGTGTCTCATAGACAAAACACCATAGCAGAGGCCGTTCAAATTGCGTGAACCACAGGTTCAGTAGGCGTAATTTGTGATGATTTTTTCCTATTATTATCATAAAAAATAATTATGAATATTAATAAATTATTAATATGAATGTTACAGAATATTAA
>LD342611.1:143951-189941 GCA_001465055.1 Ptychodera flava | reverse complement strand
TATGGAAGTCAAACCTGGCTACACTGAGTGAGTGTTCAATTTCATAACAAATAGTTTCAATTTTTGCATTTAGGCTATTTTAATATTCCCGGTAAAAATCACGCCCTATAGTGCAAATCACATCCCTTGGTGTTAAATGGAATAGTCTTCCGGTGTGTTTGACCGAGACTGCGAAGGTTTGAACCAATCATACGCCTGTATCGGGAAAGATTAATGTCACTCTTAGGTAAAAGTTCTGCTACAGTGTTATAGCTCCGTAACATTCTGCATGATAAGAGAACGTGCGGCAATCGACGCATCCTTTGATGTTATGTGTCGGAGTACAACAACTTGTACGTTACAGTCAAGAAACCCGTGTGTGCTAAACCCTGAAACTCCACACTAAAAAGACAAGCGCTGTACAATGTATCTATGGTTCATGAATATGCAATTGACCAACCCGAACAGCTGGGCGCAAATAGCGTGCTATTGTTTACATTATCGAAAGACACTTGTGACTCAAATCTTCGCCTGGATTTTCTTTTTTAAATCTCTTTCTGGAATTTTTTTACCACCATAGTAATTGTGTCAGTACATTTATAAGACTTCGGTACTGTCAAATCAATAACTGAAATAAAGAACTGAGTACTTACGCGACGCAATCACAACCACCAGGATGCAGTCGACCATCAGCTGACATTAAAATCCATGCTTCGTAAGGCTTGTCTGACTGATTCGTCTCACGAATGCAGCAAAATTTAGCGTACATGAAGGGGTATCTTGGAACGCTGTGAATCTTCACACCGTAGACATGGCCGTCAGCAAATAACTTGTGTCCGTTGTCCTTACGATAATTTACGAGTCATTCTTCGGACCAGTTACACAAATTCCGTAGATATAAACTTATTCGTATCAAATCGACATCTGGCAGAAACTTAAGGTTTTCATTCCATTTTTTGATGGATCGGATGTCGACTAGTAACTTTGTCACCGTGGATATCAACTGTAGGCCTACGGCGTTTCTTCCGCCCTACTTCAGTTCAGAGTCGTCCGGTTTCGATTCATTTTGGAGATCGAGATCGACAGCATTTTCAGCAAGCTTTAAAAGAACGGTCTTTCTTGCATCTTTCCTGGAAATACCTCTGGCTTTAGAAATTGCACAAGTTCCGTAAATTTTAGCGTAACCATAGACCTTAAAGGTCTATGGCGTAACCAAATCACCACGGACAATTTTTCGCGCCGCCATTGTTGACTGTTGATCATTTTAGCCCTACCAAACAGCGCCCCCGCACAACAAACAACCCACAATTTCTTTCGTTTTCATGGATCTCGAATATGGCGTATTGTTGTGGCTGGCACATCAAAGTCGTCCTGATATTTTGTTTGACGTCACTAAAGTTGCAGCTAATGTGAAAAAGGGAACAGTTGATTTGCTAGATATCAATAAGATTATTGTCAAAGCGAAAACTACACAGTGTGGTTTAAAGTTCCGTAAATTGAGTGGTTTGGCGAACGATTTGTTCATTGCGATGTACAGCGACGCCTCACTTGGCAATATGCCAGATGGTGGAAGTCAAGGGGGATATATCGTGTTACTGGCCGACCAATCGGGAAAGTTCTCGCCTATATGGTGGAATTCTCAGAAAATTCGTAGGGTAGTCCGAAGTACATTAGCTGCTGAAACACTGGCTATGGCTGAGGGTATTGACTCAAGTATTTTTATATGTACACTTCTTGGAAAATTGATGAGTGGAAAACCTGACCCCAATTACATACCAATTGTCTGTTTCACTGACTGTAAATCTCTACATGATGCTTTAAAATCTCATAAACATGTTTCAGAGAAGAGACTAAGATTGGAAATGAGTGGCATAAAAGAACTTGTAGAAAATGGCCAAATCAAGGACATTAAATGGTGTGATACTAATTCTCAACTTGCAGACTGCCTTACCAAAAAGGGAGCCTCGTCCAAGGGTTTAAGAAAGGCCCTAAGTACCGGTATGCTTCAAGATTGTGTGTGAAATATATTTCAACAACAAAAAAAAAATAAATAATAAAAAGGTTGAGCTTGTTAACTATTTGTCACTTAATATGCAAAATATATTCAAATAAGTTGTATGGCCAGCTGTTAATATTCTAATGAGTTGTATAATCGGGTGTATATAAAGCAGATGGCTAACATGTGCTTGGTGGCTCTCTGGAAGTGAAATAAATGGTAAACGTGTTGCAGTAAACTGTTGTTGTCAAGTCTGTCATATTCCACCTGGATTCCAGTTCTTTTCAGTTTTCCAGTGATGCATAAATATACAAGTTTGCACAAAGCCTATCACGTCTCAGAAACCTATTTTCAACAAAACCTGACAACATTGCTTTGTACAGGTATCTTTGTCTGTTACGAGCTTAAAGTCACACGACAGTTTTAAAATTGCAAATAACAACCGCACGATTTTTTTCGGAAATAATTTGTATTGTTTTTACATTTTATTATTCCTATCATTTCCTATAGAGATCAAACCCTATGCAGCGTATATAGGAAGTGTTGTGCTAACGTAGACTTTATTTGCAAAGTACATACATGTATATGCAGTAAATGTTATATAGACATATCAGAAAGCGAGTGAAAACTTACAATATTTTTAGTGTGTATATTGCTTCTGTGCATTATGGGTATAAACAATAAAACTGTACACATTTGAAAAAAAAATTGGCAAAGTGACTTTTGTATGTGAACAGATGTCTCAGATTCATTTTTGTTTTATATTCATGATAATCTGAAAATTAAATATCAGGTGATTATCCAAGCCATAGATTTTATCTCCCACATGTATCGGGGTAGTATGTTTATATTGCAATAGAAGCTATTCTTATATGCTAGAAAAATGTGTGTCATCTGTACATAAGTATGCATGTCTTTCCACATCAAAGACTTCAGAACGGTAGCACCTATCACCTGAAGTATTTGGTGTGGAGGTGCATCATGTTAATTTGTTGAGATGAACTTGTTTGTGTTGAAAATATGCAAAAATGGTCATAAAGGCAAAGTCAGTTGAAATGTTAAAACTCCAACCGCTAGCCAGTATGGGTTAATATTGCCCACAGATACCCTGCACACACTCTATGCAAATTTAATCATTTTATGGTGATATGGACCATTTTGCCTTTTTTTTAGAATATTTTTGTCATTTTAGGTAAAAAAGTCAACTGCTTCAGAAATGCTTGTGCAAGAGCTTGAAATTTGGAAAAGATGGTACTTGGGGTGATCTTTGTGAATTTATCGACATTGTAATAAAATCTATAATGTAGCAATTTTAAGGCTATTTTTGTGATTTTTGGTCAAAAAGTGATATGCTACAAAACTGCCAATCTGCCAGCTTTGAAATTTAGTATACTGGTTCCTCTTAATCTATCCATCTGCCATGTAATATTATAAAGACTGTTTTTCTGATTATTAGTCAAAAAGTCACATTCTTTAAACAACTTGTCTGATATCTTTGGAGTTTGGCATGCAAGCCTTTTTGGATAACCAAGTCCAGATGTTTCAAATTTGGATGAAATTTAGAATTTTTCAATTTCAACAATATTTCTGCTAATTTTGATCAAAAACTTATACTATTCAAAACTCCTTATCTGATGTCTTTAAATTATGCATGGCCCCGTGATGAGATATTTAGATAGGCAGACAGGCATACATACAGACAGACAAACAAACATCCTTACATCAACCCATCCAGACATACTCACAGATAGACAGACAAACGTCCATCTCAGCCATCCATTCATCCTTCCTTCCACCCACCCATCCATCCACCTACTCACCCATCAGTGTATACATATATATATATATATATATATATACATACATATATATATATATATATATATATATAATCCCATGGTATTTTTTTCTGACGTCATCGTATACGAGTGTTTTTCGCGGAGCCGTACAACTTCGAGCCGAAGGCGAGAAGTTGTGCGGCTCCGCGAAAAACACGAGTATACGATGACGTCAAACAGAGAAAAATACCATGGGATTATATATTTATCACATGAACAGTCTTCTTACTTTTCGTTAAAAAATGGGCGACATTATTATTTTATTAGCTTGCTAAACTGACCAAGCGGTCGCTAATTTTCTGCAATGGAACTACTTTGTTTTGTATATGTGATAAGTCCGTCGCCTACGAGATATGCAAATAAACTATAAGCACTTTCATTCATAAATCCCATTGATTTGGAAGTTTGATACTTTTTGCGTCATTACTACCAATCACAATATCGAGATCAGTCACGTGGGCATGATACTTTCAGGACAAATATGTCAATCATTGTCTCGCGCTGTGGGTCCTGTACGTGCCCATAGCAAATGAAGATCAAAAATAAAATATTACGGGGACAAATAAACGTAGCGGTAGTTCTCTTTCTTGAGGATTTGGTGGCCCTGAAAAGGGCCGTTTATGGTATGGATTGCTAGTCCTAAAAAGGACTGTTTTTGCAGCCATTTGAGATTTTAGCTGGGCTGACTTTGACTGCTGTCGTCGCTACTGTCATAAATGACAGCAACTCTTCGGCGTTTTCGTGCTGGAGACCTCGATGCACCGATGTTGATTGCAACGTTTATTCTACAGTTGTTCAGGGTCGCGCCTCCAAAAACCCCACCGGTAGCTATTTTAAGACGGTTTTCACTAGCTGACACGACGTTGTTGATATTTGTGGCGACGGCCGGGGCTGGAGTTGATGTCGAAGCGACGCCTTCTGCGCGGACGTTGTCTGTGACCGATAGCACACTGTCACTGTTGCTCTGATGCATGTACTCGGCTTGGTGGTGGTGAGGTGGTGGTGGTGCTCCAGCCGAAGCAGAAGGCATAACGCGAGAACCCGCGGCCGCGATAAAATCTCGGACATACGATGTTGATCGTCCATAGAATTGACAGCGTAATGATTTATGCTCTGGACGTTTCCATGACCTGAAAGTTGCATCAGTTTCGTTGGTGGAATGCCGCTGTCATGTAAACGCCGGATGGTAGAACGCCGAATATGTTTTTTTACCGGCTATGCCCGCCTTGTTACACATTGTGCTGAGGATGGTGTCCAGTTTATTTGCACCCATCGGCTGACGCTTGTACCAGATATTGGTTTCCGGCTTGTAATTTATCGCGAGATAAAAATCAGCGTCGCTACCGAGGTGTGATGGAGGCCGATGGAGTGCATACTGTTTGTATGCAAATACAGGACATCGAGTGGGGTCATCGGGAACCGCAAAGGCTTTCGGTGGATACGCCCGCGGTTGTTCGTTAACTTTGCCGGACGATCTTGTTTTGTTTTCCCGTTCATTGAACTCTAAATACTCGATGTTGCCTACGGTCTTCTTTAAGGCAACGTCACCCCATAACATCTGCCTACTTTCTTGACATCCCCGGAAGCCGAAGTGCTTTTGGTTGTTCAACCAAACGAGAAACAACAACGCTTCCGGGCTGTGCGTGCCGATGACGCCTTTCTCGTACAGAGTATCTTCTTCACGTTCGGAGAGCTCTTCAGCAGCGTTTGGCTTATTTCCCTTACCTTGCGATTTCAACTGAGAACGTTTCGCTTTGAGTGTTTCCTGCGAATGTCAAAATTGCAGATCGCGACAGATGGAATACGCGTATCCGTTCTCACTGAGGTAGCGATCGATTCCCCTCTGATATGATGTCAAGGTGTCAGGTTCATATTCCGCGCCGTCCTTTTGCCGAACACCTGCAAAAAAACTGCCGAGATAGCCGTCAAGTTCGACCGGAGGAATTTCGTGTACAGGTCTCGTCTCAGTTTGTCGCATTGCTGTCATCCATTTTTGAAACTGGTTGACAGCACAACTCGTAGCTCTCACGGTGTTTTTCTTACGTTGTTCCTCGACGAGATGTTGTTTGTCGATTTCCGAAAAATCAACGTATCGCGAACTTTGGGTCGCGATCGGAAGCTGAGCTGTGGTCACAGTCGGAGCCGGTTGTATTCGCTCCTCCTCAGTAAAAAATCCATCGGTTTCCGTCACGCCGAGTTCTTCTGCTAAGCGAAAGATTTCGCGAATGTCTTCGTCCAGTTCGACTTGCGTTTGATTAGCCATAGTGAGCAGGCCACTCCGTCCGACTTGTTGAAGGACGTCTGGACACTACCGCTGGTATGAGATGTATCGCAATCTCCGGAGCTGCAGACGACAAAAAGTGTCGCTGGCTTCCCGCGTTCATTTTACCCGGGAAAATGAAATAAAAGTTGAATTTTGAGTTGAACACTTTACTTTCAAATTCTGAACTAGCTGATTAAACGACGCCATATTTTCATGTTATTCAATAAAATGCAAGCAGTGTATATGAAAATGTGCAGGGCTCTTCAAGGGTAAGCGAACGCAGTCAAAACTGTTGTAGGGGGGGGTGCCGTATCTCGAGACTGAAAATAGTACCGGCTGGATGACGTACAACAGGGGTAATACGGATTTCTTATCTGTGCTGGTGTACTTCACAAAGGTGGAGATACGGGCCAGTTCATGTGATAAATATATATATATATATATATATATATATATATATATATATATATATATATATATATATATATATATATATATAAGCAGACAATTATCCATCCCGCTCACCCATCCATCCATCCACCAATCCATCTAGGCAGACAGAGGGATAGCCAGGCACACATACAGACAGACAAACATTTACCCCTACCCCATCCAGCCCATCCCACTAATCTATCCATCCACCCACCTACCTATCCATCAGCCAATACATCCATTCCTCCCTTAATCAAGCCATTCATTCATCTGCCCATCCATCCACTCATCCAAGCAAGCAGACATTTATACAGACAGACAAACATCCATCCCATTCATCCATCCATCCATCCATCAATTCCATTCAATATATCCATTCATCCACCCACTCATCCTGCCATCATCAACCAATCCATCTATCCAGTCAGACAGACAGACGGATAGACAGGCAAGCATATAGACAATCATCCATCCCATCCTTCTATCTATCCATCCATCCATCCAGTCAGACTGACAGACAGATAAACATCCGTCCCATCCATCCACCCACTCACCCATCCATGCATCCGTCCCTTCTTCCCTCCAGCCATCCATCCATCCACCAACTTATCCCTCCATCCTACCCCCCATCCATCCATTCATTCATCCATACATCATCCACCAAATCACCCATCCTTCAATCCATACAGACAGATGGATAGGCAGGCATATATAAAGACAGACAAACAGGTACCTATCCATTACATCCCTCCAACGATCATCCATGCTTTCATCCATCAGTCCAGACAGGCAGACAAATAGATAGGCATATATACAGACAAACATCCATCCAATCCATCCTTCTACCCACCCATCTACTCATCTACCCATTTATCCATTCATGCAGCCCTCCATCCATCCATCCACTTATCCACCAAACTTTTGAATATTAGAATGGTCACCATTCATGAGAATTTTTAGCTTGAAATTTATGGGAACAAAGGTATCATCGATGGGAATTGTATCTAATTATGCACAAATATTGTCAGCCAGATTGCCTTTATGTTGTTATATCAAGTCTTAAACATTACTCAAAAAGATTATAACTTCCTCTGTGCAACAATTATTTCAATGAAACCTAAACAACTTTTCGGTTTTGATCATGTCTGTTGCTTTATTCAAATCACTCACTAAATCAATGTACTCACAATCAGAGAAAAATATGAAAGAGTGATTGCATTTGATCGATTATACTAAGTGTTGTAACTATTTAGAGTATCATGCCAATAATAATTTCTGAACACAAATAAACACTGGATTACAGTCAGGTTTGTCAAGAAAATTTCTATATAAAACTATATAAGAGCATAATCAGTATTTTTCTCTCTGGAGTAATTAAAAGTAAAAGTTGGTTGATCTCGACAGAATGAGTTGACAAATTTGATCATTTATATCGAGTTGACGCTGGCGGAGATAGGTGACGGTTCGCGCGCGTTGTGACCGGGTACACAGTCTAGACTGTGTTACAGTGGGTGCCATCAAACAGAAGATCGTAAGCTTTTGATATTTTGAAAGCCACAACACCTCCTAGCATAAGAACTACAATTTCGATCTTGTTGTTGCCTTCCCTCTAATTTTGAAAATATTCAAAATAACTTTTGTCATAATACGGTGGCTGTAGGCCCTAGCACGTTGAAGGTCACATTTTGATAACTTGGTTACGTTGGATGAAATGGATACCATGAAATATAGGGTGAAATGACTAGAACTGCTTTTATTTTGTTTTTTACATCGAAAACAAGCTTTTCAGCTCAAGACGCCCTGCATTAAAATACCCGAAAAATCAATAAGCATTCCTTATTCTTTCATTTTCACCATTTTAAAAACATTGTAAAGATTAATCGCTTGAAAGAAAGTTTATTATACCCTCAAATATGTTGTCAGAGAGCATTTCCGTCGGAGATCAATGTGTTGCATGTTTACTTTTGCCGTTTTGAACTCCCGAGGGCGCTGTGAGCGCCACCATGATTGGTGCAAAGCAAAGCTATAGTGACGTCACACCGTTGTTCTATCTGCAAATAGAACGCAACAATATCACAGCCAGCAAAGTTGTACGAATCACTTGCGAAGTGTCAGCTCACTGCACAAAACACTTTCAAACTAAGCGATAAATCTTGTAAATTCTACAGAAAACGTAAAAAATGGGTAACAGAGTTTCAAGGAAATCTAACATCTTCGAGACAATTGTATTGCAAAGGTGAGTTAACGAGCGAATGGGACTCTACACACCAGAGTAGCTGCCTATCTGCAGTAGCGATCTATGAAATAATAATGAAATATGAAATAATGCTTTATACATGACAACAGAACAACAAGCACTAGTCTTTGTGACTCCATGAAGTGTTGAAAATTTCTCTCTGTAGAAGTGTATTCTTTAAGTAAGCTAGCTTGTTAGTATACCCACAGAGTAACATATAGACAGAGTCGCAACACTTGCATGTCTTTTGTTCCATGGTCGTCTCGGTAGACTATTGGCTTTTCATATTAAAATGAGCTCCAAAGGTGTTAAACTTTTTGGAGGCTTTGTTTGTGGTTGATAATTACACGAGATTATGCGAAAAATACGACGAGATGGCATCGTACTGCCAGTCGCGTAGCAACCATAGTTACTTCGTGAGCTCTCAGGCCAGAAACACTGCTTCACGCCAATCAAAACATAACACGCCAGCAGTTTCATAAACATGTCCTTCCTTGACGCACGTGTAAAAGAGGGTATGACTGACCGTAAACCATTGAGTAAAACCAGTCAGTATCGATAAAAGACTTTCAAATTTGGTTCAAACACACTCATTATATATTCATAAAAATATGAGAGGAATTTTTAAAACGGTAAAACTCATTTTCCTGAAGCTCAAAACACTCCCGTTTTCGCCAGCACGTCAATTCTGCCCAGCACCACACAACAACAACAACACAAACTTTGCCGAACATACTTTCGCTTAACAATTGGCGAAAATCCGAAAATTACCGAAGGATTCATGGTCGGCACTCTTCGGAAAAGAGAGGCGAGAGCAACCTCAGGCGAGGCGAACATGGATGGGTTACGTAACCGCTTCACGCCTTAAACAATACCTGTTGCCACTCTATCTATCTTTCTCTATGGTATACCGAACATTTTACATCTCCTCTGATCCTTATTGCCGAACCCACTGCACGGTCAGGTGGAAACGATACAAGCTTTATAAGCCTAATATTATTTTGACATAGTGCTTGAGGATACAATTTCAATTCCCATTGATTACAATATCATACAGACGTGTGTTTGGGCTTACGTTTTCATGCCCTTCAATGGGTGCTTTGAAAGGCTGAAACACGAGAAAATGTTTCCAAATTGAAGAAAGAAAATACAGGCACATCCATCCTTTTGTACGATTTTTCACGGCGTTTCGAAATTTACACATTGTTACCATCGCGTGCAGCGAATTGATTGTGGCCTGGGGAGTACAATGTGGAAGTTTAAAAGGGTAGTAGGAACTACCAGGTCACCCCGACTGTAGGTACTACTTTACCATATATATATATATATATATATATATATATATATATATATATATATATATATATATATATATATATATATATATATATATCTTTGTAGGGATGAAGAGGAGAAGTACGCAGAAATGTTACAGAAGTGGCAAGCCCTGCAAGATCATCTTGTTGCGATGCAGGAGAGGATTGAGAAAAAGAGCAAGAAGAAGAGGCTGTATTTTAGAAAGAGGGCGAGAAAAGAAATCAAACTCCAGCGAGAATTTCTTGACGCTGTCTGGAATATCAGAGATGCAATGGTCAGCGAGATTAAGAAACACCGCTTGGTGGCGTATGACGCAATACAAAACCAGGAAACGATGGAGCAGATAGAACGCGAAAGAAAGATATTAGAAGACGCACAAGCAAGCCTGAAGAAGAAAATTGAGAAAATTGAAAAGACAGACGCGGCTGAGAGATGCAAGGAATGGGTCCAGGAAAAAGAGGCTTGCCAGGGCGAGGATGACGTCATCGAACGTGAGATGGCCCAACGAAGGGAGAAGATAACTCAGAGTAGGATGCGCAGTGAACAGAAAAGAGAAGAGAGAGCTGCCCTCCAAAAGGATAGGTCATTCGAAGATTACTTCGCTAAACTAAAAGTCATGGCCACGATCGAGTGAGAGGGGATGTTTTCACAGACTCTTTGTTGCAATTGCCTAATGATTGCAACTTTTCACTACAAGAACTTGCGATTCAATGTTATGAATAGAATACATTCAAGCATTCCCCTCTGACAAACAAAATCTCAATAGCAAGGATTTGATTCCAGGATGTCCGGCGTTTGTGAGACTGCAGAGAATTTAAGTTTCTTTGGATCGTTATAACGAAAACATAACAGAACACGGCACGGCCGGTGTCGGTTTCCAATGAAAAAAAAGCCCGACAAAATAGTCAGCGGCTTTGTGGACATAGAAGGATTTGAAACTAGTCATATTTTACTTCGATACCATTGTTGGAAACATGGGGGGAAATAGAAACGCAGAGTCTGCATGATAAAAAATATAAAAAATTAAGATTGCAGAGAATTTTAAGAAATTTCCCACTTATATTTTTATTCATTTACCATGATGAAATTTCTCATGCCAAGCAATTCAAGTCTTTTATATGTATTTCGTCGTTTACTCTTTAAGCTATCTTCTACAATGATAATATTTTCTTGTTCTCATTCGTGTCAATAAACGGTGATTGGGGATTAATATCACCTCTGGTTATATTCTTTGTATGTGTCCATGATCACAGTTAGAATTCCTGCACCATCCTCAATTCGGCCATAATGATATTTACGACGCAGAAACACGATGATAAGCATAAAATCTGAATCTCAGTCCCCCCCCCCCCGAATGACGTACTCACTTCGACGGAACCGTGTTGTGACCGATAACGTAGTAACTAACCGATAATGTAGTAATTTCTTAACCAATATCGTAGCATGGCATTATTTTTTTCTAAACGATAACATATCAACAAATTTATCGATAATTTATCAATGAACCGAAAAAGAATTAAATCAACTTAGGCCTATAGCGTAGGAAAAGTCAACCAATACCGCATCAAAACAACCAATAGGTTAACTGAAAACATATCTGATCAAGCGAGTTATGGGGAGCGAGAAATCGATCGATTGATAGATAGATACATAGATGCGTAGACAGACAGATAGATAGATAGATAGATAGATAGATAGATAGATAGATAGATAGGTCGATCTATCTATGGATAGATAGATCGGTCACTCACTCAATCGCTAGATCGATCGATAGATAGATAGATAGACCTATCGATTTTGAAAATCTTTAGATTTTGACAAGTCGCGTGACTCAAAGCCTTCCTGTATTTTCCCGCCTAAATCACAGATGGGATATAAACTATATATTTCAACTTCAAGACAAACTTTGATTCGAACAAAATCGTCGAAGGATATTAATAGCGTTAAAGCTCGTGTAAATAACAACTGACTAATCAAAATTATTAGCGCTTCACAATTTTTTTCTCAAAAAAACTTACAGAAATACAGAAAATGAGGAATATTTTATATTTTACTGACAGTTTTTTAATATTTAATAGAGATGTCAACTTATTTTATTCAGATTATGGTGTCTGTCATGTTGGGTGATCAGAATATGGTGTCTGTCATGTTTGGTGAGATCACAATATGCAGAAAAATAGACAGAAATCTTAGAGTCTACTTTAATAGCGAGCGCAGCGAGAGCGGCCGAAGAGCATTAAGACTAACGCGTGTACAAGAAATTTAGAATGGAATCTCTATATACCTACGAGGCGGCCATTTTGAATACTTTTACACGGAGTACGTGAAATGAAAGATATCATCTACCACAAATCTTACTCGACAATGTGTATTTTCGACAAAAGAATATCTCTGTTTCAAAGAAAGTGTGAAATTTGGTTCAAAATGACTATTTTCGATCACTTTGAAGGCCGGGTTCGGTCATCACTAGGCGCCGCCATTTTGAAACAAGCCTACTCTCGCGAGAACGAACTGTCAAATCACGCGAGGAATAAAAATCGTGAGCTGAGAGCTACCGACGGGATCAAGTACGTATTTTACATTAGCCTGCCTGTTCCCGCCCCTGTTTAATACAATAAACTGATCGGAATCACATAATTTACCAGTTTTAAATAATTTTCGTTAGTGAACTTGGCATTTCCGAGTTAAATTGCTATAAATGTTATTCTAGAAAACACTGACAACAATTCAACCTCAATGGCCAAGATATGCATCATGCATTGAAAACATCAATGACGATATACCCTACGCTGCGCTCGCTCTCAGGTCAGACCTGTTACATATTATAATTGAATACAGTTGCGTCGACCTGGTTCTCACTCTAATGAAGTCGGCTTATTTAATACATAGGCCTACTTCCGTAGATTGTGAAATATTCCATTGGGATTCCTTGAAAATGCTCTGTGCTAGAAACTCTGTTGACCTGCACATGTTTAATTGACAGTTGGGCGCAAAGCGCATGCGTCATCGTAATCTTGATCATCCCTAGGTCGTTGTGGCCATAACAACAGTCGGATAACGGGAGCGCATCGGGATTCATAAAACACACTTATGTAGAAAACCATTCGAGATGGAGCTCCATTAGCTGTAACTTGGGGCGTATTTTCCAGTATATTTATTGTCTCTGTGAAATAGTATAGTTGTGTTTGCTCATACACATGGCTCGAGATGTCAACACAGTCTGTTTAGTGTAATATTTTTGTTAAATGTTGATACCTGGATTTTTGTTGGAAATATCCCTTTGTCAACTTATGCATTCGAATATTGGAGTTGTGTTTCCAATACTAGTACTCTGCATTTCAACGAACGTTAAGGATACGAATAAAACATAATATTGTTGAATAGAATATATCATCAATAGCTATTGCGCCGTTTGTATCAATAGTTACAGGAATGTTTGATCTGTGAGCTCCATGCTTCCTTCACCAAATATGTTATATTGTCAAGAGTCTGAAGGGATCACTTCCTGAGAGACACATCGTGCACAGATGTAAATTTCTCTGATGGATAAATGATTGATTTTAGCAAAGCATTACTTGTGGGTTATCATTCATCTATTCTCTGTAGGACTCATCTATTCTCTGTGGCACAAATGTGCTTTTATAAGATCACCGAAAACTATAAATAACAAACACCGGAACATCCCAGGCAAATAGCGATATTGTTGGAAAGACGGAAATTTCAATGTCCCTGTTCAATCAGTCTATGATGTCTCTGAAAAATGTCCTCTCACTGACGGAAAGACTGGTGGAATAATCAGACAATGGACGAAATATCATGATTTGATGAGATGTCAAAATCTTGAAAATGAGAAATTACTAAATGCATTTTGGGTACATGCTTCTGACAATGCCAACTCATATAATATGTGCTAACGTTTAGAAACACAATAAGTCCTCTTTTGACCTATGATGCAAGTCAATACAATGTAAATTAGCATTTTGTTAAGTAAAATTAAGGCATTTTATATTTCTCTGCAGAAACATGTACATTGTGTCTCTAATCTCATGACCAATTATTATGGCTGGAGCATTTTTGTACAACCCTTGTAGCTGGTGGACAAAGTTGCTTTCAAAATTACACCATACCATTAATCAAAAGTGACATATAATTTCGCATTATTGATTTTTACTGGCGGCTAATCAAATTAGGTCCTTGCATTAGGTGTTAGCCAATGGTTATTGAAGTTTTCATTTTCACTATTTATATCAACTGTATTCAAAATTCGTCTTTCCCCGTCGGACAAAAACTTAAATGTTACAAAATTTGCTAAATTCCACAGTGGAAAGATGCTAACAATACATAATTGTCTTTAAATCGACATTTCAAAACAACCCATCAAAATAAATTATTGCCGTTTCTTTCTCTTTGGCAGGTTTTGTGTTATGCTGAATTCGGAGCACAAATACCCAAGACTGGTTCGGCCTACACATATTGTTATATTACTGTCGGCGAACTATGGGCCTTCGTGATTGGCTGGAACATGATAATGGAGAACATGATTGGTGCAGCTTCGGTCGGCAAGGCATGGAGTCAGTACTTTGATTCAATATTGAATGGCACAATTAGCAACTCTATGGGCGACTTCCACAAACCATGGCTCGGAGACTATCCAGATGTTTTTGCCTTCTCCCTTCTGATTGTCATCACCGTTGTGTTGGCATTGGGTGTTAAGATGTCCTCTGTAGTTACCAGCATCTTGACTGTTGTCAATCTTATAGTTATTGCCTTCATTATTGGTGCTGGGTGTTCCTTTATGGATGGAGATAATTGGAAAGGTGGCGGTGGCTTCTTCCCTTATGGCGCATCGGGGGTATGCCTCTATAATGATATTATACAAACTGCACTAAGCTTTATTCATGCTCTGCTTTGCATAGAGCCGTTCTAAATATTGTTCACTACCTGAACACAGTCAGTCGACCTCTTTAAAGTTAACGTCTGTCTGTTTCTTGATAATACTGATAGTCTTCAATTTGGGGTAAAATGTCGCGCTTTAGAGATTCTAATAAAATGTTTAACTTCTGGTACCCGTTCAATTTTTCACCCATAGTAATATCATTTCAATCATGTTCCGAGGCATCAGTTCAATCTCATACCTGAACTTTATTTTGCATTTTTGCAAACTTCCCTCTCACTTTGACTGTGGAATGTTTTCTTTGCCCTTGTTTAATTTCTTGCATAGTACGTGTAATCTTCATTTATCAACACTACCTTTACAGACTTAACTTTAATATTTATCATCTTCTTGAAATATTTGTTCTCAGCATAAATGACCAATATTAGAATTCGACACTCTTTATCCACTTTATTGTACTTTTTATAATTTGTTGTTTTTCTGCGTGTTTGACTCAAGAACGATTAACTTTCTGCTTCAACAGGTTTTGTCTGGAGCTGCAACATGCTTCTACGCATTTGAGGGATTTGATGTCATCGCCACATCCGGGGAAGAGGCGCGAAATCCTGGTCGAACAATACCAATCGCCATAGTTGTCACTCTGATCGTCTGCTTCCTCGCTTATTTTGGTGTGTCTGCCATTATAACGTTGATGGAGCCATATTACAAGCTATCTTACATGGCACCACTGGCGGAAGTCTTTGCACAACGAAGTTTACCGGCGGCCAAGTACATCATCGCCGTAGGAGCGCTTTGTGGTCTTACTGCTTCCATGATGGGGTCCATTTTTCCGCTTCCTCGCATCATCTTCGCAATGGCAAGAGATGGACTAATATTTTCCTTTCTTGGGATAATCAACAAGACAACATCCACTCCAGTGTGGGCAACGTTGTGTTCCGGTGTTTTAACGGCAATCCTCGCCACGCTGCTTGATTTACAGCAACTTGTAGAGATGATGTCAATCGGGACGTTGATGGCGTACCCACTGGTGGCTATTTGTGTTGTCATTCTCCGCTACAAACCTGGCCACACCGGTCTAGACAAGGAAGAAAACAGAGAGTTCGGCATTCAACACAAAGTCGGAGAGAAAACTGGCTTAATTGCATCCAAAAGTGACCAATCTATTGCAAAGTACACTCACCAAGACCACGGGGTAAAGCGTCCAGCTTCGGCCGATGCCATCGGTTCAATTGGTGACCAAGCTGAATCAACATTTACGATATGTCCGGTGACATTAAAAGTCAGTTAGAAATCAACGAAACGGATGACAAAACAGCCGATTCTTCTGAAGGTGGAAAAGAGAAGGCACAACCATCTTTAAAATCAAGCCGTTTCGTTCTTTGGTGCACAATTATATCTGTCATATTGCTGATTGCTCTATGCGCTCATATCATTTTTGCCACTCATTACATCGTTAAGCACAGCTGGTGGGCGATTCTGCTAACGTGCATCATCGGGGCAGCATTGTCCTGCTTTGTCGTTCTGATCGCTAGGCAACCACAAAACGACATGCTGCTGTCGTTCAAGGTCCCCTTCGTACCGTATGTACCAGTTCTCTCCATATTCGTCAATGTGTATCTGATGTTAAAACTCTCTGTGGCAACCTGGATACGGTTCGGTGTCTGGATGGTCATTGGTAATTATCTACCTTAAGTTGCCCTTCAATTTGTTATCTTTAACTTCCGATGAATTCCTACACTAATTCCACCTTTAAAACAATGTAAGGAACCGAGTAACGATCGACAAAACTCTTCAATACCCATGTTATTGTCGTACTAACATCAGTTTTTCAATGTTAAACACTGCCAAAATATTCCAAATCCGAAATTACACATATTAAATAGAAATCTCTGGTGACCAGGCGTAACAAAGTGTCTTAGCTAGACTCTTTAAGGAGGGATCACTACTTGAGAACCGTAACAAATTACTACAATGGACATATTTGTATTGAATTCTGTTCGTGGCATTCTAGCGTTGCATGTTTTGGCCAACTTTCAAACTGGAAGGTGGTATTCGTCATTAAACAGTAATCAAACCATAAGGCATAACAAACAAGACCCCAAATTACTCGAAAATGATGATCTAAATATTTTTTGTTCACAACTGATCTTTTCTTGATATTTTTCTTCTTTCGTAGGTATGGCTATATATCTACTGTATGGACTTAAACATAGCTCAGAAAACGATACATTGGCACCATCAATGAGTTCGGATATCCTGCTTCACGGAGAAGCTGCAAAACTTCAAGACGCTGCCACGGTCGAACATCCAGATGCTGAACAATCAAAAGACAAATGAATACGCACAAAATCTGCGACACATCTTACTGGAGAGTTTTTTTAAGTCATTGTATGTGCTTCTCAACAATTACACATTTGCAGAGAAGTATAATAGTTCCAAATTCCACTGACGTTATCGTGTAGTAATGATGTCATCACCAAAAATTACTATTCAACTTACATCACGTATAGCACTTCATGAGTATTCAACATGAACAAAGTGAAATCGACATTTTTTTTAAAAAACGAGCGAAACGAGCATGTCGTTTTAGACAAAATACTAGTATCAGTGACTAGAGGGCGCTGTTTTAAAATGCGCTCTTGATCAATATTGTCATGTACAAATTCATTCCAGTAGTTTTCTAAGTTTGAGTCATGTATTCGTAAATTATTAATCCAACCCATTCAGGTAATCCATTTTCTCTATTATGCATTCTGCGATCTTGCAATGCATTTTGCAAATTGTATCTTTAAAAATGCATTTCTCTTAGATAATATATATTCAGGTTGTTATCCTAGGATTTTTTGACCTCAAACAACGGAGTATATGTAGCGTCTTCGGGTATTTAGAATAAGCTCCTGTATGTCTGGTTATAGTATTAGAAAGCTACAATAAAGGGTCAGCTTTGCAAGAGCTCAGGCAGGCTTTGTTACAATACGCATTCCTCGACTCACCGATTGATAGGTCGCGATGATTTGAAGTGCGATAAGCTGTATTTTGACACTGAACCAGTCCAAGTGTAAAAAATAAAAATTAACGTGCACATCTGAGAACGCTCTCTTTAGAACTGAGCAGATGATCATGAAGACGTCGTATGAGGGCACTTTTCTGAATGTAGGCTCTGGATCAGGTTTAGTCATCTCGATGTTTCCCTGGTCCTTCGGTTAAAATACGTTTGATGTCTGTGTTGTCTAAAATGCGACACATATCAATCTAATATCGTATGTACATTTTGGAAAGTAAAGAAAAAGGAGTTGACTCTAGCCCAGTACAAACTTGTGTAATATGTCAGCTTACATCATATTGTGACGCTAAAACTGTAACGCACGAGGAAAATACTTATAAAGTAAACACAATCGTACATATTTTAGAATGCCTTAGGCCTCAAAATATCACTATCTGGGTCATCGATATGGGGGTCATATTTTAATAATAATAATATTTAATAATAATAATAATAATAATAATAATAATATTTGGTTCTTATATAGCGCACATATCCACAAGTAGATGTGATCAAGGCGCTTTACAATTATTATTATTACTGTTTCCGTAAAGAAGAAAAAAACATGCCCTGGTTAACACTACGTGGTATTTCAACGTTTAACAAAAGCCTTAATAGTACTAGTACTGTGGCGAAATTTATTGTGGGCAAATATTAGATTGTTGTTATTATTGTATTACAATATTTTGCCGTGTAGATATGTATTGCTGTGTATCATTTATAATTCTAGATACTACAGACGCGGTGCATCGTATATTCCAAAAGCTTGCCAGCATCAAACCATAGATGTTACGATACTTAAGTTCAAAGCAGATTTACTCTCCGATTCAAAGGAGTGAAGTTACCATGTTTGTTGTCGGAAATACTTGTTTGAGGAAACAATGAACACAATTACATAAATAAACATATCATTTATTTTTCTACATGTATTGTCATTTACAAAGTATAGATGTACGACATGTTATGTCCGATATTCAATTGACAAAATATTACATCAGTATTTAGTGTACATATATGCTGCAGTTAATACCATATAGCTTGGATAGTATTGTATTTCCTATTGCTGTAGTGGATTGACTCTCTTGTTACTAACTGACTTTCGATTCCTTCTACAATACGTCTCTTTGTAATCTTCATGATTTATATAGACCGGATTCCGAAGAAATTTTGCACGAGAATTAAGTCATAATTATTTTTGAGAATTGCACTTTTAGACTAAAGGATTCATGTATTATAACATAATTCGTTGAATTAGACTAATGAATGTTTAATTTTAGTGATGTAATATTCCTCTCAGAAACATGATATGCATGCAATCGCGGTCGAAGTAGTATACTCTCAACTCACAACCCAACTGACATACCCTAAACAATTTATGTCAAATACTTGGAACAAAACATTTTTGAAGTCTTAATCCTTAAATGACCCTTTCCCATATTCGTAACATGTTCAGTTTACGGATAAAATATCATGCAGAACAAAGTCTTCAAAAGGGACATCTGCAAAAGGGTTAATTATCAACATATATTTTGGATTTTTCATATCAGCCTCCAAACCTTACTATAAACATGCTAGGAAGACCACGTCTGATCACCATTCATGGAGTGCATAAATATTGGACAACATGCTAAGCTTTGCCTAAAGCGAGAACCATTTAATAACGTGATGGGATCTACTTTTAAATAACTGCATAGGGTAAAAGGGGAAGGCAATCTACACAATTTCGTTTTCCATGTCCCCTCTATGATGATCATCTCAAAAACCGAACATTAAAAATGATTGCGGTCCACTGTTTCCGTGAGTACTCAGCATACATAATACCAGGTACCAATTTTTGGCGAGAGGCAAAGCACGTCATATAAAGGACGCAAATTAGAGATAAGAACAACGACCATCGATAACACAATTCTCGGAGGATACTGATAAACATTGTTTTACAGCAATGAACATCGATGTCACGGAATTGCAATAGTACTAGTTAATGTAAACTGCATCTTCGCCAATCAACTTGTGCCCTGTGACCGTCTCTTTTTCGCAATAGACGAGAAATGACTCGATCTCTTTATTTTGGAGTGATTATGCTCGGCCTAGTTGACAGTGGACAACATTATTTGCCGTTCGAACATAAATTTACAAACTTTAAAATAAAATAATGAAATCATAAGGAAAAAGAAAAAATATATTTTGTGGTTTCTACATATTTGTGTTAACAAGATAGTTTCCTATGCCCCCCAAAACCTTTATTCTTTCAATTGCAGACGTTAAATCCTTAAAGCTAATATTTTGTTGATCACTTTGATTTTTGCTTCATTTTGAACTGACGGAGCTGGAGAGCCATGTATTTTCAGAGTTACATCATATATAAAGATTGGCAAAGATAATTTGGAAAAGTATCTCAGTAGTTTTGAAAAGCTATGGCTTCTTGAAGAGCGTCAAACTCATGTATGTACCAGAGGTGTCATGATGAACTCCCCCCCCCCCCCGCAGGATTTCTTTTTAAAAAAACTGCACAAATACGATTTAACAAAATTGAAATCCGCGCTATCGGTGAGTATATACACTTTGAAAGATAACTAACAATCCTGGAGTCTCGCATACAGCCCTCCGCAAGTTGCTGGCGAAGGGCTCTGACGAAAGGGACGTGCCCGAAATTTAGTAGGTTTTACCTCTCTTTCAAAATATTTTATTCACCACTTGCTGGGATCTCCATTGTCATTTGTCAGGACGATTTTATGGGCAGTCTTAACTGTTGGCATAGCAAATATTACAGTCCTAGGACGAGGTCGCATGAACAAAGTCCAGAACTGAAGCGGTCTTGGTCAAACCGTTACGCCATATCATGATCAGACTAATGAAAAATCGTCCTGTTAACGAAGCCACAGCAAAAGTGAAATCACATATTTTCATCTTTAGAGCTTTGAATCACCGAGCTTTTGTTTTAATATTTGTGACACATCTTAATTTTAACCAAACACTAAAAAGTAAGTATAATGTAATATAATACAAAATTACAGAAAAATAAATAATTTCTGTACCTCTTGAAAATATTTATTGAATGTGAAAGAATATCGTTGTACAGTGCAGTTTACAGAATAGTATATAGGCACTGTGTTGATTTTACTTACTATTCAAAATAGTCTATTGTACTTGTACAGTAAACAATGTGCCACGTCAAAAGTCTCTCAAAATTGAGTTTGTACATTTGATTTGTAGACTATGTTATTGTGTTAAGAAGTTACTGTATTTGAATATTCCGTGATTGAAATTAAAATATAAATTTATGTTGAATAAATTTGTCTGCATGAAAACAAAATTCTGTGCAGAAGTCCATCTTGTTAGCGGGGTGACTATGTACGAAGACAGACTCATACACTTTCAGTTTGTATTTTGATATCTGATAAATGAGTTTAAAGGGCAGAAAATAAGCAATACACAACAAACTTGTAGGTGTCTTCTAAGAAAGTAAAACCACCAAAAGTTTGGTCTTGTTAAAACAAAACACTAAGTATTAAACGAGACATAGTTTTAAAACTCTGGTTTGAAGTATCACTATTATTATGATCTCCGTCATTCATGAAACGTAAGTCTCTCTCAGTCTGTCTCCCTATCTATCTCTGTCTCTCTGTCCTTCTCTTTCTCTCTCCGCTTTTCTCCGTGAAAATATTGGGGAAAGTCGGAAAGTTGCTGCAATTTCATCTTCTCTCGTTTCTTAGATAGTCGTTTCGCTATGTCCATTGTCAAGAGGAAACGGAGATTGAGTATTCACGTTAGCCTTGACATGATGAGGCGTCGCAAAGAAACAACGTCACCTACATTCACCAGTACCTATTATACAGCTTCACCAATTGAATGTCTTTTTCTGTCTCAGTGTTATTCTCTGCCGATGTGTTGGCTGTCTGCGTGTGGTGTGCTGCCGTACTAATCAAAGTGTGAATTGTCTGAACAGTACCCTTAAGGTTTGGCTTTCAAGATAGAATAAAAGCTTATTAATGATAAAAGTGATCTATTCGTCCAGTTATAAATATCGATAAAGTTCTCTCAAATAGAAGTAAACATGTTCATAAAATTGTACGATTGAGTGAACTCCCATGTTGTTTTACATGAATCTGGTTAAATAAACTACATTTTACAACCAACAAAAGGTGACAATACCATAAACCAGCCCATTTTTCTCAATACACCTGGTTTTCATGTGGTGTTTGTTGATGTGTCCAAATTAATTTATGATTAATTATCATGTTGATATCCGTCAAAATTTTTCGTACGTTCATTCAAATTATGTAGAAAGTTCTGAGCGGAAAACTAACGTGTGTAATATCATTTCTTAATCTTTTTTAGAATTCTTAAAGTGTAGATTTTCAGAAACTTTGTCACGGTGACGTACTAAACCAGATTCAACAGTTGACAAAAACATGGTCAAAAGTTGTGACAGTCACTTGGTTTTACAGCTACCGGGACCAGCTATGAAACGTCGTTTATTTGGATTCCTACTGATTTTAGAAATTCATTATAGCCACGGTAATACCTTCAGTTGTCTTATCTTCATGTGCTGACCGGATGTTAAATTTATTTGAAAGTTTTGAGTGCTTTCGAAATATCTCTTCCGCAGATGAAGTTGAAATACAGTATGTGGTATTGTTCTGATCGGAATTAATTTTCAGTTCATCCATGTAACATTTCTTCTTATACTGCTTGCAAAGGAAATTAATGTTATTCTTTTATTCTATTGGCAAAGCAATAAACTTATCACGTAATGTATCTAAGCATAGAAGTACCAAGGGCTATCAAGGGCGAATAGTCGCTGTTGATGGCAGCACAAGAAGACGTAGAATGAGAGATTTGGGACTATGCGTGGCCAGTCTGATAGACATTCCATATCTTTGCCTTCTAAAGTAGTCCTCTTCTTTGCTCTAGCTTCGGCAGCTTCAATATTGACCCATAAAATTAAAGTTCGAATTAATTAATGTTGGTTGGCTCATGATATTTTGGACAAAACCAAATCAGTTGCCCGAGTTAAGAACTGGAAAAGACTTGTGGGTCACTTGAATAACCTGTATTATACGACCATCATGATTGTAACAAATTAAGGGAAATAAATGCAGCTAAAAGTACTATTGTAACGGAATTTGGTCCCGTTGTCTAGTTGTTTCAAAACCCTGTTGTGAGGATGTCATTAAAAAGTTTTCTTTTTATAGTCTTGGAATGGGTTTATGAAACTACAGTTGGGTTTTTAATTTTAAAGTTCGATGTTGTTATCCATACTTCATCATTGTGTCACATACTACTTTTTTAATTTTTTAACCCTTTTGGTAGCAAACCTGATTGTACATGATGGAATTAACCAAAGATTATGTTTGGCATAGAACCAGGAGTGAGAAAGTAGAAGTCATCTTATACTATAGATGACAAATATGATTATTAATAATGGTAGACAGTGGCTACATAGAGTGGAACACAGCACTATGGTGAAAGACGGTTAAACATCAGGGTCAAGCTCAGTGAAGAGAAGTGGCTCGAGCGTGGAACACCCATAATTGTCGGTAGCAATTTCTGTGATGCGAGGTTCACCTTTAGTAAAGGGACTTTGGAGGAGTATGTCTATCAGTCATGAAAAAGGCACATAAAAGAATAAACCGATTGTCTTATTCATGCTCAAGCATTAAATTGAATCCTCTGTATCTTCGTAAACGCAAATGGACAGAAATGGCATCACTGCATGCAACAATGTTATAAAAGAGTAGTAGAATCTCAAGCCTAGTGCTCCAACCAAACTAAACCGCAATCCAACATAGGCAGGTAAAATAACACAATGACGCGCAATTGATGGTGATCTAAATAGATATTGTCACCATGTAAGCTATCGGTAGGCCTTGTACACTGAAATATCGGCCGCTCGAGGGCGCTCTCTGCGCTAACTCTCTAGGGTAGGGAGCGCCCTCGAGCGACCGATCTTTCAGTCTAGCGATGAGGTCTTGCCGAAATATTGAAACACTTGAAAACAAACGAACAAACAAACAAACAGCCAGGGAAGCTGAAGTATGTAAGAAGTGTAAGAGTAAACAAACAGAGGCAAATTTTATATTTAAAATGGTCCAAGACCTTTATTAAGTAGCATAAAATGAACGCATTTATATTGTTCAGACTAATTGCTAAAACCATACACAATTGTCACAGTCGGGTGGAGATGCTCGGTAATGTTAGGCTGCTCGTCAAATTTTGCACACGAAGAAACATTCGACTGAGTACATTTTCTGTATCGTCTATATGGTCTCCTGCTTGGCTGTCCAAAGCTTCATATGAACATCTTATTTATATTTCAGATTTAACCGTCATGAAGACCACCGCTAATGCAGAATATTTCAGACAGAAGTAAAAATCAGTTGAACTTACAAAAAAATACCACAAAATGTAAGACGACTTTTCAAATGCCAGAGATGTTCACGAACATTTTTTGTAGAAGCGTGTTCTAAAAGTCTCTAAAAATAAAATCTACTTTTAAAAACAATATTTTAGGATGACACATTCAAAGCTGTTTAGATGTTTGCAGAACAAAGATCAATTGGTTCCATTCACAATAAGTAAGAACTTTACAGTTGCATATGCAAATATGCATAACCTTACAATCAAAGAAAATTAAATATAAGGTATGAATACAGTTCAAAATGTGCAGTATAGTTTAAAGACTGGCCAAGCTCTTGCAAATTAAATTTTGATCAGAAGACATTCCGAGCTATAAGGATAAATATATCTGTAATGGTATACACTGACAATACAACTCCCATAAAAAAACCTGCATCTAGAAATCAGCATTTGTAGTTTCCTGAGATTAACTAGCCTGTGGCCAGTCCAGAGGCAAGTTATAGCTCCATAACGCAACGCTGATATTCAAAGGTGTTTATGTTTGCTTTTATAGTAATGTTTTTCGACTCATGCTCATACTGCTCTTCAATAATTATATCTTGCCTAAAAACATCACTGAGCCCTTCGCCCCAACTGTCAGCCCATATCCTTTCTAAACCAGCTAGCCGGTAACACCTTATCAAAACCTTTAGAGTTTTCTCATGAATAATCTTAACAATATCGCAGTCATTCTGATCCAAATATGTTTGTACGTTCGGTAACTGATCTGTATTCTTGATATAACGCAGTATATCTTCCTTAGGACGTGACTGTGAGATATTTGGCAAGTCATCCTCAACAGATAGATGTATATTAATCATTCCTGTAATCACAATATGAACAAATCCTTAAAATCATAGTGGATTGAAGTCTACGTCTGTAATCTTGAAAAAGTAAATTATTCACTGTAAATGTTCTTGTGTTGACATTTGATTAGTTTTGAAATTAATTGCAGTTAATCTGAAATTTGATGGCATTTTAAATAATTGACTTTTTCGAGGTTTGTGTGTTGAGTTTGTGTTCCTTTTTAACCTCATTTACTCTTTCCTTAATAGACATATCATTACCTCATCTATAAGTGATATATATAGATATCTATGTCATCAACATTGACGAAGTCATATGAACTGAAATTAAAGGGTTTTAAATCGCAGCAATGAAAGGACACCAAACGTTTAAGAAACCAGAATGCTTGACTATGCTGTTAAAGTCAGAATACTTACCCAAACCTGGCAGAATTTCTGAGTGCTTCGGCTGTAGATTCCTTTCAGCTGTTGCTTCCTCCTTTTCTTTAGCAATATCTAAAATGTACACATAATGTCCATCTACGTTAGAAAAAAGTGACATTACGGAGATGTCATTGCAATATGGAATACAAGTTAGATTAGGTACAGGTTGATGCTACAAAAGTTTGTGGCAGTGGTAAGCTTTCTTCGGGGACGTACATGCAAGAATATATCTACATAGATAGATGTAGAGTGTATTTGATTATAATATTGTATAATTTTGTTAACAGCAGTTTTATATATCTCGAAGTTGTTTAATCAAAATGTCAGTAACATATAGCCTGTCAGCATTTTGAGTCTATTGTTCAAGTTATTACCAAATTCGAGGTATTTCAATTATGCGAGTTTATGGGATGGCAGTAACTCAGTAGACTCAAAAGATGACATTATGCCGATGGTGCGTGTACTGCTCCGGAGCAAGAACAGATAAGGAAAATTTCATTTCACAATTATAAATTACCATAATATGAAAAAAATGTCGTGGCACTAATACACAACGTATTCCTCGAAGACACGGTATTGCATGACAGTTCCCTTCAACTGACTCTTACATAATTATGGACTAGAAAATTGAACACTGTGAACATTTTGGACAAATACCTTCGTTAGGTGGACTTCTTAAACGTTTGAAATGTAACTCATTTGGCGGTGCTGGTTCCTTCTCTTCAATAGGTATATCAAGTACGGGGTCACTCTGTCCATTTTCTGAAAAACAAAGTAGATTTCCAAGGATATACATGCAATATGTATCCATAAACAAGCAAATGGCATCAAAATGTATTTTCGATAATTTCGTGCTCCAGTGAGTCTCTCCTACTTTTCTTATGTTGCAAATGCATGAAACTTGTTTACAACACATAGATTAAACTCAGTGCGTTAGACTGAGATATTAATATGTTTCTTTTAAAAACCAGTAACGTTCTACTTTTATTTCAATGACAAGCCTTGGCTTAAAACGATCTTGATATTATTCCAGCATTGCGATTAAGGTAAAGAACAGGCAGCAGGCGTAATATTACGGAAAAGATAGATGGCAATGAAATTTGCTCAGAAATATATTTATCCATATATCTTTCAAGAAAGTGAAAACCTCAAAATGATCACAAATATCATGGAAATACCTTGACCTGACACAGTTTCTGAATCTATCGTTTGTTCATTTTGGAATGATATTTCATCTTCCTCTTCTTCTTTATCTTTACATAGACTTTGAGGCAGATCAACATTTTCTGAAAAAAATGTTGTTGGCCTCGAGGTTAAACTCGATCATTGGCTACTGATAGTAAAGTTGAGTTTATTTCTTTAATATATGGGAAAATCGTACTGTTTAAACTCTCCGAAAACCTTAAATGAGCTCTCCACGTGTGATGAAATTAATGATCAGTTACATACCTAATGTTCTACAAAAGTCGCTTTAAAATTATTTTACAGTCAAATAGTAATGGTCGTTTCCTGTATGACGATATTAAGGAGTTTACACTGAACATGCATAATTATTTGCTTACGCCTTTTCCACCAAAACCATGTGATGGTTATGATTGTCATGGCTGCCACAATAACCTCGACAAGACTATATAAATATTTAGACGAAATGGAAATATTTTCTTGTCGGACGTCCTCGATTTCTGAAAGAAATAAATGATAAAAGTGGAATCCCTATTAATCAGATTCCATTACATTTACAAGTATCACCGTCGGCAAACTTTGTATTAAACTTCTGCTTGACTTCATCATTTTATTCGAGCGATTTCGAACAAAAGCAGACCGATTTGTAATTGACGTATGTCAATGGAGATAGGCAACCTAGTATATTAAAGGACTGAATTATGTATTTAAGGTTCCAAGACAAGAAATTGACCCTTTTAAACCAACAATTCTCTAGTGTTTAATTAGCTCAGAACCCCCGTAAATTGTATATTTTCGGAAAGCCTAGATATAGGGGAACAGTTTGGTTACCATAGTGTCACCATTGTTTACATAACTATCATGTGATAGGTAATTTGCATAACCTTTCAAAAACAGGTTTTCCCTATGTTTTGTTTCAATGCTTTGAGATATGTGGCTGAAATTTGTGTGAGTGCAAGCTTTCTGAAGGGTCTTCAAAAGTGTGTCTCAGAATTTTTTTAAACCTTCTGCAACAGATTTTATGCCAGAAAAACTTCCAGAGCAGTGAATTTAAGCATACTTGATTTCTTTAAAATTGTGCTCCAAAAAAACTAGCAAGATATAAAAAATCTGAGACACACTTTGGAAGAGCGTTGTGACAGCTTGCATTCCAGCAAGTTTGAGTCAGATATTTTGAAGTATTGAGACAAAACATAGGGAAAACCGTTTTTTGAAAGGTTATGCAAATTACCGTGTCACGTGATAGTTATGTAAACAATGGAGACACTGTGGTTACCAAAATGTTCCCGTATAAGCTTATCTAGGCTTTCAGAAAATGTATACTTTACATGGGTTCTGAGCTTATTAACCGTTAGAGAATTGTTAGATTCAAAAGGTCAAATTTCTTGTCTTGGAACCTTAACAAAACTAAAAAAAATCATCTGCTTTGATGTTTTACAAACTTTCAAGTGGTGTAAGCCATGGTTTCATTTACGGGTTTGCCAGCTACTGTTGTACAATAGCTGAAGTGGTTTAAGACAACAAGAAGAAGACAAGTACAAATCACAACCAGAGACTAAGTTACCTTCAGAAAATTCGTTTTCCTCTGTCTGGCCTCCGTCTCCTGTAGTTTAAGTTTGGAATGTCATCGTTATCACAAAAAATGAAAAAAGTTTGTCAAAACCCCGAAGTTTTTTGTTAAGTTTTTTAGAAATAATACAAGGAAGGCATTAATCGGTATAGTTGCATCCTGAAAAAGACTCTTCTGTAAAGAAACCGATTACAGGAATTCCGTAACTTCTTGCAATTTCTCACGATCAAAGTATTTTTACATACACAGAGCGTAGATTATATCGCGAGAGATATTGATAGCATCATTGACTTTTATAATATTGTACTCAACTAGAAATAAAGTAATAAACTTCCTCAGGAACCAGAGTTTGTTCACTTTGAGAAAACGTTATTCGTTTCCGGCGCAAATCAATATGTTTCTTTCAACGTTGCGAACTATTAGCTTACTTTTTATAAGGAATGCTTCAATCTCGACAAATATATCCTGGTCATAAGAGGTTTGCAGTTGTAGACTTATGTTAACCGTAGAAGCAAGTTCACGCATGCTGTCATTTATTAATATTGGTTCTAGTAGCGAGGCAAACTTCCCAGAGCGACACATTCCCTCAAACTTATATAAATCATAAAGGTCGGAAAATTGCAAAATCAAAATGACTGATCCGGCTTTGATGTCCTTTAGATTAGCGTAACACTGTCTCGATATATCACTGATGAAACGCCAGCTTTCATCATGTCGCTCAATCTTCATTAACCTGTACTCAAATGTATTTATGCACGTTTCCCAGGTCTGCTTTACAATGATCCGCTGTATCTTCTTATCTTTGCAGTCTTTAATAATGCTTTCAATATCATTGCTGGAGTGGCGCTTACATTCGTTTGTGCTCAGGGTTTGGTTGTATGAAGTTTCATTCAAGGCTACATTCACAGGTAAATCTGTAAAACGTGAAAAATTACTGCTAATTATGAAAGTGTACGTTTTGATCCTTTTTGTTCGTCTATTTGTCACTTTTCTACCTCCATCCGTGTTTATCCCATTATGTTTTTACAAAAAGTTCCTATTTTTCCGTAAATGTCTGTATTCATCTATATACCCTTGAGTGTAACCACTGTCTCACTAATACTGCAATCATATCGGCTTCATGGTAGCCCTCGAGAAGTAAAACGTGCGATGCATTAATAACAGATACATTATATAATATACACAAGCATATTTAATAATATTGACCAATGACATGCAAGTAGTGATATTCTTGCAGTAATTCAAGCTGTTTTTTACAGTCTTTCAAGCTGTTTGCCAGGTTTTTTTTGACAAAGACTCGATGTTTTCATGGCCTAAATGATTGCAGTTGATATTCGTAAAATCAAAATAGACATCGAGTTAGTATATCAATTCACATTTTTCAATGCCAAATCAAAAACCTACTTTCTATGGTATTTAAAAATCCAATTATTTCATCCCTAAATAGTTGCAATTGAATATGTAGCATGACATTTTTTAGTTTGTGACTTATGATACACTGATAGTAATTTGTTAGCAACTCAACCAATTTTCAATGGGTTTGAGGAAAATAATTGAATTTTTCACGATAGAATGTTGCGACAAACATGAGGCATTAAAAGAAGCGCAGTTATTTTAATTGCAACAAAAAGTCCATATTGTAACATTTATTGCAATCCAATACGTTTTAAATTGATTTGAAAAACAAAATGATATCGTCCACCCAAAATGATTGCCATCATAAAGCATAGAATTAAACTTTATATGTTTTCTTTTGTTGTTTTCTTAGCTTTTATCTGAACATTACTTTTAGAAATCGAGCCCGAAATACTTGCCCTGGAAATAGGTCGCAGAAGAACAGAAATAAATTTTGTTTAATGAAGGAGGGAAATTTAGTTTACAATTTTCATAGCAATCCAACTTCTTTTCAATAAAATTTTGAAAATATCGATACTTTTGATCCGAAAATGATTTTCATGAAAACACAGAGCATGAAACTCATATCTTTTTATTTTTGTTCAACTTAGTGACCTCCATGATACCAAAGAAGGATATGATACTTGTGCAATCATTGAAAACAATCTTCCATTTAAACGCACTTACCAACATTAGAGGTAAACTGCATCAATGACTTATCCTTTTCGTATGCTTTCTCATTAGTCTTGATGACAGCTGCAAACATTTTATGGTTATTTGTGATATTAACCGATTCTTTGAAATCTTTCTTCAGGTCCCTAGCGGTCTCAAAGGCAGTCACAAGATCAACAAGCACATCCCTGATCCTATTTGGCCAATTATCAGCAGGGTTTGCCACTATACATTTGTCTTTATATCTTGCAAAGTACTTTGTCAAATATTTAGCAATCTGAGACTCGTCCGATGCCAGTAACGGTAAACCAATCGCCATTGCTTCAAGGCCATCGAAACTATATTCCTCGTAGCAAGTTGCTACCAGACAAAGATGAGATTGTTGAATATGCCTAGCTAATTCTGCATATGCTGTTGAACTTGAGGGGTTTATCTTCACATTTGGATTACGTACTAGATCATTGAGAAAACTCGGCATCTCGGTTTGATCACTACCGGCAATATCATGGAATTTCCAAATTGTTGATTTATCTCTCATCATTCTCTTACTATCTGCTACTTGACAGACACCCGAAACTATGTCTTCATCAACGCAAAAACCCTTAAGAGGATTGGCTTGACCGTATGTCAGAATGACATGTTTGTCAATGTTTTGGGGTAAATACATTCCCTTCGCAAAGAAAAAATCGCTCGGCCTTGGTAGGTATTCCTTGTGAGGCTTTTCGTATAAATCTGCCCGGTATTCGTTTGTAAAATGAATATGCATTCCTGGTCCAATGGAAAAGATAATATCAGCGTCCCAAGCCCACTTAAGCATTTGATCAGCAAGTGTTTCAGTATCGTCATAAACAGTTGTATATTCATCGTCTGGTATCAGATGATTGATAAGAATCAGTCGCGCACTTGGGAAAAGAGTATCTCTTATTTCAAAAGCAGCGTCAGCTGTCTTTGGAGCATAACCTATGACATTTTTTATATTGTCAATTTCTCGTAACCCAGGGTAAAAGCTTTCATGATTTATGAGCCATTCTATGTTTGGTTTGTTGTTTTTCAGTCTCTTCTTTACTCTTGGGAATATCAAGTTGACATTGAGGGATATTTCTTCAAAGTCCTTAGATTCTTCAGAATCATCAACATAAAGGACAGTTGAATAAATGTTTACCTCTCGTTGCTTTCTTATCGCAAAGTCGTTTACTAATTCTCTGTGGAAAGCTGTCAGACCTCCTTGGTTGCTCCTCCAGGAATCAAAGACAAACAGAACTCCCGGTAATCCATTTGTACAAGTAACGCTTGTCCAATGATGAAAGATGATGATGATAGTAAAGTATATCCGCATGTGGGAAATCATTTTATCTATAGTCCTACCATCAAGAGCAATCCGTATCTGTACCGGGAGACACACTGGTACCAAATGAGAAATTAAATAGTGACGGAGCATAGGAAAATCAGCCATGTATTTTAGACTAGCGCGGGAGTTAATAAATATTTTAACTAATTATGCAACTTATTCCAATCTATCAAGGCCTCTTCTACAAAATTCATCAAAACCCCATTTAGAAGGTTCCTCTGTACTTATAAATGACTTCATGTATCCTTGAAATTTGTGTAAGAAATTACCAACAAGTCATGCTTTTATGAATACCATTCTTTCACAATTGCGCCCTCTTGCCATTTCACCACAACTATAATCACTTATCGTGGTTTGGCAGTTACCAAAGTGAAATTTCTTATTTGCATTGCAAATGTACAAATACGCCTAGTTGACCATTGAACTTTGTCCCAAATTAGAAGTTATGAGTTTCTTGTGTTACCCCTTTAAAAACTAGAGTCGGCAGATTTGAATTTCTGATTGAATTTGTTTGTCTCGGCAAATGCATTTTTGTACTAGTAATAAAAAACTAAAACTTATCAATGTGCTTCTTTTAAATCATTATTAAAGTAATGGTATATTTTGTGTTTTGAAGGACTTTCTATATTTGACTGTTCGCTTCTCTGTCAGTTGTTGGATAGTCATCTTGTCACAGTATCCGTATAGTTAACGACATATTGATCAATAGTACATATTTGCTCCGTTCGCTTTTGAATATTTATAATCCTTGACAGAAGTGACAGATGACGGATGACTCAATCAGATGACAGCTGGCCAACTTTTTTTGTAGTTTTTACTGTTGTTTTCTCACATTTTTACTCTTCCGATCGCTCCAAAGACACACATAATATAATTATACGTAAACTTTACCCTTCAGATCACAGATATGTTGAAAAAATGAAATGTATGAAATATATTGACCTTTGTACTATATGTGACACCGTCGGTCGATTTTGATCCCGTGAAAATGATGGAAAATGAAACATATGCTTCAAACAGCCTTTCCCCAAAATACGTTGACTCTCGTTGGCCATGTGCGTGTTTTCGTTATGCGTGAGCCCCCTTCAGGAGAAGACATCGTGATTAGAACAAGTGGTTGCAATTATATGTGATTGCAATTTTCATTATAGAAGAGAAAGCAGTTTAGAGGTTTGGAGGGATATTGTTAGGCAGGACCGGGTTACCGAAAAGACATGAATTTCTTCTCAGCCTGAAAAGATTCGAGCCAACAACAAAGAATC
The DNA here is from genome assembly GCA_001465055.1 of Ptychodera flava. Taxonomy (NCBI): domain Eukaryota; kingdom Metazoa; phylum Hemichordata; class Enteropneusta; family Ptychoderidae; genus Ptychodera; species Ptychodera flava. The sequence continues at coordinate 156,886 of LD342611.1, read as the reverse complement.
ATTGTACGAACTTCATATTCCAACTTACGCTTAAAGTACGATGAATTGCATGTAAACATGGTTACACGCGATGTTAAAAATTAGACCATATCTTCTTAAAGCCAATGAGGAATTCTAATGATTAATTTACATGTACCTGCTTACCAAATCGTACAACATCTTAAACGTCAAACACGCAACATAAAAACATTGACGTATATTGCCCACTACTCATAAGCAGCACAGCATACATACATACAAACATACATACATACATACATACATACATACATACATACATACATACATACTTTGAACTTACTGATTAGATTTACCCTTGTTATTTATCGTTGTAGCATTTAAAATCACGGTAATTTAGGTCATGATGGAACAAAATCAAACTTGGCTAAGGAAGGCTTATTTTGACTCATCTTACAGAGGTTTCAAGAGACCAACTGATATTATATTTATACGTACACTACCTTCAATGGTGCCGATAAACCCCCTTTTGGCTTTTTGAAACATTTCTTTCAAATTGTGTCGCTCTTGGAAAAATGTAGAGTGCGCCATCACTGTCAAACCCAAGATTTCAATGACTAGAAAATGTCGTCATTGTTGCAAGATCTACAATTGGTCACCGAAAGACAACTAAACCTTTCTCGTTCTGTTATTTCACAATATTGTAAATGAATGTGTAATTAAATCTATTCATTTTTGAGAGAGTTGCGTTTTCCTCGGACTATGATGAAGATGAATATAAATTCCATATTCGTATGAAAATGTGAAGAGTCTAATGCTTGAAGAATTGCATGGTTCAAAATTGAGATCTACAATCTCGAAAAATGTTGTGTTGTGTTTGTAAATTAGAAACATACACTTACCTCGACTAGGGTTTCCTGTTGCTACAGATTATATTAATGACGGCAACTTGTAATTTGTGTATGCGTAATATGCCGTTCAAAAACACGTATATGACTCTGACACAATGAATAATATGCTAAATATAGTAACTTAGTCATACATAGTCAGCAGATTGTTTAGAGGAAGGGCGCCTTCATTTTTGTTGGCAGGGGTCTACAGAAATGAGGGGTGGATATTTACAAAAATGATTATGCACAGATTGAGATTAAGATAAAAGCTGTAAAGGGTCATGTCGTAGATAAAACTTGATTTGTCACATATCAACACAATTGAACATACCGTATAGTAATTCATGGACCATATAATAGAACTATGACACATAGAAACCGAACAAGTTTTTATTTTGTATGAACGTCTATGAACAGTACAAACACTATTCTACTCGCAGTATTTCACGTTTTAATGGCAGCTTGAGAGAGATAGACAGAAAGGCAGTGACAGGTAGTGATACAGAGATACATCCATGTATACAGATATCTTCGTCATAAATTATAGAGCTCAAAATGCCAAAGTAGGATGTTATATACATAACATAAATTACCTCAAGTACCAGAAGGATATATGTTCCTTAAGTTGAATGCATCCTGTAATCTTCAGACAAACTAGACTTTCTTCTCTATCTCATTTTAACTATCAGTAGGGTTAAACATACTTGTAAACATACGCTAATAGTGAATTTGGTAACTGATCACACTCTTTTAATTTTTTTATCTCTTGCCTTGTGTTACAGAGGTTCCTTATACGAAAAAGGCAATCGCCGACATCAATCTTTTTGATATAAAAAGCCAGAATTTAATTATTAATTGCTTAGGGTGATTTTAAACGTTGATGAAAATGACGTGTTGAAGTCTATTCAGTATTGCAAGAACGACGTAATCTGTATAACACCAGCTTAATATGACAGTCACAATGATAATTACTGTGTTTTGCGAGCAGATTTCCACAAATAACTTAATTTTAGTAAGTAAGTGTTATGTAGGAGTTTGTTTTGCTTTTAAAATTAATGGTTGGATATGAGAATTTCAAGAAATAGTTTTGGAGTGTTTCAAATTGTAGCCCATATGATCATCGTAGCTGTATTGATATTTATGATTACATGAATATTTCACATTTAATTCATAGCTATTTTATGATTGAACGCACGCATTAAGGTACTATATAAACCCAATTTTTCGAAAATAAATGGCTAGCACTCTATCACTTACGCCTTTCAGTGTGTAACATCTAGACGCCAGGAATAAAAGGTATAAATTTGAAGACTGAGACCCTATACTCTGTTGGTTAATTATCTCGACAACCTCTCCCTGGCAATTTCCCATGACACTGCAAACCGTGAATTTGTTCGACAACTTTGGACCACCCTTGGTATAACGCTTGTGAATCGGATAGTTTGAGCTCTACGACGTTAATATTTGGCACTCAACCATATATTCATAAAAAATGCATGTCTCATGCCAAACAGATTTTTCTCGTGTCGGTGTTCTGAACTGCTTAGACAGCAGGTAGCTTACAAGTCATAAAGCATTTAATCCTGGGAAAATATCTGCACAGAGTGTTACATGATGATGCAATTTAATTGACCTTTGGAGCAGTTTTGACGGGTATCAGCACTGTGGTTAGAGGATTAAGGCAGTTGTTCGATGTGAACTTCGTCAACAGAGTTGTATCTGCTTTCCGTCAATCGAACTTGTGACTTTAAATTACCGGGACTGGGCGTTTATTGCGAACGAACTTATATCGACACGGTTATTTTGCTGTTGCGTACATCTTGACCCGACTTTCGAAAATTTAGGTCAAATATACACATTTCTACATCGTATATTGGTAACAGCTATGGTCAATTTTTATGGTGTATTGTTCTCCTAAAAAACAATTTTCATGTCTTGCATTCGATTATGAAATACTTTATCCTCAATAATTTGTTGATGGGTAATTTTCACAGCGTTTGTGATTTCATCTCAGACTGGCGTGAATAGATACCAGAGTCGAACTTACAATCTCTTGAAGAAAGTCACTGAGCGACTTTGTTTTTTGACCATGTCGGTTTTTGTATACTGACGGCTGGATTTATTTGCCCAATTTCCATAGAACTGAATTAATTCATCAGGTTCCGCTTTACCATTATCTAGTCAATTGCCTGGTTATCATTCTCCTTTGCTACGGTATTCATGGCAAATATCGAAATATTATAAGACATTATTTACATTTATTTTGATAAGAGTCCTGGTTGAATTATTTTTAAGTGAACTGGAATAGTTGTATCTATAGTGTCTGATTAGTTTTAATTGATATCTATTAAGTCATTATATTGTAAAACAAAACAAAACAACAACAACAACAGAAAGAAAATTTATTACCAAAACAAATTTTCTGAAACCGTTCGTACCAATTAGAGATGCATTCCGAAGCCATTGGATGTGTGACGGTACTTGGTATTTAATGCTAATTAATTTTGATAGTTGAACGGGTAGTGCATCATTCACGACATTGTATTACTAGTATTTGGAGACGTTTCTGTCCACGCAATTCATCGTTTTCGTTTAAAGTACAAAATAATTATTATTTCATTATTACAATGGCATCAGTTCGTCAATTCAGGATCGAAGCATTTTTGTTCACATTGTGGAAGACACCAAACACAACAAATCTGTACCAGTTGTCACAGGCACAAACGTACTCAAACATTACATTGTGGAGCCAGATTCAGGAAAGACCAGAACAAAGCCTGATTTATACCATGCATGGAAATTGGCCTATCAGACTGTGCAACAACAGAATAAAATAGAATGACGAGCCTTTGAAGTTATGAGCACAAAACTGATAAGAGTATGCCTAAATGAACGAACAGTTATACACGGCTTTTATAGAGTGGACTCAAGAAACTTTGGCTCGACTTTCTTGATAGAGCCTGAAGCGGCCTATTCACTACTCCTGCTGTATTGAAATTGGAACAGACTTGGAATTCGTGTCGCATTCCCATAAAAAGTCACAAATTAAGGGAAGCCATAATCACAGTCACTCTTCCATCTGTCACAGTCACTCTGTAATGTCAATCAAGCATCCCATGATCGCCTTCAATGTAATATACACGAAGCACAGCATGATCAATCGTGGCCGGTGGAACGAAACTGACTGCACTGTTCATCTCATCCACAGCACAATCGTGACTGTGACCCATAGGCTCTAATACGAACGTTTCAAGGCAGCAGTCTCAAACAGCAGTGTTTTACAACATTATGTTCGAGTCAATTTGAAGTACTGCTGGAACTGGAACAGGAACACAATGTTGAGTTGACGTCCTTAAGCGACGCCGGCAGTGTACCATGTTGGCATTCGACATCTCGGTTATGTACTGTACACAACAAATTCTGAGCGTCACGAACATGATGGTAAAAACTACCGAATCCTTTTGTAATTTCGTCTGTTATGTTAGCTTGTAGTACATATATTTGTATTCAAGTAATACTGTCTAGATTAGGATTTCCTGCAAAAGTTGGCCCTTATCTAAGCTGATACTGGCTGCAACACGATGTCAACATTGATTTGCATTTATTATTCATTGCCACTTCCTGACCCTGGGATCGCAAGCGGTGGCTTTAACTGTGCTTTGACAGCAGTAACCTGAAAGCGCAACAATTAGTAAACGACCTTGGGTTGGAGGAAACAAGTGCTCAATTAAGTAGAACCCTTAAGGACCAGGCCTTAGAAGTCATCAGTAAGTGGCAAAATGTATTTTCCAAGAATAAAATGGATCTAGGTCACATTACACTTGTAACTCATACCATCAAGCTGACTGATGAAATGCCTTTTACGGAAAAGTACAACGGAATTCCACCAGCTACGTACAATGAATTACAACAATACCACAAAGATATACCTCAGTGGTTAGTAATACGAGAATCAAAAAGTCCTTGGTATTATAATGTAGTTTGTGTAGAAAACCAGATGGGAAACTGGGGGTATGTATTGATTATAGACGGTTTAATACCAAAACCATTTAAGATGTATATGCATTGTTTCGAATCTTGGATACACTGGTTTTCCTCATTAGATCTGCGTTCTGGATACTTTAAAGTGGAAATGGCTGAGAATGATAAAAAGAAAACTGCCTTCACAGTGGGCAGTGACAAAGAACATTTACAGCTCAGCCTGCTTGAGTGGCATAGGAAGCTGGCCCTGGAGAGGTTACATGACATACTTGGTCACTTTGGTAAAGACATAACCTTAGATCTAGTCAGGAGAATGTTTTATTGGCCTGGAATGACCATGGATGTCAAGAACAAACTGGAGAACTGTCTACACTGCATTTTTTGGAAAACACCATTTAACCATTAGGGCATCACAACCAATAGAAATGATATGCATCGACTTTTTACACATGCCAACTCCTGACAGAAGATTCAATAACATAGTGGCGATGACTGACTATTTCACTAGGTATGCAATTGCATTACCAACAAAAAATAATTTGGCTCGAACTACTGCCAAAGCCCTGTTTGAGAACATGATCTTACACTACAGATTTCAAGGCAGATTACTTAGTGATCACGAAATAATTTTTGAATCTGCTACAATTCAAGAACTTTGCAGAATTGCCAAAATAAAGAAGACTAAAACTACACCCTTCCCCCCCCCCCAAGGAAATGGAATGTGTGAACGTTTAAACCAGCTTTTACTGCAAATGCTGGGTACCATATCTGAAGACAAGAAAACATCCTTGGCTTCATATGGCTGCATATGTATAGGCTATGGTTCATGCGTATTATGCAACAAAGCATGAAAGTGATGGTTATTCACCTTCCTAATGTTTGGCCATGAGCCAAGACTTCCAATTGCTGTGCCTGTGGCAGTTGATCAATCGTAACTGCAGCATGCTGGAAGTGTTTCTGATTATGTAACTACACTTAGCAAGGAATTACAATATGCATATGAGGTAGTTTCCTAAAAGTCCTCGAAGTCTGGTGAAAGGCAGAAGAGACTGTATAATAGGAAGGTGAAAGAGGCCATGATACAACCAGGAGACACTGTGTTGGTTAAGGATAAGGGACCCAAAAAGAATTATAAAGTGGCCAATCGATGGGAGGTGGATCAATAATAGTACTCTCACAGCCTCTCGGAATATGATTGGCCCAGGGGAACTACATGTCTGAATCCAGATGTACCTTATTTCATCCCATCAAGAAGATCAAGTAGTCCGATTCGACGCTTTCAACAATCAGATGGCATGGTTATACACAGTGAGACTGATTAATCAACCAATTCAGTGCATGTTTCAGAACCATTTTAGGTAGCTGCTTTGACACAGAAACATGCTCATTGCTTGATGTCAGTAATGCTAGTAATCCTGATATACCTAATGTTTCCATTTAACCTGATACTGATCTAATAGGACCACGCTATCTAAAGTGGATGACAGTATGACCCTGTAAAATAGGATGTGCAGAACTTAATGCATACAACCTTAGCAGCGATACACTTCATTAACTGTGATTGTGCATAACACTTTGGCGAGACGCTACTTTTCTGAGAGGGGTAGTGTAGCAGCCTTGAATGTGTTATCAATTGACTGGCCAAATACTACACATTTAATTGTCAACCAATCACACGATTGATCTTCATTCTTTCAATCAGCTGAACATATTGGATTGTTAATATACAGATTGTTCCATATTTAGAGAACCAATGGGAAACTGATAATAATTCGTTGAAACCAATTAAAAGCTAACATATCAGCATTGTTTGGTTTGTTAGCTTCACTTGGTTTGCAATTTTAAAGCAATGGCACGTACTTTGAATTCAGTCTAATCGTGTCGCCAGACCAGCGACAGAAACTTGAAGACTGATGGTGATCTACCTTTTTCAGGTAGTTGAACGTGTAAGCTTTTACTAAACAAAAATAATTATTTTCTGTACACTAGTGAAATGCTTTTGCAATACGAGTAAGATTGTCGCATAACTTAAAAATAGCATACACGTAATTACATTCCGAGTGTAGTTAATTGTATCTTCATTAACTTGCAATTTGCAGTCTATTCCTATAGCCAGATAGGCAACAGAAACTTGAAGACTGGTGATTTTCTACATTTATTCGGTGTAATAAAAACTGACGATGGTGAAATACAGCTAATTGTCAGTAATGGTCAAATCCCGACGGCAAGAACCGTAACACGTTGTTCACAGCCAACCAGATATGTACTTATCTAAGGAATCGACGATACACCTTCTTTGTCACAAGTATGGACACTGAATGTGCTTCTAAAGCTCAACCGACATATTTGGAAATACAACGCGTAATTGCATGCAGTAAGGAGCAGTGAGGACTAATAAACATGCAGAGGATAGCAGTTGATTTTCACATGAATTTATTGATGCATATGCGAAGCAATGTATCCCATATAAAAGACAAATTTGACCAAGGCACAGAAGCTGAGTAACTCTTTAATCAGGAAAAGATGTGAGCGAAATAGGGTCAGGGCTTAAGTCCTGTACCCTTATTAATTCTGACTGAAAGATAGCTGGGTAGAAGTAAAGCAGGGTGACGGGAAAGGGTGTGAGCCAAATAGGGTCAGATCTGTATTCTTAAAGGAAATGCCACAGTCTCAGGGATGTTTACATTGAATATTGACATCATCTTCCTCTGATACCAATAAGATAAATCCTATAAAAGAGATTTACACTTGCTGTAAATATGCGAGTTTGTAAATCAATATTTTCTTATGTTCAGTCTGTCTGGATGTCAATTTAGAATTTAAAAATCAAATACAGCAGTGATAACAATGACATCAAATGGCAGATTTATTTTGTTGTGTTACAATAATAAAATATTCAGTACTATGCCATTTAGCCGAAATTTCATACATATCGTTAGACTCCTCTGGTGTTTCCCTTCATCAGCAGAGGAAAACCAATTCGAAGCCAATACCTGGCATTGGAATATTATTTTACCTCAGTCAATAGTCAAATAAATCTACTGAAACATTAATGTTTAATAATTTTTGTGACTGTAAGATTAATGGTAGCTTATACACATGCTACTGGAAGAAAAGATACTTTCTAAGACAAGATTTCATATTTTAACGGTCGAGGTCTGTTAGAAAATGTTTGTCAACTTTGAAATCAAAGAAAGTTGAGTTCTCGGTGATTTACGTATAGTAGTACAACTGATTTTAAATTCTTCATGATTGGCCACAAATACTCTTACGGATATATTATTTACTGGAAAGAAGATTGAAAATTACACGATTATATATTGTGCAAATAAAAAATATTTAAATTTAGCCTTATTGTAAATCACTAATCTTTGTAAATGTTTGACGCTTTCAGTAAATTCTACCTGAATCGTATTATCATTATTTTTTCCCATATAAACGTAATTTGACTATCTAAGTCAATCTTTCTTATGCTGCTAAACTTAAACATGGTACTACAAACCATCAATACAGAAATAAACAAGATTCAGAGCAGAAAACAGTGGTTAAAAATAATCCAAGTTTAAGTATATAGAACGACTGAGATATGGTAATTCAATTGTCTAGTTTATAAAAGGAGTAAAAGAATGCTAAAAGATCATACATAGCTTGAAAGTGGAAATTTCACACTTTTCACAGTTTGCTTAGTATATGAAAACTCCGAGATTATTGTCCTCCATAACCAAGAGAAAAGGGCAAATTAATTTTAAAGAAGTTGACCGGCGATCAGGAAAGTGTCAGTCACCACAAGTTGTAATACATTTTCTGATTTCACAAGTCTTTAAATCAGCCCTTTTTGAAGCATACAACTACTTTTTAAACTAAGGGCCTTCAGTTCAAGATTTACGTCTGATTTTTTCAAGGACAGCAGATAAATAATTCTTAATACAATGAAACAGTTATGACCATCACTTATGAAAATAATCGCAATCATACCAATCCATAATCCAATAACGCTATATTTCCATTCCGAAGGAATGGCACAATTAAAGTAAACAAATGGTAAGGGGTCATTTACATTAACATTTAGGAGTCATTTACATTAATATTAACACATAAAGTTATCAAGTTTAAATTCACAATTCACAATAGAGTACCTGTTATTATTATACAAATATACTTAGTGATCAAGATTTCCTTGTGTGTATGGAAGCTATGAATGGAACTGTGATGATTTCTGTAATGACACACGTTTAAGTAAGTTGAACAATATCAACGCTTTTTACGTGAAATAAAAATGATCGAAATAATTTGAAACGCTAACCACGTTTTTTCTCTTGACTTTTTAAAAAGAAATTTAGATAAGTGCGAAGCGGTTTGCCCTTTCTGATTTACAAAACTAAAAATCAGCCTTCAACTTGTTTGAATGGCTCGAGCGTCTACAAATTAGGGACCAAACCACAGTAACACGCCAAAATATTAATCGTCGAAGACTTTACTGGCTGAGAAAAGCATAGCATGATATATTTGCTCGGTGGATAGGTCAGGTAGGTAACGTATGTTCTGGGTTCAAATACTCGAGTATTTACTAAACTATAATTGCTTGGTATTCTACGGTGCGATTTCGGGATCATCAGTCTTTTCGCCCGACCTAGACTTTGAGATGAGTTCGTGTTGCTCCGAATTATACATTGTTCTATTCAACATGGCTTTCACCATTCTGAAAAAAAAGAAATGATATGTTATGGGATTATGAAGATAAAGTTCGATGTTTTGATAACTGAGTTAGTATATTAAATAGAGTCCTGTAGTATCGTAAATAGCTATAGCATTTACATTTATTTTAAAGTCTTTACATAGCGCTGACACTTATTCATCGATAAGGTCAGAAAAAATATTGTTATGTCTGGCGAAATAACAGAAGCTGTAAGCCATTTTACAAGCAAAAACCCAATATTCTATACTCTTGTGAAACTGAAGGCTAGAGGATGAGGAACACTGTATCACCGGAACGTTCGACATTTTTTTCTTATTGTTTTCATACTGTATCTGGCCTTATGGTCTACTCCTTTTACTAATTCACCATGTATAGTTTGTGGATATTTATAATGTATATAGGATTTAATGAAAAGTCTCAACTAGGGTTAATTGAAAAAGTCAGTCTGGTTCATTTTGGCCTTCAGGCATCAGTCTCCAGAAGGAGCATTAAAATTACTAACGTCATCCACTAAGCCACGAGTTCTAGCCCATCGGCGGATGCAACGCTTTGCATCGTCCTTCTGTGACTTGTTCCTGACGTATATTAATAGTAGTTGGTCTTGAAATGTTGGAGGGAGTTGATAGGATATCTGTTAAAAAGAAAATATGGTATGCATTACATGATACGCGTGGTAAGTTAGAGTTATGCTTCAAAGAGATATAGGCAATCGCATGCGAGAAAAAATACAATGTTCTGTTAATGTCGGAAATTATATAACCGATGAATAGAAATGTGTGTAATTTCTGGTAAATAATTAACTTTAGAAAACATATTTCACACCTGAAATAAGCACTGGTACACTATATACGGAGCTATACAGCTAGCCACTCTCTGAAAAGTTCCATGTTAAAAATGTTCAAGATTTCTCACAGTATCCAGTGGTATGTGCTTTATTAACCTTTCTGTAGACATATGATTATTAAAAAACAAAAGTCTATTTCACTCGCATTTCCTATGCACGCGAACGGACTATAGACCACGGAAATGTATTGAGTGCATGTAATATAACATACCTCTTTTCTTGTTATACGTATTGGAATTTGACTGTCTTTTCTGTAGAAATGCATCCTTTCGATTGGATTCACATTCCTAAGTCCGTAGTCCTTTGACACAGTCTTATCGATAAATGAATAGAAGGTATGAGAGAAAAAAAATGAGGGAAAACTAAGTAAGAGACATATCAAAATATTGGAAATATCTTCATTGACAAAAGGGCCGTAAAGTATTGTGCAATGAAAAGTGGCTTTAATAGTTTCTAGCGAAATCTGTCAGTAGATTTACTTTTAAAATTAAACAGGCCAAAGCAACTTAGTCCAACGGTGTTCTTTGAAAATCTAGGTGCTCGATGCCAAACTAGAACGTTGCAAAAAGAACATATAAGTTAGTATCATCGTAGTGTGGTCAGCTTTGTCAAGTCGGAAACATTTTGACGTGAAGATTTATCATTTCGTCTCTCTGCTGTTATAAACACGTTGAAAAGATCAGAAAATGTTGATCAGATCTGAGCAGAACTACCATACCGTCAAACAGAGATCAGTGGCTTCCAAAGTTTCATGGTGTTCGACAATTTCCTCCGCTGTTATTTCCTATAGTTTTTGCAAAAGAAAACGAGGAACCCAATTTCTCGCAATCTTATACAGTAACAATGGCTAACAAAACTATAAGTTACATGTACTTTGTTTTTTTTTTTTTCTATGATATCCAATCCTTCCGAAAAGCATTGGGTTTTCAAATTACAATAGCAACAATCAAAATAAATTCTGTATAGAAATATGAATAGTACTTGATTAGACATTTAAATCAGAGCTTGATGAAAATGAGGGTAAATTACTATTATAAGATGAGAATCTACGCAAACAACTTTACGCCATCAGAAGATATCATGTAATAGTTTCACTATGATGTTGTTTAAATTACTTGCCGGCTTTTCTTAGCGACCATTATCGCACGAGTTAAACAAGCATAAAATACTCTGGGTAATTGTACTTTGTAATACTTGTATATTTATTCTTTCTTATTGTAAAATGCTGAAATACATGTTCTGACAGATCAATATTTATGGAAATTGAACATGATGAACTCAACTATATATATGTATAAAACCGAAGGATATCAATCAGAAATACATGAAACTTTATCTATGTTCATTGATTTTATTTTTACCAGCGAGCTAACGCAGATAGGAGCAGTACATTCATTGAAAGAGAGTACTCTCTTCAGGGACTTTTGTCTCATCGCCAGATAACAGATTGTATTCTGAAAGCCATGGACGAAAGGTAACAGTATACAATTAATTAATTCAATTAATTCGGTACCTGTAAGCCAGTAACGTCTGCTTCTATAGCTTCATCCTCCTGTTCGTCATCCTGTAACAAAATATACAAAGTACAATGAGAAAAATAATGGATCATCACTGTTTGACTAAGCATAGCGTGTTTTTTACTTCTGCAATATTGTGCGCTCCCAAAAAGGATATCATGGTAACAATTAACTTATCAAATATGTTACATATTTTTTTTACCTAAGAAATCTTTGCTCGACAACTGCCCCACATGATGTGTTCGGTGTGGACGATTTCTTCATTTGTATCAAAGTAATACATTGTCTCCAGCTGATAACAAATACTATGGCCAATCACTGAGTAAAGTTATGACGTATATTAATAAAATCTTTCAAAAGTTGCATCGACACCCGTGTAAGGGGAGCCGAGCACATAAAAAGACTTCTGCCGCGTCGTCCTCTCCAGAACTTTTCTTGATTTCCGCAGCTTTTCATTGTTGTAAGACTGTAGAATGCTATCGATGACATTGTCGCCAACAGTGATTGCGGCGATGAGGGTGATGATGATACAAATAAAAGTAAAGGTTCCATATTTGAAACAAGTTCTTCTCAAAAAAGATCCATTGTTTCACTGTTGCTTCTTGTACTTATGGCCCAACTTTTTATTGTTGTCAAAGTATTTAACCTTCTATGTAGTACTTAAAATCGTGCTGCGTATACTGTTACACATTTATCATTTTATGTATTCGTAGTGTTAGGCTCTTGAAACACTGATCGCAAACGCTAAATTCATATGCTTGCGGCCATTTATCGTGATTCGCGGTAAGGTGAAGGTGCAAATTACCTTGTCTTCTCTGGGAGGCAATTTCAGTCTGCCAACCAACTTGTAGAGCTGTCTTTTTTGAATCCTCTCTAGAATTTCTCTCGATTCCCGCAGCTGTTCATCCTTCTTAGACTGTAGTATGGTATCGATGACATTGTCGTCCAACATCAAATAAGCATCTATGTCTTCTACAATGGACGTCATTTTGATATTCTCACTTATAAATAAATATTCGGTGAAGTAGAAACAAATTTTAGTTTCCCCG